>JAVJAP010000152.1:0-128896 GCA_034770075.1 Aralia elata
TGCATTTGTACTTCCTTAACTTTATCCACCAAAGTTGATACCGATTCTCAGTTGAAAATAATCTTTCGTCATACTTTCTCTAGAAGTTTCACCTCTCAATTCCAATTTCGCCATTGCTGTAATTAAACTCCTCCTTGAGCGGATTTAACATAAATAGTTTTTCTCCTGTCCTTTTTCCCTGCTTAAGGCGTCGGCCACAACGTTCGTTTTACCCGGAAAGTATAAAAATCTCGCGCAGTCGTAATCTTTTATTAATTACAACCATCTCCTTTGTCTCATGTTTAGATCCTTCTTTGTAAAAAATATATTTTCATGACTCTTATGGTCTGTATATATTTCACACTTCTCCTCGTAAAGATAATGCCCTCCATATTTTTAAAAGCAAACACTAACCCCCACCCGCGACTAATTTCCAAATCATGGGTAGGATACCCCTTCTTCCTAGTCTTTTAATTGTCGTGACGCATACGCAAATGACTTTATCGTTCTGCATGAGTACACAACCTAAGTCCATTATGCGATGCATCACTATACACCACAAAATTTCTTGTGCTATCCGGTAAGAGAAAACACAGGTGCCGTACTCCACCTCCTTCTTTAATTCTTGAAAACTTTCCTCACACTTCTCCGTCCGAAACGAACTTCATCAAACCTCTCCCTAGTCAAAATTCGTTAGCGGAGTCGCGATTTTGGAAAAATCCTGAATGAATCTCTTGTAGTAACCTAGCTAATCCGAGGAAACTCCTGACTTTCCGATGGCGTTTTTCCGGCTGATCCCCAGTTAAGCACAGCTAATCCACCTTTGATTAAGTGCATAATATTCATTTATTTTCATTCCTTTATATTTAGTTTAATGACATGTTTTATTGTGTATATGCAACTTATTAGGTTGTTTATTGATTATAAGGAGAATTCAGAGGTCAAAAGTGGGAAAAAGATGGAAAATCGAACAGCTAAAGACGAGAAAAAAGTTGAAAAGTTGGGAAAATTTGAGGTTCTCCTCCTCTCCAGCCCCGGCAAGAATTTTGTACTAGGTGTTTTCTCAGCCCTGGCGAGAAGCGCTCTGTCCGTTTTTTTTTTGCCCAGACGTTTCGCCCCGGCCCAGACCTTCTTTGGAGTTTCTCCGCCCCCTAGCAAAGAAGGAAAAAAACTGAAGAACAAATCCCTTCGCTCCCGACGAGAAAGGTCGGCGTTGACCAGTTTTGACCAGCTTTGAACTTTTTTGTAATTTTTGAGGATTTCTATTTCAGATTGGATTCTTAATTCTTAGAGACTTAGGATATTATCTTAGGATTATAAATAGATGTTTTTAGATTTATTATTGGAGACCTTGACAACTATAATGTGTAACCCCAATTGGAGGAGATTGAAGGCATGTCAGGCTAAACTTTCACTTTCAGTTTTTTAGGGATGTTGAAGTTTATTTTACAATTAATGATTTTAATTAAGTATTCATTATTTATTTCTTCTTATATGAGATTTATTTCTGAATCTGAATGAATTGCGTATATGCTATTGGATTTGACCGATTTGGTTTCTACAGGATTAAATTGGTTAACTAATATCATCTGCTAGATTAAGATATAGTATTAAGAAACACGATATTGGTATCTGATCATAAGTAGCAATTAATAATACTTGATTGTGGACAGGCTTTTTGGTGGTATTATGATTATCAGAACGGCAAGTTAAATAATCCCTGATAGTGTGATTGGTGCTTGGAAAAGTCTAATTCTTCTCTAATCCTTAATGTTTGCTGTTATATTAAATCTAGAATGATAGTTTTGGGTTCGTATGATAGATTGGGTCTATTGGGGCGATTGTCACATTAGATTTAAAACCTAAGGAGAATTTTGGATAATTAGCGATTGTGGTTATCTAGGGACTATTAATTTTCCATTGAAGGATAAAATAATGTTACGCTTGACTAATTTGACATTGTAAAAAGGTGATACTGAACTTGTGATACTGGAAACTTTTTAAGTCATTAGCGTTATTTTTATTTATTACTTTTGTTAATTAGTTAATCAAACTCAAAACCCCCCAATCTTTATTTTCATTGTTTAATTAGATTTTAAGGAAAATAAAAGAATAAATATAAAGAACAATTCACTTTCCTGTGGGAGATCGACCCTTGCTTGTCCCTATACTGAGTAGAAGTTAGTATTTAATTTTTTATTTTTGGGGTGTAAAACAAACAGCTCCCAACCTTTGACGGACTCCACTGAAAGTCCCATTCCCTTATTCAATCAACCAATGTCCAAGAAATTTGCACTCGCCTCTATCCAAGAATTCACACTTTTGAAAAATTTAGTTTAGCATACAAAACTTTTCTCTTCTTAATGCTTTCCAATGTCCAACTTCAACAAATGACTCTGCATGCTTCTTCCTTGGTTTTAGGGGAAATAAATTACGAATAATCATCCAATGAATATTACTACAAATTTAATCCAAAGAAACAGCTTAAACAACCCTGTTCATTAATGTTCCATGGAAACGCTAGCCAAGGAAGGCATTCATTATGTAGACTAAAATGACATCAACCAGAAACTCGTAATGACCATACACGAGTTCTCAAACGCTGTCTTTTGGTACATCTTATCCTTTCCTTTACCTTTCAACTGATGATTACCCCACCTTGCCTATCAAATCTATCTTCGAGAAAATTTAAAATTTCCCCCTAACTCCTTTCAACTGATCAAACAAAGTCCATCGATTCTTGGCAACGGGAAATTTATTCTTGAGCGTGGACCTTGTTCAACTCCCTATAATCAATGCAAAGTTGCAACGATCCAGTTCTTTTCCTTTTTAATACACAATACCGGCTGCTACCCCACGGCGATACGCTCGGCTGAATATACTTGCTTATCTAAAAGTTCCTTGTAGCTTGCACCATTAATTCTTTCAATCTCTACTGGTGGCTCATAACGGTACAGAGCTTTCGATATGCGGGGCGGGTTTGTCCTGGGCCGCCCAAATCGATTACCAAACTCAACTTCTCTTCTCGCCGTGTCTGGCGGAAGGTCCTGGCCAAAATCGTCGGGAAAGACGTCTACCAAAGTGTTCTTACAACATGTATCTCTTCTAATTTCGGAATCTTCTCTTTTTGAGTAATCAACTATGTAAGGCTGAAGTATCCCACACAAGGCCTTGGTCTTTAAACAAAACTTCTTGGCCTACATCATCGTCCAGACAAACTCACGTCGCTTTGTCTAGGCGATTTTGCTGCCTGGTAAAATACCTGACCTTTAGGACAGGAGTCCATAAGGTTAATGACGTTTCTTTATGGCAATCAAATTATCGATCCATATATTTGAATAAACCAATCCATACCTAAAAAATAACGTTCAAAATTTGCCCAAGTTTGGATTGGGATCAGATCTAAACTGTCATCCAACGTTTCCCTTAATGTTCACTCTACAGATTTCTTTGTGTACCGTACCTAACAGGAAATCACGTTCCGTATTCGGCAAATTTCTATGTTTCAAAGGGTAATCTAATTCCTCCGTTAGTAGCAAATTCTAAGGTTCTTAAGCCAAAGTCCAATCGGAATATAAATGAACAAGTAGCAAACCCGAATTCAAACAATAACATAAGCATCTATATTTATTGATCGGAATGATACCCCCGACCACCACACATTCGCGAGACTTGCTAACGACAGCGATCTTGTCACGGTCATAGTTGAAAGTTCTGGCGGTAAGGTTCGGTTTGGTTGATAGCATATCTCCGGTTTATCACTGTGCAAACGTGCTAACCACCCACTGTTTTCCCTTATTTCCTTCCCTCCTGATGCCTTCGCCCCTTCCCGTTGTCTTTTTTGGGACAATCCCTAGCCAAATGATCCTTTGATCCACATGTGAAACTCAAGCACCCTTCTTTAGATATCGGACAATTTGGCGCTATGTGGCCCTCCGTGGTTGCAATTTGTAGCAATAAACCTCTTCCCCTTCAGGACATATCCGTTATATGATTCTTATTTCCGCAGGTAACACACAAAACCGCCTCCACTTTCTTTCTTTCCTGGACCTCTCCTGTTGATAATTTCCAGCAGATTCCATTGTCATTTCCACTTCATCTCCTTTTCTGGATTGTGACCTCCACTGTTACTCGAACCACTCCGGCTTTGTTATTCTCACTTTTCACCTTTCTATCTTCTTCTACTCCCAGATTATACTTAGTCAGGTAGCATCACCTCCTTCCTTCTGCGATAATCGCCTTCTTCGCTCAAAACTCCGGCACACAAGTGGGGTTCAAATTGGGAACATTGACCACTTTGCTGTACCAACCCACGTGCTTCAAACCCTTGTTTTCAAAACCTCCTAGCCTTCCTACTCATCCCGGTGTTCACTTGGTAAAGTTGCGAACCTAGCCAACTCATTTAAACTTATGCAGCGTATTTCCGGTATAGTCCATGGTACCACTGCCTTCAGCTCAAAGAACTTGAATTTCCATCTGATTTCGCGAGCTAGTCGAAAAATAGCATCTCAAAGAAACATCTCTCTTTAAACCTCTCCCACTGTGAATTACACCCTGTCCTCCTCGCACCTTATTCGCTTTGGCCACCAATAAACTGGCCTCTGACTTAAGCATGAACATTGCAAAGGCAGTCTTTTGGGTCAGCACTCCTATACCCGACAGCAACGTCAAAATACTTTCTCCCATTCTCCATCGCCCGAGGTTTTTGGCTTTCGATCCAGGGTTCAGGGAAACCAGCCTAAATTTCCTGGCGGTCCTACCGCTTTGAAATCTTTAAATGACGGTCAACGCTAGGTGGACGCTTTGCGGGCTGATTTCGCAAATGCTCCAGCCAAAAAGGTTCACCAATTAGACTGAACAGGATTAGCATTGGCGTCGGTGTTGTTAGTAGAGCTCTCCTGAGCTTTGGTTGACCGTGGTTTGGCGTCTCGACGGCCATTTTTCTGTTCAAGAATATGCGCTTAATTAAGGTCATTCCCCGTATAAGTTTCCTTAAGTGTTTCAAAACATTTAACTCATAATCAATTCAAGGTTAAACATTTAAACACATAACATCTTGTCAAATAAAACTGATTATTTCATTAATTCAAAAGTCTTAAACATAAGGAAAGATAAACATTCACTTACTATTATACAATCAAATTATTCCCAAGATCAAAACAATCTTTTAGGATTAAATTAGTCCCCATATTCCATTTGTGGTATAGTCCAACGCGTGGAATTTACAAATCATTAACGAATACCATGAACATATTGTACACCACTAATTTCAAAAACCTTTCCTCCTATCCACGGTCTCTACCTAAGGCGTCGAACTAGCCTGTCCTACATTCTTCGCCTCCATGATAACGGAGCAACATCCGTCTTGCGATCCAACATGTACCCATGGTAAAGTCCTCGAACTGAACTGGGATAGTGGAAAAAACTCGATTCCTGGGCCCCTATTCAATCCGCTGATCTGGAAAGTATAGTATGTCTCCTCCGTCAATCTTTAGGCCTTACTTTTTTGTTTGCCCGTTCACCTTCTTCGGCAAATTTATGCACGTCGGAGCGTTATTCATATGCTCGTAGCACGTTATGCTGACTCCTCACTCAAATCATCGTTCATTCCTTTAATTTCTGAATCTCAAGTTTCACTCATCATTTCATTCTTCTCAGCCAACAAGTTCTTCTTTTTGACTCTCTGCCTTGAACTAACTTCCAATCTACGTCTCCAAAACGTATTTCTCAAGATTCCTCAACTCTTCTCATCCTTAAGCCTTTTCTGTTTCTATAAAAGTCTGGCGTAATATTTGCCAGTTCTACGTATCTCCCAATCCTTGACTCTGGTCCTGTAACTCTTATTGTACGATCCATATATAAGGCATCGTACATCTCAACATCAACAGAGGGTAAGGGGTAATCTCCTTGGAATCCTCATCATCCTCCTCAGCCTCTGTCTCCTCTTGGGAATCAGACTCAGGCTCAATACTACTCCTGACCCAACAACCGTGATCAATGAGAGATGGCTCTACTGTGTATCAACTGCTCCCAGATAAACATGAATATCATGGGGCTCATCCTCCTTCAGCCACTCGGGGCTCAAACATCCCCTCAGGGCTGACTGAATCTTCCCTAACATCTGACATCCTGACACACAAAGTTTAAATTTTTGAATTAATACTCAGTAACTAATTCGCAGCACATAATGTTGTTAACAGACATAAGCAACATAACACATAAAGTACTTTTATTATATCCTTTTAATGAATTTCCTTAATTCATTCCTTAGGAGAACTCGATGAGAGTTTTATCACAACTATAAATTTTCTGACTTCCTTAAAAGGCTTACTACCCTAAAGGTTTCCCCCACCTAAGGTTCCATAACCCTACGGCTCTGATACTAACCTACATGACACCCCCAAATCCGGGTACTTCTGTTTTAAACTATCGTTTCCTCCCTAGGATTTGGGGGCTGTTCACCATATCCCAAATAAATCACATCACATACTAACTAACCCATTTCCAATACTTTAAATGAAAACTCTTAAATCAAAAATAGAAAACTCTCCCCATTAAAGGGTTACAACATCCTTTAATAAAGTATATATCACGGTCCAATGCTAACCTTAAATAAAAACATCAAATGTGGAAACATAATCAAGTCTAATTAATACATACAACATATCCAATCAAAGCAAATACAACGAAAACTTCATCACTTGTTTTTGCTGTTTCCCACTTTGTTGCCCTTACTAGTCGATCGGCTCGGACAACCCTTTCAACTTGTAGCTGCAATGTTTATTATAAACCACAAGAGGTGAGCAATGATATGCCCAACAAGTATAAACCAACAACCAATAATAATAACATGCGAAAATAAATCAACGGATATTGAATAATCGAAGATTCAGCTTTTGAGTCAAGATTGATAAGAACAAGATTTAAAAGGGGAACATCTGGGAGGGTCTTAAGAACCCCGACGAACTATTGTACCCAGGTTATCAAGTTATTTCTACTTTAAAACCTTTAATAGATCCGTCAAGACTATATGAAAACCTTACTTCTTCGTACTCCATGGGGGATCAGCCCTTTGGTACCATGTAATAGTGCACAACATCTTAACGCTAACGCCGTAAATAAAATCCCCCCTGTATAAGGGTTGTTCCATCTCAGTTTGGACATCGTAGTCCGCACCAAAGGAAAGGTTTGGTGTTTGTGATGTTACTTCCAATGGACGTTTCTAGAAATTGTTAGAACGCTCATCAAACTATGGGGACTAGTCGTTTTTTTTGAATCAATAAGGGTTTCGCTAGTCAACTCAACGGATTCAATAAGATATAATAAATGTTACGAGTAATCAAAGACTTGAAATCTCAACAAACAGGCTTATCACAATTGAATGAAAACTAGAAATTAAGAACTTACTCAAGTAAATAATAGCATTTGATAAAGCTTCATGATAAAAGAACAGAAGATCAGGAACTTGCGTAGAAATAATCCCAATTAAGGGATAAGATACTTGCTTTTCAATATAAAGGTCAATGGATGTATAATTTGCATAATTGAAAATCCAAGTTAGAGTATAGGAAACTTGCTCAGTGCACAAAAGTATATATAAGGAAACTTGCCTCGTACGTAGAATTATACGTTTTAAATAATTCACGGTTCCTCAACTAATCCTACATACCATTACAAGTCACGATAACCAATTAATTATAATGTAACTATAGCATCATGAGTTTATTCTCTTTTATCTGTATCTTAACTCTAAGCTCCTGAGTTATATTAATTGATATTTACACACATTCAACATCTTAAACACATTAGTAAACCTTACAAATTAACGAGTTTTAAAAACGAAATCCAACTTACTCATTAATCTCATAAAACACATCATTTAAAATCATCAAAATGTATGATTATTACATTTATTCCATATTCAATTAGATTAGGGTTACAATTACCATTCTTTGGGCTTGAACATTTAAATAAAAATTTTCTGGGTGATTCTGCAGAACGCGGCGCGACCGCGCCCACTTTTTTACAACTAGGATCCTGCGCGGCCCGCAACTGCAGTGCGACCAACTGGCCCTAAAATAAGCTTATTGTTCCAGCGCGGGTCGCGCTGGGCATCAGGCTCTGACGACTCCCTCTGTTCTTTCCGGCGAACCAGCGAGAGGACAGGCCAATTTTCTTCCCAATTAACACACCCCACATAGGCAATTTAACGCCATACCCCAGACATCATACATAATGTAAAACTAAAAACCTAAACATGTATATAAGTGATTTTAACAATACATTAAACCATGCTGAAACAAACAAAATTTAAAGGCCAAAATTCACTGTTCATAAGCATATATTTTTGTATTTTATTTTTACTAACACATTATAACGCTAATCAATCCATTGTGAACCTCGTTTTCCTTAACCTAAATTAATCCGCTTTACCCGTCATGTATTTTACTTCGGTTTTTTAATATGCATAAACATAATCAATTAATCAATTTAAATCCGATAAACCTTTTGCAACACAAGACATCAAAATTCATACATATAGATTCATTAATTTCATATGTAACTACCTCTGTAACTTTCAGAAATTTTTAATTAAAACATGATTTCATTAGGATTTAATTTACGTCATAAATCATATATACATTCCTATAAAATAACGTTATTATACATGCTTTCAAACATCTAATCACCAATTTATAAAAATTTAGCCATAAAATTTAGTTTACAGAGAAACAGAAAACTCAAAAGCATACATTCATGGAAGAACTTCAAGAATATAAATTAAAACTTAAATTAGAAGAATTACCTTCAATTAGATGCTTTAACTATGTAAGATAATGTCAAGATTTCTTCTCAATTCTCCGATTTCTCAAAATTCTCTCTTTTTCTCTCAAGTATTCTCTCTGGCCTAGTTATTAGAACTGAGAGAGAATAAAACATGTAACACGAACTAGAGAACTGACGCAATATGGATGTCAGTTAATCCCATAATAGATTAACTGACTCCAACTGCCTTTAAGGTCTCGTTTGGCTAACCACATCTATCCTTCCTTCTAATTTATTTAAATAAACTACTTATTATATAGTTCATGTCACACTTTTAATTAACTAAATAATCTCACTAAAATAAATTAAATAAAATATAATAATTCTACATTAAATCACATAGTCACATAAATGAAATTCTCATTTATTAATAATGACAAATTATTAAATCTCTAATTAATATTAAATTAATTAGAAATAACATCATGCTTATTTAAAATAATGCATTTAATCAAATAAATTCAATTAAAAACACATACTTTGAATATAAAAGTTCTCCACATCAATTTTACTAATGTAACAGATATAATTAAATTAATCTACCATAAATTCATCAAATTAATCAATTAATTCAACAATCAAATCATCGAAAAAAAATATTTATTCAATCAATAAATATTCAAAGTTCAAATGAAACAATGAATAATGATTATTTACTGCTGAGTGGTCCAACCGACCATGAACTTTTGGCCAAAGAGTCAATCATTCAACTAACTCTTTTAAAACCTGGCCCCGTTAGTTGTACTCGAGGGGATCAGCCTCTTGTACACCATGTATATGCATAACATTTAACTCTGACTGCATCGAATAGCCGACACATTATAATCCCCTAATAAGGGTTGCTCTCTCAGTCCAAGAATCCGTACCAACTACTGGTTTGGATAGCTTTTAAAATAATAACCTGTACATGTCTAGCCGAAACAAATGGCGTAGACAATTTCCTTAAATAGTTCATGAATGAAGAACTTAAACGTTTTCACAATCCAACAACAGATAATGAATTCAAATGCATAAGTTGCGAATGTCAATAATTATCTTGGAGGTGGAGTAATTGACAATAATTAATCCAATAATATGATTCAAAAGTAATAACTCCATTTGAGTCATGAAACTTGCAACAATATACAACACCTGTATAAAATATGAAACCTGCCCGAATGTTAATTTGAGCTAGAGTAAGGAAACTTGCATTCAATATATAAAAAGAATGAAGTTAGGGAACTTGCCCAACACAAGGGTTAGACAAGCGTTAGGAAATTTGCCTGAAGCGCTGCTACAATATTACAACACACGCTCCTTAATATCCTACACAATTAGGTACATATTCACATAACAATTAGTTACATACTAGATACCAAATATTTATTTATACAACCCTATAATGTCCCCATTTCATATTAGAAACAAGATATTTAAACAAGATTATACATACAAGTTACGGCGTTAAGACGCTTGCACGTCCGTACGCCAACCTTGCCTATTCGAACGTCCAAGTGACCACGCAATTTGTGTACGCTTAACACGCCCATTCGATTTATCTAATACTCATTGGTTAATGATGGGTATCATTATAAATCATAATAATCATGTTATGAATGTTAGAACATCACTTTACAGGGTCGGGGGCATTACGTGTGCAAATGCGCATGCCCGACGCCCTCCGATTGACCCCAATTACGCATCAATCCTATAAATGGCTAATTTAGGCCATGATACAGACCTCAAATCGAAAAACTTAAAGAACGAAAGTTGTAGGGCTACTCATTCTCTTTCCGAATCATCTTGAATCACCTCAATCCGAGTTCGTATGACAATGTTATGCCTATTTTACTAAATGACATCAAAACTGACTTTTACCTCCTGAGGCCCAAAGCCCTGGCGTCCAAACTAAGCTTAATACCAAAGCCCCGGCTTTGGTATGCAGCAGGTTATGGTGCTCGTTTGCCCAGCATCGCGATTTTGACCATCATTCACTCCAAACCTCGTAACTCCTTCTATACACGTTGAAATTGGTCCATTCCGGACTCTATGGACTCCTAAGACATAGAGCTACAACATATCAAAAATTTAGAGCTACCCATTAACATTAACATGGCCAAATCTTAGGCCAAAGTATCAAGTTTATGCTCTGTTTTTGAGTGTTCTAAGTGTTCTTCACTAAAACCAACACCAAATCTTCGTTTTTACATCTTTTTACTCGATTCCAGCTGGGTTAGCTTCGTAACCCATGGAGCTACAATACCATAACAACAAATAAAATTAACAAACACAAAATCATAGCTTTATAGTCCTCTAAAAAGTCCGAATGTCCAAAAAGTCCATTGTTCTTCATGCTCTTCATCCTCCTTATGCATAGGTACGGATTTCTTCTATTTTTGTTCCACTTTGATGTTATTAATGGCTTTTATAGTCTCTTAACAACATTTACAAACATCCAAAACAAATAACAACAAGAAGAATCGCAAGAAAATCGAATCACAAGCTCAAGAGTTCAAAAACCTTTAAAACTCGAAAATCTTTACAAAAATCAAATGGAAACGATTTTGATTGCTTGTTTACCTCTACAAATCTCTGCTAGAGGTTAATAAGATGGCTAGGCTTTGCTTTGAGTCCTTCTTGCTTGCTTTGGCTTCCTTCTCTTCTTCACCCGTGCACCACCTCTCTCTCTCTAGACTTCTTCTTCTTCCTTTTTTCGGCGAACTTTCGGCGACTTCTTCCTCCTTTTTCCGGCGAGCTCTCTCTCTCTCTCTCTTTCTCTCTATCTGCTGATGGACCAACTAGGAATGGAATGCAAGGGAAGTGGCGTGGGAGGAAATGAAATGGAAGAGAAGTGGGGAGGAATTTAGGGAATAAAATGGGTTTGTGGCTCAAGGAGGCCACAATTCAAACTTGCCGGCAAGCTCATTTCTCTCTCCTCATTTCCTAGTAATTTGATTGGTTTAAAGTGGTTGGGTGGTTCCCACTTGGAATAAGAAGCCAAAATAAATACCCAAAAATACCAAAAATATATCCGAAAAATCCTACTTTTGTACCGAAACTGGTAAATAACTCTACCCAAAATTAAAATGGGTATTACCATAAATATTGGGATGGGTAAAAATAATTATTATGGGATTTGTCCAAATATTTGGAACACCCATTTAATACATTTCGGATACGGATAAAATCACGTATCAGCTCAAATAAAATTTTCGACGCTTGGAAAAATTATTCGTATGCATACACGTATTTATGAAATTTATTAACATCGAAAAAGACACAAAAAAATATCTGGCATGAATAGTGTCTCGGGAAACGTGCCCCGTAAATAGTGATTTAGCGACGCTACGCGAAATCAATTATTCACTTAAACAAAACTATAACACGTAAAATTTCATACATTCACATAATCTAGATTGTCACACAACCTTTAAATACGTAACGCAAATATAATATTAATAAAATATAAAATATTCATTAATATTCAAAAATTCAAATTACAAGGCAAATTTCAGAATTCTCGGTCGTTACAACTCCCAAACCAATTGGTCTTAGGGCGCTAGGTGTAGAGACATCCCTTAGGGTGTACTTACTCGAATATCAAAGGCCACAAAACTAGGCTAACCAAGCATTTATTCAATGTTTTTTTTATCAACGAATGCGTTTTACGCTCCATTTCGTTGCACAAATACTCTACTAAGTGTTCCCCCAAACTTGAACACGTGTGGTCTCAGCTAATACTACCCACAATTACCTCAATTATTAATAACACAACAAATTCCCCCCAGAACTTAATTATGCGAATCTTTAGGCTACTTAGTGAGAGAACTACTAAAAAACGTGCAAACCGATTCTATCATAATCAACACAAGACAAGAGTTGCAATATATCATGGCATTCGACCCAAGTCTTAGTATTTAGCAATTTCCAAAAAATTTCATCACAGGCAAGCGAGGATGTTTACTAATCAAGATATTAGGATCATGCAACTAAACTACATGATATGCATGAGAAATTCACCATTTTTTATTATAAAATTAAAGCAAATAAGCAAACAAATAATTAAACTAACAATAAAAACAGATAATTAAAAGCATCACAAAAGAAACTAGGCAAGCCTAATACCCCCAAACTTAAAATATGCAATGTCCTCATTGGAGATAAAAGGGTAAAGAGTACTCCCCTAATAAGCGTCCTCGGCGCCGCTAGGCGGCGTGTCGGGCGGAGGATAAGGGATGCCGGAACCGAATGTGGGAAACTCAACGTGGACCCCCTGCTGACTGAATGCCTCCGATAATGCACCTGCAAAGGAGACGCTGTAATCCCTGAAGCTCGTTTGCAACGCGTCCATGCGGCGCTGCAGGCGGCGCATCTCACGCTCATGTCCACTGACTCCCCTCTGCTGTACTGGCGGGGCAGGCACGTCCTCCTCACTGGCCTCCTCCTCCTCGTCAGCCATAATAAAACCCAACCAACTAGGTCGGGACTCTCCACCGCGCCATACATTGTACGTTCTGATCGTGGCGCTATCAATGTCCCGCATGGGCAACTAGAGGGTCTCCTCGCCCCATTCCACGTTCGCCGCTAGACATAGGCGTGTGATAATCGAGGCGTGTGGAATGGCACCGGAAGTGATAGCCCGCATGAAACGAAGCATGGACTGGGTAATGATATATCCCACGTTAATGCTCCCTCCACGCAGAATGCGGTGTAAGAGAACCGCACGGTCCCGGGTCACATCCTGGTGATGGGTGGTCGGAAGTATACTAGCGCAGATGAAGGCGTACCATGCCTTGGCATATTTGTTCAGCGCGGTCTGAGGGAAGTGGACCTTCAGAGTGGTGCCTGGCTGGGTCCTCCACTGAGTGCCCGGTTGGCACGTCTCCTGTACCAAAGCGTCAAGGTCGGTCTTGAAGCGCTCATGTACCACCCAGTTAGTGGCCTCAGCAGTAGCAGATGGCAGGCGGAAAAGTTCATTGATTGCCTGCGCAGAGTAAGAGACCTGCTTGCCCCGCATGAAGGAAATCCCATTTTGCGTTTCCCGGGCGTTGGCCTAGAATTCCCGAACAATGGCCATCGGGGCCGACTTTGGCGTCTCAATAAATAACAACCAGCCCAAACGCCGGATTTGGTCAAGGATACGCCCATCCTGTGCCTTGGGCTTCAAGCCCCTCTCTGGTATGAAGGATTTGACGCTTAGAACTTCCCAATAGTAATGTTGAGCAGAGAGATTGACAAACTTGGTGGCATCCAGAGTGTTGATGCCACCACCAGTAGATTCGGAACCACTGCTGCTAGAAGAGGAAGGTTGGGGTGTGCGTGCACGCTTCGGCATGGTTGAATGTGATTAGGGTTTGGTGGAGGATTGTATGTAACTAGGGTTTAGTGAGAATGGCAAGGGATGAGAGGAGAGGGTGTGCTCTGCTGCTAGAGAGTGTTTTAGTTTTAGGGTTTTATGATTGTGATGTGATATGACTAATGGGGACTGCCTTTATATAAAAAAAAAATTTCCGCGAGGGGCGCAGCTGCGCCATAGTTGAATTGGGAATGGGGCGCAGCTGCGCAGATGCTCAGATTTGGCTCAGGTAGACCCCGGCACAGCTGCGCTGCTAATGAACTGATGGTGAGGCGCAGCTGCGCTGATGTTCAGATGTTGCATGCTGTTAGACCAATGTGCAGCTGCGCACCTGATTGGCTTGAGGTGCGGCGCAGCTGTGCCGGCCTTCCGACTCCCTGAATGAATTTTTTTTTTTTTTTTGAAAACACACTTGACACACGTTAGAATATCAGGTGAACAACACAATTCTTATAAATATCCAACAAAACTAAAAATAAACGAACATCTTAATTCAAACTAGTAAACTTACGAACGATGCATACGCAATGCAATGGGACGATGCACTCCCAAACTTAAAGTGTGCTTAAGTTAAACGATTGAGGGCGCGATTGGACACCTGAAAAACAAACAAGCATGTTAAAATGAAATCATACAAACTAAATTAAAATCACACAAGAATAAAAATAATAATAGTAATTTCGGGTGGCCTCCCGAGGAGCGCTTTGGTTTAAAGTCGGTTAGCTCGACTATCATTGATGCTTAGTGCATGGCTAGGACAACTGAGGATTTTTGGCGATCGAATTCGCCTCCCCAATAGTGCTTCAACCTTTGGCCATTAACTTTGAATGGTTGCTCACTATCCTTTCCAACAATTTCGATAGCTCCGTGTGGGAATACAACTGTGATGGTATAGGGACCCGACCATCGGGATTTGAGCTTTCTCGGGAATAACTTGAGCCTGGAGTTGAATAGCAAGATCGCTTGGCCAGGTTCAAATTTCCTCTCGATGATTTTTCGGTCATGCCATTTCTTTACCTTCTCCTTGTAGAGTTTAGAATTCTCATAGGCCTGCAATCGGAACTCATCAAGTTCATTTAGCTGTAGAAGTCTCCTCTCTCCCGCTGCAGATGGGTCGAAATTCAACTTTTTAATCGCCCAGTAAGCTTTGTGCTCTAATTCGACCGGGAGATGACATGCTTTGCCATAGACCATGTGGTAAGGAGACATGCCGAGAGGTGTCTTGTATGCAGTTCTATAAGCCCACAAGGCTTCATCTAGCTTTAGAGACCAATCTTTTCTGGAAGGATTAACAATCTTTTCCAGAATTCTTTTTACCTCTCGGTTGGATACTTCGGCTTGACCATTTGTCTGTGGATGGTAGGCTGTGGCAATTCTGTGTCTCACTCCATATTTGGCCAGGAGGACTGTGAACTGTTTGTTGCAAAAATGGCTGCCCTCATCACTGATGATCGCCCGTGGAGTGCCAAACCTAGTGAAAATGTTCTTCTGTAGAAACCTCAAAACCACCTTAGCATCATTGGTTGGTAACGCCGAAGCTTCCACCCATTTGGACACATAATCAACCGCTAGAAGGATATAGAGATTGTTGCAGGATGATGGAAATGATCCCATGAAGTCTATGCCCCATACGTCAAAGATCTCCACCTCCAAGATCACATTTAGTGGAATTTCATTGCGGTTGGAGATGTTGCCCACCCGTTGACATCGATCACAATTCTTTATGAATTGGTGGGCATCTTTGAACAAGGTGGGCCAATAAAACCCGGCCTGGAGTACCTTGGCTGCTGTTCTCTGCGTTCCATAATGGCCGCCATACAGAGAAGAATGACATGCCTGTAATATACTGGTAGTCTCGACATCGGGGATACATCTTTGGATCACAAGATCCGTGCATTGTTTGAACAAATAAGGCTCGTCCCACATGTATCTCTTTGTATCATGCAAAAATTTCTTCTTCTGCTGAGAAGTTAGATCCGGTGGTAGTACATGACTCACAAGATAGTTGACAATATCAACAAACCATGGGATCTCAGATATGACTGCAAATAGCTGTTCATCAGGGAAGCAATCGTTTATTTCAACCTTCTCTTTGCTCTCCAAATCCGGATTGTCTAATCTGGAAAGATGATCGGCTACCAGATTCTCTGTGCCTTTCTTGTCCTTAATTTCCAAGTCAAATTCTTGGAGCAAAAGGATCCACCTGATTAATCTTGGCTTGGCATCTTTCTTTGAGATCAAATACCGAATTGCTGCATGATCAGTGTACACCACTACCTTTGTTCCAATGAGATAGGATCGGAACTTGTCGAATGCATAAACAACCGCGAGTAGTTCCTTTTCAGTGGTGGTGTAATTCATTTGGACCTCTGAAAGTTTTTTGTTGGCATAGTAGACTGCATGTAGAACCTTATCTCTGCGCTGTCCCAATACCACGCCCACAACGTAGTCACTAACATCACACATAAGCTCAAATGGAAGAGACCAATCTGGTGCCACTATCACAGGTGTCGTTGTCAACTTCTGTTTCAACAACTCAAAGGCTGCTAAGCAATTTTCATCGAATAGAAACGGAACATCTTTTTCCAATAGATTGCACAGGGGTTTTGTGATTTTAGAGAAGTCTTTGATAAATATCCGGTAGAATCCAGCATGGCCCAAAAAACTTCGAACTCCCTTCACAAAAGTCGGTGGAGGCAGTTTCTCGATAGTTTCTAACTTTGCTTTATCCACCTCCAAACCTTTGGCTGAGACCTTGTGACCCAAGATTATTCCCTCTTGAACCATGAAGTGACACTTCTCCCAATTAAGTACGAGGTTTGTTTCTACGCATCTCTTTAGTACCATGACCAAATTCTTAAGACAGCTGTCGAAGGATTTTCCAAACACCGAAAAATCATCCATGAAAACCTCCATGTTGATTTCCACCATGTCAGAAAATATTGCCATCATGCACCGTTGGAATGTAGCTGGAGCATTACAGAGACCAAAAGACATTCGCTTGAAAGCAAAAGTTCCATATGGACAAGTAAAAGTGGTCTTCTCTTGATCCTCTGGAGCGATGCAATTTGATTATAACCAGAATATCCGTCAAGCAAACAGTAGTACTCATGCCCTGCAAGTCTGTCCAACATTTGATCAATGAATGGAAGTGGGAAGTGATCTTTCCTTGTGGCTTTGTTGAGCTTTCGGTAGTCCATGCAAACTCTCCACCCCGTGACTGTTCGGGTTGGTATTAGCTCGTTGTTCTCATTTCTTACCACAGTTATTCCTCCCTTCTTGGGTACACACTGCACCGGGCTCACCCACGGACTGTCAGAGATGGGATAAATGATCCCGGCGTCTAGCCATTTCAGAATTTCTGCTTTAACCACTTCTTTCATGATGGGATTCAGCCTTCTTTGATGCTCTATGGTAGGCTTGCTGTCATCTTCTATCAGGATCTTGTGCATGCAAAATGAGGGGCTGATTCCTTTTATATCTGCAATGGTCCATCTAATAGCCCCTTGGAATTCTCTGAGGATTCTTATCAGCATGCCCTCCTGCAAAGAGGTTAGTGCAAAGGAAATAATGACAGGTAATGTATCTGAAGTGCCTAGATATGCATACCTGAGGTGACTAGGCAAGGGCTTTAGTTCAAGTTTAGGAGGTACCTCTTGAGATGGTTTCAAATGTGACGAGGAATCATTTGAGCATTTTAAGGGCTCAATCGGTACCTTGAACTTTGCCATCCGGGGTATTGCATCTAGAAAATGAACATACTCACAGTTCTCGGGCTCGTCCAAGTCAATGTCTCCCGTTAGTGTCATCTCAAGCAAGTCACTATGTGTGGCATTGATGAATTCCTCGGTCACTGCATTTTCAATGATGTCAACTCGGAAACACTCTTCCTCTTCGGTCGGAAATTTCATAGCCTTAAAGACATTAAAGGTGACTTCTTGGTCTTGAACCCTCATTGTCAATTCTCCTTTTTGCACATCAATGAGAGTTCTCCCGGTAGCTAGAAATGGCCTCCAAGTATGATGGGAATGTCCTTGTCCTCCTCAAAGTCTAGGATTATGAAATCAGCTGGGAAAATGAACTTATCGACCTTAACAAGAACATCTTCCACAATCCCTCTCGGATAGGTGACTGAACGATCTACTAGCTGAAGAGAGACATTTGTTGGCTTGGGTGCTGGTAGTCCCAACTGAGTAAAAACGGATAACGGCATGAGATTAATGCTTGCACCAAGATCACACAAGCATTTCTTGAATGACAGGTCTCCAATGGTGCAAGGAATGGTGAAACTGCCCGGATCCTTCAACTTTGGAGGTAGCTTCCTTTGTAATACCGCACTACACTCCTCTGTCAAAGCTACAATTTTAACATCTTGTAATTTCTTCTTCCTTGACAGAATACCCTTCATGAACTTGGCATAGCTCGGCATTTGTTCTAAGGCTTCTGCAAATGGTATATTGATCTGAAGCTTTTTGAAAACCTCAAGAAACTTAGAAAATTGCTTGTCCATTTTCTGCTTTTGCTGCCTTTAAGGGTACGAAACTGGTGGGTAATATTTGGTGGGAGGAGTTTGAGTCTTCTCTGTGCTTTTTGTTGGTGTGGGTTCAGATCTCTCAAGGCTATCCTCATCTTCAAAAATTTCAGCAGAGGCAGTTTCTGGGGAGGGGCGCAGCTGCGCCGTCTCCCTTTGCAAAATGGGCGCAACTGCGCCGGATGATTCCAGTGCTGAAGATGGGCGCAGCTGCGCTATCTTCTCGTGTAACAGGGGCGCAGCTACGCTGGTTGGTAGGGTCTGCTTCCCACTTCTGGTGGTGAAAGCTTGGCATTGCTCCTTCCCATTTATCCTTGGATTGATTTCTGTGTCACTAGGAAGAGCTCCTTGAGGTCTGCTAGATAACGAACTGAACAATTGACTCATTTGATTCTCCAAATTCTTGAAACCTAATGTTTGGCCTTGTTCCAACTTGTCAGTTTTGGCCATGTATCTCTCCAAATTTTCACTCATTTCGGCAACCTTTTTGTCAGTAGCCGAGACTTGTTGCTGAAGGTGGAACCCCGGAGGATTGAGAGGTTTTGGAGCTTGCTGTTGGTCTTGTCGGTTGCTCCACGAGAAGTTGGGGTGATTCCTATTCCCCGGAGTGTAGTTGTTCTGATATTGATTTGTTGGCCTCTGGTAGTTGCTCACAAATTGCACTGACTCTGCATTGATGGCACACTGATCAGAAGAGTGTGAACCTGCACAAAGCTCATAAATCATGGAGACTTGCTGCCCTTTTCCTTCATATATGTTATCAATCTTTTTGACTATAGCTGAAATCTGGGCATGAAGTGAAGTGGCCGTGTCAACCTCTAGTATCCCTGCTACTTTTGGTTGGCTGGATCTAGAAGATGGCCATTGACAGTTATTTGCAGCCATGGTCTCCAAAA
This sequence comes from Aralia elata, assembly GCA_034770075.1. Classification (NCBI taxonomy): domain Eukaryota; kingdom Viridiplantae; phylum Streptophyta; class Magnoliopsida; order Apiales; family Araliaceae; genus Aralia; species Aralia elata. The sequence continues at coordinate 19,568 of JAVJAP010000152.1, forward strand.
GTTCATAAGCTTCGTCATAGTTTTTACCCATGAATGCTCCACCCGCAGCTGCATCGATGCCTGCTCGTGTTTGAATATTCAACCCATTGTAAAATGTGTTAAGCTGCATCCATTGGGGCAAACCGTGATGTGGACACTTTCTCAATAGTTCCTTGTACCGCTCTCATGTCTCATACAAGGATTCTCTATGATGTTGTTCATATGAAGAGATGTCATTTCTCAACTTGGCAGTTTTGGCCGGTGGGAAGAATTTTGCTAAACATTTCTGGGCCAAATCTTGCCAAGTAGTAATAGATCCCGGTGGTAGTGAGTGTAGCCAACTCTTTGCTTTATCCCTCAATGTGAATGGGAATAACCGCAATCTCACCGCATCTTCCGAAATCCCACTGAATTTGAATGTATCACAGATCTCTAAAAAAATTATCAAGTGCTCATTCGGGTCATCAACCACCATTCCTCCGAATTGGACAGAATTTTGGATCATATAGTTAGTCCCTGGCTTGATTTCGAAGGAATTGGCCGTTATGGCTGGCCTTGAGATACTTGATTGCAAATCATTGATTTTTGGCGTAGCATAATCTCTCAATTCTTTTTGTGCTTCTCCCGCCATTGGTTGTGGTTGGTCTAGATCCTCCAGAGTATTTTCAGCACACTTTCTTAACTGTTGAGCCCTTTTCTCAATGTTATCCACGAAAGGCAATAGGTTAGGATTCTTCGATCGAGTATGCATACACTACTCAAGAGTACCTATCACAATGTAGAAGAAAATAAAATAGAATTAGGATAAGAACAGATTTGTTTAACTAAGACCAATCTAATTTAAATTGATGATGAAAGTTATAAACGCAATTACAGTTCCCCGGCAACGGAGCCAAAAACTTGTTGGGATATTTGTATGTATAACAAATACGACTCATACACGCAAGTGCACGTGATCCACAAGTAATATAAAGTAAGTAAAGTATTGATCCCACGAGGAATTGAATTGCATTTATGACTACAAACACTGATCTTATAATTATTTTGGTCTCTTTAAACAATTGATTTTAGTGATGAGATTATCTAACGATTACTAATGAAACAAATAGAACAAAATATAGTTGTAAAAATACAGATTTTATGGGCTTGGGATTATAATTTCACTTATTGCAAACTTAGATTTCCATGCTTCCTATTGTTACTAATTGATTATTGCAGAATGTTGGTCGAGAACACGAATGTAAAATATAGCCACTTCTCGATGCACCATATTCATATCACATTAAATCCACAATTGATAGAATGAATGTAAACACCCTAGATGACTAATGCACTATATTTCTATGTGTATTACAATCAAGAGGGTTTAAGTACAAGTTCTCAATTGGCCACATATGGTGCTTCGGTATATCTCTATCCTAAGCACAAATCATATCTTCACGAGGAATGTAAAAATTATGAACATATGCTAGCATAATTAGATCTCAATTTATACTTCCTTTCTCAATTCCATATAAATTATCACAGTAATTGGTGATCAAGCAATTAAACATGAAGTATAGATTATGCTAGACACTCATTTCCTAACCAACTAGCAACAATAAGGAAACATTTCAATTCTTAGCAATGCAAAAGATCCATTATAATCCCAAGAATTGAGTTTAGTTCACAATAACAATAATAGAATTCATCATGCACAATTGGTTTATCATCATAATTACAGAATAGGAAAATTAATCAAAAACAGAAAATATTCAAGCTCCCTGTTTCTGTTCTACAACTTCTGATGGTTTTCAAAGTTGTGTAGATTGTTGATTTCTTGCTCCCAATCTCCAATTCAGCATCCATATGGCTCCATTCTTCAGTTCCCAAATGCAATTTGTGCTCAGCTGGTTATTTCCAACTTTGAAGCTAGAATGCAGTAAACTATTCTAATTTTTGTGTAGGAGGGAGCTCCTCAAATTGAATTCCAAATTGGTTAATAATACATGCTTAATTTGTCTTATTTTGACTTATTCTGATTCCCACTAATAAAGTTTAAACCCACGGATCCCTCAAAATCTGGCATTGCATAATTTCCTAATAATGCTGCTTCGTTGGATGGAATGTGCTGCATGGCTGGCTGGCGACAGGCGCAGCTGCGTCGGCGCCCTTTGTAAAAGGGGCGCAGCTACGCCGGGGGCAGGGAATGAAGATGAGGGGCGCAGCTGCGCCGGTTGCCAGTCTGCTGCTGTGCTGCTGTAGCTTGATCTCTCGATTCTCGTGTACTGTACAAGCAACAAATAATCAAGTAGCTCCCAACCAACAAATGCAATAAACCCCGTGTCAAATTTACCAAAAACCGTGCAAAAGCCATATAATGAGAGTAGCAAATCAAAACCGAAAGAGAGGGAAAAATGCATGAAAACGTACTAAGTAGCTATTAGATAAGCAACGAATGAATCCAAATAGCATCCAATAAGTAGGTATGAAACCTACTTATCAGTGGCTCAATGACAGTGGTGAAATAAAAGTGACTAAACATGTATTGGTTCCATTCACTATTGGTAGATATGTTGATGAGGTGATATGCGATGTGGTTCCAATACAAGCAGGACATTTATCACTTGGGAGGCCATGGCAGTTTGACAAGCGCATATAAAAGCATGACGACTTTGCAAATCAGTACTCATTTGTGCATAATCAAAGTTTAATCACTCTTTATCGTATGACGCCAAAAAAAGTGCATGAGGATCAGTTGCATTTACAAAAAGATCATGTACAAAAGAAAGAGAGTGAGGAAAAGAAAATAAATGAGGGAAAAGAGTGATGTGAGGAGAGCATTGATTTCTAAATAGCCGATGATTATACTTTTGTATAAGGAGGCATTTTTGAATATTAACTAGATTAACTCTTTTTTGCCTAGTGTTGTTGTGTCTTTTTTGCAGGACTATGCTGATGTGTTTCCCGAGAAGCTACCACAGGGTTTACCGCCTATTTGAGGAATAGAGCATCAAATGGATTTCATGTCCGGTGCTACCATTCCTAATTGACCCGCGTATAGGAGCAATCTTGAGGAGACAAAAGAGTTACAAAGGTAGGTTGATGAATTAATAGAAAAGGGGTTCGTGAGAGAAAGCATGAGTCTATGTGCAGTTATAGTAATCTTGGTTCCTAAGAAGGATGGGAAGTGGCGAATGTGCATTGATTGTTGAGCGGTAAACAATATCACGGTAAAGTATCGACATCCTATTCCTCGCTTAGATGATATGTTTAATGAATTGCATGGGTCTTTTATGTTTTTTAAAATTGATTTAAAAAGTGGATATCATCAAATTAGGATGAAAGAGGGAGATGAATGGAAAACTGCTTTCAAAACAAAATATGGTTTATATGAGTGGTTAGTTTTGCCTTTTGGGTTAACTAATGCACCTAGTACTTTCATGAGGTTAATGAATCATATTTTACAATCTTGCATTAGTAAATTTATTGTGGTCTACTTTGATGATATATTGGTATATAGCAAAAGCTTGGACGAACATGTAGTACATTTGAAATCTGTTTTAGATGTGCTTAGAAAACAAAAGTTATTTGCTAACATGGATAAATGCACATTTTTATAGATAAAGTTATTTTCCTTGGTTATGTTGTTAGCTCGCAGGGAATATAGATGGATGAAAAGAAGATACGTGTTATCTAAGAGTGGCCGAGTCCTACAAATGTCGCGAGTTTTTACAGGCATTTCGTGAGGGATTTCAGCGGCATCACGACACCACTTACTGAAGTCATTAAGAAGAACGTTTGATTTAAGTGGGGAAATGAGCAAGAAAAGGCTTTTCAATTGATTAAAAAGATGTTAGTTATTGCCCCTTTACTTGTTTTACCTAATTTTGCTAAAACCTTTGAAATTGAGTGTGATGCTTCAGGTATGGGAGTTGGAGCTATGTTGATGTAAGAAGGATGGCCAGTTGCATACTTCAGCGAGAAGTTGAGTGGGGCAGTCTTAAACTATCCTACTTATGACAAGAAGTTAAAATGCATTGGTTCGAGCATTAGAAACATGGCAGCACTACCTTTGGCCTAGGGAGTTCGCGATTCATACTGATCATGAATCTTTGAAGCATTTAAAAGGACAACATAAGCTAAACAAGAGACATGCACGATGAATGGAGTTTATTGAGACATTTCCCTATGTCATTCAGTATAAATAAGGTAAAGAAAACATAGTTGCAGATGCTCTTTTGCGAAGGTATGTGTTATTATCAACTTTTGATGCGAAATTACTTGGTTTTGAACAAATTAAAGAATTATATGCCGTAGACCATGATTTTCATGAAGAGTTTAGATCTTGTGAAGTGAATGCAGTACGCAAGTACTTTAAGCATGATGGATTCTTATTTCGTGAAAATAAATTGTGCATACCTGCTTGTTCTTTGCGTGAGTTATTGGTTAAAGAATCACATGGAAGGGGTTTAATGGGGCACTTTGGTGTGGTTAAAACTTTAGCAGTATTACAGGAATATTTTTATTGGCGACACATGAAACAGGATGTAGAAAGAATATGTGATAGATGTATTACTTGTCATCAAGCTAAGTCCCGTGTGCAATCCCATGTATTATATACATCATTACCTATTCCTAGTGAACCGTGGATGAATATTTTTATGGATTTTGTGTTGGGTTTACCTAGGTCTAGACTTGGTCATGATTATATTTTTGTGGTCGTGGATAGATTTTCTAAAAGGGCATACTTTATTCCATGTCATGAAACTGATGATGCTTCCCATGTTGCTGATTTGTTCTTTAGAGAGATTATTAGATTGCATGACATATCTAAAACAATTGTTTCTGACAGGGATACTAAGTTCTTGAATTATTTTTAGAAGACTTTATGGTGTAAGTTGGATACTAAATTATTATTTTCTACTACATGTCATCCACAAACTGATGGTCAAACATAGGTAGTTAATAGAACTTTGTCTTCATTGTTAAGGGTTGTAATTAAAAAGAATATTAAATCTTAGGAAGAGTGTTTGTCTTATGTTGAGTTTACATATAATCGTTCTGTTCATTCTGCTACTAATTTTTTTCCATTTGAGATCGTGTATGGTTTTATTACTTTAACACCGTTGGATTTATCACCATTACCTGAGACTGCATATACTAACTTGGATGAAAAACAAGGCTGATTTTGTGAAGCAGATACATGAGAAAGCTAGACTCAATATCAAGAAGAGGACTGAACAGTATGTCAAGCAAGCTAATAAAGGACGTCGTCAATTGTTATTTGAGTCAGGAGATTAGGTTTGATTACATATGAGAAAAGAGAGATTTTTAGCTCAAATGCGTTCTAAATTGCTTCCTCGGGGAGATGGTCCTTCAAGTCCTTGAGCGCATCAATGACAATGCCTACAAATTAGACTTACCTGGTGAGTATAATGTTAGTGCTACATTCAATATTTCTGATCTAAATCCGTTTGATGTAGGTGACAATTTGAGGACAATCCTTTTTAAGATGAGAGAAATGATGAGGACATGCTTAGCTCGGATGTGGAGATTCAAGTTCCTATTGGTCCAATAATAAGGGCAAGAGCTAAAAGATTCAAAGAAGGGTATAATGGAGTAATCCAAGAAGTTTGGTTTGGACATCACTCAAGGGAATTCATTAAGGGAGCTGAACTTAAGTTAATTAACTTGGTTCATACTAATCCAGACCTGGCAGAATCCTCCAAGGGCGCCCTAGCCCTTGTCTACCAGTGCCCCAGCGCTTGTCAAGAGCGTCCCAATGCTCGGAGTCTGGTATTCTGTATGTTTGGCGCACCAACGCTCTGTCTTAGCACCCCGACACTTGTAACTCTATTTTTGGGAAAGAAACATAACTTAATCCAAACTGGCATAGTAATTGGAGTATTTATAATTTAATTATAGCAAGGACTTAGTATTTAGGAAGCTAGCTCATTACTATTACAATTCGGAATGTGATTAGTTAGGTTTTTAATTCCAAAGTTTGAAAGTAGTATGCACATAAACCAATCATATTTGATGTGATGTAGCATATACTTTGTAATCTTATTCGTTTATTAATAAAATAATTAATTTATTTAAAGGCATTTTCTTTATCCACATTGTGTTGTTGAATTAATTGTGATAAACCCATAGTTTTGAGCAATGCTTTTAGAATTAAGATAATGATCATGCTAATGCGATCTAAATTCAAGATAGCCCAAAACTAAAATCGTTCATAATCGTTGGTTCACTAAGAAGAGGATTAGTGAATCCGGATAGATTAGTACATACTATGGTTGCTCTTATGAAGAGGATGATTGATCTCATAATCATTTGTGTATGGACACTAAAGCAAGTATGTAGGTGCTTATTATAGAATAAGTTCACTGAACATGACTCGCTGAAAAGAATACCTTATGGAGTTTTACTTGTCTGTCAATCGGAATTCCTAATGTGATAGTAGTACAAGTGATCGTTGGACTTGAGATCATCATAGTATCTTGTGTATGATGAATTATGCTTTGACATGTCCCTTAAGACCTTTAGGGTATATCAAAGGGTATGCTTAGGTATAATAAGTTGTACATGGAGATAGGTGAATGGTCAACAAAGAATCTACCACTTCTAGTAAAAGATGAGAATGTCCTATGTGATTCGATAAATGACAACTCAGTAGTCCTTGGCCAAGGCATAGTAAAATTAGAAAGGAGTTTCTAATTTGCATTATTTAGAGTAGTGCATTTGAGAATCGAAATGCATGTAATCAAATAAAATAAGACTTGATAGTAATTCCATGTCTTATATTTGATTGAGACATTGTATGGTAGAAAGATTAAATTGTACGGTAACTATTTACTGAAAGGTTCTTTTATGATTAAATGTTGAAATCTATATTATCTGAAAAGTCGTTGATCGCTAAGGGGACTTACCCTTATTGTGGAATAAATATTATTTATTTAAATGAATTAAATGATTTAATTTATTTATTTAAATAAGATTAGAATTGTTCTAATTAATTTATTCTACAACTGGTTTAACATGGAGAACCTAAAGGGTCACACCGCAAAAGAAAAATATTTATTTAAGAAGTGAATGACATAATTGTAATAATAAGTTGAGTGTATTTAATTTATACTATGGTGATATAATAAATTAAGCTTAATATTTATTATTTAGTATTTTAGAAATAGTAATTGTAAACTAATAAGAGGAGTCTTATTAGTTTACAATTACTACTACTACTACTACTACTACTACTACTACTACTATTATTATTTAGTTCCTAAATGGTTTATGAATTAATTAATAAGAATACTCTCATATAAGTTCCTAATTAGATTAGGAGTTTAATTTGTAACGGGACGAATTAATTGAGTTGTGATTCTGAGGACAGAATCCTTTTAAGGGGGGAAAGATGTAACAAACGAGCTTTTTATATTTGATCTTTAAATATTTATTGAATTAAATAAATATTTGTGTCGATTTATCTATTGATCAGTAAAATATATATTTGATGAAGTTGTTGTATATTAATTTAATTAAATGTGTTATATTGATTGTATTAATGTGAAATAATTTTATAATGCAAAGTGTGAATTTAATTGAGATAATTAAATTAAATGAGTTGTTTATTAATTGTGATGTTGTTCTAATTAATTTAATAATTAACTAGAGGTTTATTGATTTGCCATAACTAAATAAATGAGAATTTTTCTATATGATTATTTGATTTAATGAGTAGTAGTGGCTTTTATTTAATTGTAGTTAAATAATATAATTTGATTATTAACGTGTGACAAATAAACTTTATAATAAGTAAGTTAATTAAAATAAACGAAAAAGGAGCCTTTTAAAGGCCAACCAAACATGGCCTTGAGAACATGGGATCAGTTAAGGCCATAATGCGCTTAACTGATACTCACGCATATTAGTTACCATGTACGTACTTCATTAGTCAGTTCTTTCATAATGCTAAAATACAGAGAGAAAGAGAGAGAGAGAGTTTTGAGAAAATTTGAGAATTGGAAGAAAAATTCCCATCGTCTAGCAATCTAAATCACTAATCAAAGGTAAATTCTTGATTCAAACTTTAAAGTTATGTTTTCTTTTAGTTTTCTCCATGAAAGTATATTTTAAGTTTTCTGTCAATTGAGTTTCATAAGTAAATTGTTGAACAGTTGATTGTAATCATTAATATGCATGTATGAATCATTATATGATGTTTATAAACTGTTTTAGAGTAATAAATCTATGGAATTGTGTTTTAGTTAGAAATTTGAAATTTACAAGGAAACAATGTTTGAATATGGCTTAAATGTATGAAAATTTATGTTTAAATTGCATATGAAACGGTAAATTGATGATTGATTATGTTTATACATGTAGAAACGAAAAGAACTAAAGTTAAACGGATTAATTTGGTTAAGAAACGAGTTCACAATGATCGATTACGCTAAATGTGTCAAAATATGAAAATAAAGTATGAACAGTGAATTTTGGCCTTTTAAATTGGTTGTTTAGGTTGTTTATGATGTTTAAAATTATTGTGTAAATAATGGGTTTTAGTTTTATAACAAGTATAATGTCTGGTATGTTTAATTTGTTGATTAGGTGAAGAAATTGGGAGAAATTGGTCTGTTTTTCACTGTTCGTGAAGAACAGAGAAGTCTGGGTCTGGGTCGCGACGAAACAGTGCCGATATTAGGCATAATCTAGGCGCAGCAGCACCGGGTTCATTGGGTTCGGGTCAGGCCGACGCAGCAGTGCCGACACAAGGCTAAAACGCGGCGTAGCAGCGCTGGTACGGGTCGGGTCGGTCCTGCCGGGTCAGGTCAGCCAGAAAATGAATTTTTTCCAGATTTTTGAAATAAAATAATTTCACATGTATGATGCAATATGTTATGCATGTAGTAAAGATAATAAGGCATTAAGAATATGAGTTATGAAGTAACTAAACGATTACTTTGAATTAAACTATGATCATTGATTATTCAAAGTGAGTTAAATGTATAGGTCACTCAAAGAGCAATAGATACTATTAGTTGTAACAGACGCACGAGGCAAGTTCTTAAACCCTACTTCTCTTTTATGCAAGTTTTCTATCTCTAATCTTCTTATTGTATTGAAAGCAAGTTTCTAAACTTTATTTTTACATTGAGCACGTTCATAAATCATATACTTAAGTTTCTTATTCTTGATTATCTAATTATATAACTCTGATTGAGATGTTCTAATTCTTTTAAAACAATACTTCGGCTATACAATGTTTGTTCAATTATATACCTTAAAATTCATTATCCGATTGAAATATCAGTTATATTATTGAACCTTGATTAACTAGCAAACCCTTATTGATTCGACTAACCCATAGTTGATGAGCATTCTAAATTCCAGAACTATTATTAAAGTTAATCTAAACCAAACTTCCTTTGGTGCGGTCTTTGATGTCAAACTGAGATGAACAACCCTTTATAGGGGATTATATTTACGCGTTATCGTTAAGATGTTGTGCATATACATGGTAAGAAGGGCTGATCCCCCTAAGTACGAGAAGCAAGGTCCATATAGTCTTACAACAGTTAAAGGATTAAAGTAAAAATACTTGATAACCTAGGACATATTTCGTGGTATTATGACCCTCAAATGTTTTTTGATTCTTATTTCTAATCTTAATTCAAAATTCGAGCTTTCAATTACCCTGTATCCATTGATTATTCGCATGTTATTATTATTATTGTGTCGACGCCGGGAAAATCGCTTATGTGCTAATTATTACCCTTTCCAATTTTAGCCTTTTTATTAGATGATTTTTTTGGAAACGGTCGGCATAAGTGTCGACGGGGTTTTGAAAGATCATTTTTTATGATGAGCCAATTTGACTAGAGTCGCCAGTTGGTATGTTTGAAATGGATGTACCAACTCATCCTAATTTCATTTTCGTAAATCGCTGGCTCATATGTGACTCCGAATTAATTGGTCTGCAAACCGAGATTCATAGAGTTCGGGGGCTTGCTTAAGCGAGGGGAAGGTGTTAGGCACCCCCCGACTTCCGTGAAACACGGTTACCGCAATCTTGATGTTTTTCCTATCCTTTAAATCTTAAAATGCGTATGTGCGCGCGTGTGTGCCTATGTGAATGTTGTGGTGAGTTTGCATGAAGAACCCATTTGGGTTTTTATGACAAAGTCGTGTTTTAATTTGGAAATGCTTTAGAATGTCTTTCGGCTTATACGAGAATGCTTTATTTTTTATGAGAAAGGTTTGATTTTAATTGTCAAAAGCTGTGAGATTTTCATTAGGTGTCGTTTTGGCAAAACAAGAGTTTTTTAAACCTTCGTCAAAATAGGAATCGAGACCTATACGTTGCTTTCATAAAATGACGACCAACTTCTAGGATCTCTTTAACCCTATGCACAATGGTTTAATAAAACGTTATTTATTTTTCATAAAACCATTTTTCATGATGTTTGAAAACGATTTTTCTTTAGCCTTTTCGTTTAATTAGGAATCGACACTCATTAACACTTCCAATTTTAAGCCTCGTGGTGCTAATAACCTAATTTGATTGATTTTATGGAAATCTTCATCGTTTAGCTTTAAAATCGATTTTTTGTGTCATAAATCAAATCAAGCATTAAAATGCGTGGGGACTATTCATGGGCATGTGAGCCATCAAAATAACCCCAAACGCCCACAATCGCATATTTCACTATTACGGGGCCTTAAACCCGATTTTCAACTTGATATCGTTTTAAGGCCCGACAATTACATATTTACAATAAAGGGTACATCGACCCTACTACATACAACCAAAATTGTCCGTCATCGGATTTCGACCTCGGGGTCGCGTTCCTAGGCTCACTTCCAAAATTGCTACACACCCACAAAATGGATATTATAACAATTAAACAACACCGGGTAGCCTCACACACCACAATATCCTAAAATAGCAATCTAAATACACTACGCATAATACATTAACATAACGAGTTAAAAATCACCAAATGGATATCATCGGGCCATTAGGAAGAATTTTGTTCCGTTGGAACCCTCACTAATAGTCCTTAATCCATGTATCCTCAATAATATACAAGAAAAAACTACATTTAATATAGCCCGAATGACAAAAGCTTAACAAAATGATATAACAAAAATGCTATAAAACAGGCTTTTCACCTTGCAAATGACACCACGATGCGTATAAACTCGTATATTGATTAGAGTAGAAAGTGTATGTGATACAATCTAACAAAAGGGTATAAATCCTCACTTTTTTTCTCTCTTTTCTCTCTCTTCCCGCTGCTGTTGCTTGCTGCTTTTTTCCTCTTTTTTTCTTTCAACTCCCTGTATGCTGATGAAAATGAAGAACTGCATTGATAAAGGCTGTCAGGGGCAGCCGCAGATTGATCCGCGACTGGCCGCAGATTGATCTGCGGCTGGCCTCGGTCCCCCCGCGCCGATCTTCGATTTTCCCCGCGCCGTGCTCGAGTGTCGTGTCGTCAGACGTCCCATTATTGGCCTCAGATTGATCTGCGGCTGGCTGGGCTGATTTTCTCAATTTTCGTACTGCACCTCGATTCTCGTGTCGTACTGTCGGTTCTCGCTGAAAGGCTTGTATTCTGCAGTCTGAGAACCGCTGGGAAACGTGCCATATCATTCAGGAATGCTCGTTTCGAATGGCTGCGACATGACATAGGGTTTGTATTTGGAGCTTGGTTTCCAAGGGCGCTACACCCCGATCCCCACTAGCTCACCGGTGAGCAGGTAACCGTAGTGGCCATTAGTCGATTCCTGATATCCGCTCGTTGTCGTGTCGGCTTTGATCGCAAGTCGTTATGGTGGCTTTGAGTGTTCGTACTTATGTCCACCTTCCGTTCTCGTAAGCTGGGTTAATTGATGATTTTGCCCTCCTGTCAGGGTCAGTATACGAAGTGCAAAATTCGGGTGTCTACATATTGTTTCACTTGCGGGGCAATTGTTACTCACTCTTGCATAATAACATTGCAGCTAAGGTTGAAAGAGTTGATGAACCATCTTCTAGTAAGGGAAAAGGCAAGGCGAACAAGTGATGAAGACTTGTTTGATTTATTTGAAAGATGTTTATGTAATAGACCTATGTTATTTATGTTATGTTTCCGCATTGATGTTTTGTTTAAGGTTAGATGACCTGGGATTGATTTTATTATGATATTATAACCCTTTAATGGGAGAATTTCTATTTCAATTAAGAGTTTTCATTCATATATTTTATGGGTAGTTAGATGTGATGTGATTTATTTGGATAGTGAACACCAAATCCTGTGGGAATGAAGTATCCAAATTTGGGGGTGTCACAGGTTGGTATCAAAGCTGTAGGTTATGAACCTTAGGTGGGGAAACATTAGGGTAGTAGCCTTTTAGGAGACAGAAAACATAGTGGTGATAAACTCTTATCGAGTTCTAAGGAATGAATTAACGAATTCATTAAAGATAATAAAAGACTTTATGTGCTATGTGCTTATGTGTTAACATCCTACGTGCCGCGAGTGGTATCGAGTATTAATTAAAACTTAAACTTTGTTATTAGGATGTCGGATGTTGAAGGATTCAGTTAGCCTAGGGAGGTTGTGTTAGGTTTGTATATAACCCAAACATGCAATCAAATTACATAAATAGAGCGGAAGCGTGATAAAACTGATTTTAAAATTTTCATACAAACCATCACCATGATCTTTCCTTGTGTTCAATTATCAATTAACGAAAGAGATAAATATTAAGAAATTATACCCCCGTAGAACCGTGCTTCCTCGGGCACAAGTTCACCTCCAATTCCTTTGCGTTCTCCTTGAATTCCACCGACTAAATTCCTTTGCTTGATCAACGTTAGCCACCCAAGTGTTTGGCCTCTAGAGGTGATCCACCAAGGTAGAATAGTTATTCAAGAAGATGAGTGTTGACAAAACCCTAGTTTCTATCTCTATAGAAATTGCAAGTACTCTCCACAATTCTTATGCAATAGTGTGTAACCCTAATCTATGATAAGACTCCTCTTATTTATAGATGTAGGAAAACCCTTCCCTAAACTATTTAGGATTAGGGTTTCTATTATAATTAAACTCCTTTAATTAATTATGCTCCTAATCCAATTAGGAATTCATGTAAGAGTACTTCTATTAATTAATTCCCAATCCCTATTAGGAATTAAATAATAGTAATAATAATAATAAGACTCCTCTTATTAATTTATATTTAATATTTCCAAAATATTAAATATTAAATATTAAGCTATTTAATTTATTCTATCTACATAGATTAAATTAAATACACTTAACTTATTATTATAATTATGCCATTTACTTCTTAAATAAATATTTTTTTCTTTTTATGTTGTGACCCTTTAGGTTCTCCATATTAAACCGGTTGTGAATAAATCAATTAGAACAATTCTAATCTTATTTAAATAAATAAATTAAACTATTTAATTCATTTAAATAAATAATATTTATTCTACAATAAGGGTAAGCCCCCTTAGCGATCAACGACTTTCCAAATAATATAGATTTCAACAATAATCACAAAAGAACCTTTCAGTGCATAGTTACCGTACAATTCAGTCCTTCTACCATACAATGTCCCAATTAAATATAAGACACGGATTTACTGTCAAGTCTTATTTTATTTAATTATATGTATTTCGATTCCCAAATGCACAACTCTAAATAATGCAAATTAGAAACTCCTTTCTAATTTCATTCTGCCTTGGCCAAGGACTACTGAGTTGTCATTTATCGAATCACATAGGACATTCACATCTTTTACTAGACGTGGTAGATTCTTTGTTGACCATTCACCTATCTCCATGTACAAATTATTATACCCAATCATACCCTTTGATATACCCTAAAGGTCTTAAAGGGCATGTCAAAGTATAACTCATCATACACAAGATACTATGATGATCTCAAGTCCAAGGATCACTTGTACTACTATCACCATAGGAATTCCTATTGACAGGCGAGTAAAACTCCATTAGGTATTCCTTAGCGAGTCACGTTCAGTGAACTTATTCTCCAATAAGCACCTACATACTTGCTTTAGTGTCTCCACACAAATGATTATGAGATCAATCATCCTCTTCTTAAGAGCAAGCAACGTATGTACTAATCTATCCGGATTCACTAATCCCCTTTTTTAGTAATCCAACGATTAGGAACGATTTTAGTTTGTGAGCTATCTAGAATTTAGATCTCATTAGCATGATCACCATCATGATTCTAAAAGCATTGCTCAAAACTATGGGTTTATCACATTTAATATAACAATACTATGTAGATAATATAAAATGCCTTTTAAGAAAATCAATTCTTTTATTAATAAATGAATAAGATTACAAAGTAAATGTACATCATATCAAATATGATTGGCTTATGTGCATACTATTTTCAATCTCCCACTTGCACTAATCGCCATGGTATCTAATACCCATCTTTTCTAAGTGATGATCAAACTGCTGTTGTGTTAAAGCTTTAGTAAATGGATCTGCAATGTTGTCTTGAGAGTCCACACGCTCTAGGGTGACATCTCCTCTTTCAATGATCTCTCTAATCAAATGAAACCGCCACAACACGTGTTTGGATTTCTGATGAGACCTGGGTTCCTTAGCCTGCGCAACAGCTCCGGTGTTGTCACAGAATAAAGGTACGGCTCCTCTAATGCTAGGAACCACTCCAAGTTCAGTTATGAACTTCTTCGTCCAAACAGCTTCCTTTGCAGCTTCACTTGCAACTATGTATTCTGCCTCTGTCACTGAATCAGTAACTGTTTGCTGCTTGGAACTCTTCCAATTCACTGCGCCACCGTTTAAGGTAAACACATACCCTAAAACGGATTTACTGTCATCTTGGTCCGTTTGAAAACTTGAGTCTGTATAGCCCTCTAGTTTCAATTCAGACCCACCGTAGACAAGAAATACATCCTTAGTTCTTCTCAAGTACTTTAGGATGTTTTTCACTGCCTTCCAGTGCTCTTCTCCTGGATTCGACTGATATATGCTTGTTACATTAAGTGCATGAGCGACATCTGGTCTAGTACATATCATACCGTACATGATATATCCTATTATTGAAGCATAAGGAATCTTACTCATTCGGTCTCTCTCCTCAGGTGTCTTTGGGGCCTGTTTCTTGGAGAGATGTATTCCATGGCTCATCGGTATGAGACCTCTCTTGGAATCTTCCATGCTAAACTTCTTCAGCATCGAGTCAATGTACTTTCCTTGGGTCAAGCCAAGCATCCTTTTAGATCTATCTCTATAGATCTTTATCCCCAAAATATAGGATGTCTCACCCAAGTCCTTCATGGAGAAGTGTTTAGATAACCAAATTTTGAAGGACTGTAGCATAGGAACATCATTCCCTATCAGTAATATATCATCAACATATAATACAAGGAATGAAACAACGCTCCCACTAACCTTCTTGTACACACAAGGTTCATCCTCATTTTTGATAAAATCAAACCTTTTGATTATCTCATCTAAACGGATGTTCCATCTTTGAAAAGCTTGTTTCAATCCATAAATGGATCGTTGTAGCTTACAGACATGGTTTGTTCCAATCGTTGAAACAAAACCCTTTGGCTGTATCATATATACATTCTCCTCAAGCTCTCCATTGAGGAAGGCCGTTTTCACGTCCATTTTCCAGATCTCGTATTCATAATAAGCTGCAATTGCAAGCAAAATCCGAATGGACTTGAGCATAGCTACCGGTGAGAAAGTTTCATCATAGTCAACTCCTTGTCTTTGTTTGAAACCTTTTGCCACCAGTCGGGCCTTATAGGTCTCTACCTTGCCATCCGCTCTAGTTTTTTTCTTAAAGACCCATTTACACCCAATAGTCTTAATGCCCTCAGGTGGTGAAACCAAAGTCCATACTTGGTTTTCATACATGGAGTCCATCTCGGATTTCATGGCTTCTAGCCATTTCTCTGAGTCTTCACTACTCATAGCCTCTTCGTAAGTCAACGGATCATCATCATCTATGATGCGTACCTCATCATCATCCTCTATGATGAATCCATACATATCAGGTATCTTCGGTACTCTTCCAGATTTACGAATAGGTAGTGGTACAGTAGGTTCTTCTACTTGGTTAGGTACCTGACTTTGATCCGTAGTATTTTGTGGTTCTTGAACTTCTTCAAGATATATCTTACTCCCACTGACCCCTTCAAGGATAAACTCCTTTTCCAAGAAGGCAGCGTGTTTCGCAACAAACACCTTTTGATCAGTAGGATGATAAAAATAATATCCTAAAATTTCTTTAGGATATCCCACAAATCTACAATTGTCGGATCTAGTCTTCAGCTTATCATGCTCAAACCTTTTGACATAAGCTGGACAACCCCAAGTCTTAATATGCTTAAGACTAGGTTTCCTCCCTGTCCATATCTCATATGGGGTCTTTGGGACAGATTTGGTAGGTACCTTATTAAGTAGGTATGCAGCCGTTTCTAGTGCATAACCCCAGAAGGATACTGGAAGGTCGGTAAAACTCATCATGGAACGAACCATGTCCAACAATGTTCGATTTCTCCTTTCAGATACACCATTTAACTGTGGCGTCCCTGGTGGAGTCCATTGTGAGATTATACCATTTTCTTTGAGACAACTTAGAAACTCATTGGTCAAGTATTCACCTCCTCGATTCGATCGAAGAATCTTAATACTCTTACCAGTTTGCTTTTCTACTTCACTTCTGAATTCTTTGAACTTTTCAAACGATTCAGATTTATATTTCATTAAATACACATATCCAAATCTAGAATGATCATCAGTGAAAGTAATAAAATAAGAATACCCTCCTCGTGCAGTCGTTGTCATAGGTCCACATACGTCTGTGTGTACCAACGCTAACAACTCTTTAACTCTTTCTCCTTTTCCACTAAAAGGAGATTTAGTCATCTTACCCATGAGACAAGATTCACAAGTTGGATATGATTCGTAATCAGATAGCTCTAAAAGCCCATCTTTATGCAACTTGGTTAATCTTGTTTCATTGATATGACCGAGTCGACAGTGCCACATAAAGGTATAATTAACATGATCTCTTTTTCTTTTCTTAGTTTGCTCAATTTGAAGTATATTTTCATGCAAGTCAAGTACGTAAAGTCCATTCAGTAGATTTCCAACACCATATAAAATATTTTTATTATAAATAGAACAACTGTTGTTCTTTATTATAATATCAAAACCATCCATATCCAATACAGAAATTGAAATAATGTTTCTAATGAGTGTTGGAACGTAATAAAATTATTTAAACTAATGAACTTGCCCGAAGGCAGTGCTAAACAATAAGTCCCTACAGCTAATGCAACAACCTTTGCTCCATTTCCCACTCGTAGGACGACTTCATCCTTGTTCAGCTTTTTACTTCTACTTAGTCCCTGCATATTATTACATATGTGAGAACTACAGCCGGTATCCAATACCCAAGTAGAATTTTGACTTTCAGAAAAATTAATTTCAATCATGAACAAACCTAGATCGGAAGTCGAAGCTTCTCCAAGCTTCTTTTGGTCCGCAAGATACTCCTTGCAGTTCCTCTTCCAGTGTCCCGGCTTATTGAATGGTAGCAAATTCCTTTGCTATCTAGATCAGGTTTCTTTTTATCCTTTCTCTTCGCCTTGCCCTTAGCCTTCTTGTTTTTCTTCTTTTCAGAAGATACCTTGGGCCTCTTCCTTTTCTTGGAAGAACAATTCACTAGTAAGACTTGGTTCTTGTTGGATGAGAAGTGACCTTCAGCAGTTTTCAGCATGTTAAGTAACTCAGGCAAGCTGACGTCCAACTTATTCACGTGAAAATTCTCAACAAATTGTGAGAAGGTGTCTGGGAGTGACTGCAAGATCAAATCTTGACTTAACTCCCCATCCATCACGAACCCAAGTTGTCCAAGTTGTTCAATCAGATTGATCATCTTAAGGACAGGAGTCTCAACAGTAGTGCCCTCGGTCATACGAGATCGGAAGAGCTCCTTAGATATCTGATATCTAGCAGTCCTACTTTGCTCACCATACAACTCTTTGAGGTGCAGCAATATAGTAGGAGCATCCATAGTTTCATGCTGACACTGAAGCTCATTACTCATAGATGCGAGCATGATGCATTGAGCCAAGATTGCATCATCTTGCCACTTTCTAAAAGTAGCAATCTCTTCCTCAGAGGCTGTTTCTACAACATTTGCAGGGACTGACGAATTTAGGACATAAGAAATCCTTTCAGTAATGAGAACAATTCTCAGATTCCTTAACCAGTCCGTGTAATTCGGTCCGATCAGTTTGTTAGCATCAAGTATGCTACGCAGTGATAGTGAGGTTGACATTTTTAAATTCTGCATGTGAAATAGACAACATTTTAGCATACATTCATTTTATTAATCATCAAAATAAATTAGGTCTTTATTTAAATTGGTATCTCTCACTTTTCTTCAAACTATATTACCCTCATTATATAGTTCGGCAAATCTAATTAAAAATTTGCTAGTTAGATTAAGGATCCTATTTCAAAAGTATATAGCCTTGTGTCTGCACAACAAACTATATATAAATAAATAGGTAGACAACTATTGTCAATTACATCACTATGTAACTCCTTGTATTTTGCCTCTTAGATTATAATGGTCAAGTGTGTGCACATCCGAACTAAAATAATCTAAGTTAAGTCCAACCTAGCACTTTCATATATGTGAAGAGAAAAAGACCACCCTTATGTGTGCACAACAAAGCAGTAATGTTCAATTCCTTAATAAGCATCAAATGTGATAAAACAACATCTTAAATATTTAATACTCGCCTTGTGTGTGCACAACAAACTCATATTAAATATTTAATACTCTATTGCTTTACCATGCTAGAAGGCGACGTTCGATATTCCTAATATTTTTGAACACTTAGGACTTAATATGATTTCTTTGAGGGGTTTGTAATTATTAGTCTCATCTTGTTTAGCGCGCACCCACACACACACACACACACACACACACACACACACACATATATATATATATATATATATATATATATATAAAATACGCGTCATATTATTTTACATGCGAAACATGTTGGATAATATAATATATATATATATATATATATATATATATATAGTAAGCATGCACATATAGAATACTATATTTTACCGGGATTGATTATGGACTTTTATTCTAGTTTGGTTCACTAGAGCCACCAAGTAAACCAAAAGGTCAAACCTAGGGTGCAAGAATTAAATTTAAATATAACTATTACATTTAAACCCGGGCTCCAATACAAACGGGTCTTCAAGCACTCCTTGCTCCTTTGTCTCCATTTCTTCAAAATTAATTCTAACTAGTCCTATTACAAAAACTATTTACGATAAATAGAAACCTTGATCAGCAGTCAAGGGGAAGTACATAGGAGGGAGGTAGAATTTACATTAAGAAAAATTAGAGAAGAAGAGGTACGCAGACCCCATTTATAAAAACCCATACATTCAAGCATCCTCTAAAATAAATCCAATCACACATTGGTCAATAGTCCATAATCAATCCCTATTTATTATCATACATATCTCTATATGTATCAATAAATAACATTCATCTCATGAATAATAAAACCATTCCATATATACATTGATATCAATTAATGGGCAAAAGTTTTGCTAATATTTAGTTTTGAAACAAAATAAACTCTTTTATTTTAATCAAAAACCAAATCCAAATTAAACTCCTATAATTTTAGCAATCTGAAATACTATTCCAGATAAAATAAACATCTTTATTTTAAATTTTTATTAATTAAATAAACCATTTATGTTAATTGAGAAAAAAAAAAAATTTCTAACTCTGCACACCGGCGCGGCCGCGCTCCAAATTGAACTAGGAGCGGCGCGACCGCGCTCCAAATTGAACTAGGAGCGGCGCGGCCGCGCTGCACCCCAGAAACATTTTCTGGGTTAGGGCGCGACCGTGCTCCAGAATGAACTGGAGGTGGCGCGGCCGCGCCGCGATGCAGATTCAGAAAATTTTTTCTAGCCCAAAAATCCGATCGTATCGCATATCAATTCATACATTGAATCATCAAAATCAATAATTAACACAAGGATTAGGCTCTGATACCACTGTTAGGTTTGTATATAACACAAGCATGCAATCAAATTACATAAATAGAGCGGACGCGTGATAAAACGGATTTTAAAATTTTCATACAAACCATCACCATGATCTTTCCCTGTGTTCAATTATCAATTAAAGAAATAGATAGAGATTAAGAAATTATACCCTCGTAGAACCGTGCTTCCTCGGGTACAAGTTCACCTCCAATTCCTTCGCGTTCTCCTTGAATTCCACCGACTAAATTCCTTTGCTTGATCAACGTTAGCCACCCAAGTGTTTGGCCTCTGGAGGTGATCTACCAAGGTAGAATAGTTATTCAAGAAGATGGGTGTTGGCAAAACCCACCCTAGTTTCTATCTCTATAGAAATTGCAAATACTCTCCACAATTCTTATGCAAGAGTGTGTAACCCTAATCTATGATAAGACTCCTCTTATTTATAGATGTAGGAAAACCTTCCCTAAACTATTTAGGATTAGGTTTCTATTATAATTAAACTCCTTTAATTAATTATGCTCCTAATCCAATTAGGAATTCATGTGAGAGTACTTCTATTAATTAATTCACAATCCCTATTAGGAATTAAATAATAGTAATAGTAATAATAATAATAAGACTCCTCTTATTAATTTAAATTTAATATTTCCAAAATATTAAATAATAAATATTAAGCTATTTAATTTATTCTATCTCCATAGATTAAATTAAATACACTTAACTTATTATTATAATTATGTCATTTACTTCTTAAATAAATATTTTTTTCTCTTTGCGGTGTGACCCTTTAGGTTCTCCATATTAAACCGGTTGTGAATAAATCAATTAGAACAATTCTAATATTATTTAAATAAATAAATTAAACTATTTAATTCATTTAAATAAATAATATTTATTCTACAATAAGGGTAAGCCCCCTTAGCGATCAACGACTTTCCAAATAATATAGATTTCAACAATAATCACAAAAGAACCTTTCAGTGCATAGTTACCGTACAATTCAGTCCTTCTACCATACAATGTCCCAATTAAATATAAGACATGGATTTACTGTCAAGTCTTATTTTATTTAATTATATGTATTTCGATTCCCAAATGCACAACTCTAAATAATGCAAATTAGAAACTCCTTTCTAATTTCATTCTGCCTTGGCCAAGGACTACTGAGTTGTCATTTATCGAATCACATAGGACATTCACATCTTTTACTAGACGTGGTAGATTCTTTGTTGACCATTCACCTATCTCCATGTACAAATTATTATACCCAATCATACCCTTTGATATACCCTAAAGGTCTTAAAGGGCATGTCAAAGTATAACTCATCATACACAAGATACTATGATGATCTCAAGTCCAAGGATCACTTGTACTACTATCACCATAGGAATTCCTATTGACAGGCGAGTAAAACTCCATTAGGTATTCCTTAGCGAGTCACGTTCAGTGAACTTATTCTCCAATAAGCACCTACATACTTGCTTTAGTGTCTCCACACAAATGATTATGAGATCAATCATCTTCTTCTTAAGAGCAAGCAACGTATGTACTAATCTATCCGGATTCACTAATCCCCTTTTTTAGTAATCCAACGATTAGGAACGATTTTAGTTTGTGAGCTATCTAGAATTTAGATCTCATTAGCATGATCACCATCATGATTCTAAAAGCATTGCTCAAAACTATGGATGTATCACATTTAATATAACAACACTATGTAGATAATATAAAATGCCTTTTAAGAAAATCAATTCTTTTATTAATAAATGAATAAGATTACAAAGTATATGCTACATCATATCAAATATGATTGGCTTGTGTGCATACTACTTTCAGGTTGAGCCCCGAGTAGCTAGAGTGGAGGAGCCCCGTGATATCAATGTTATTCGGGAGCAGTTAATATAGTGAGTGCCATCACCGTTAATCACTGTTGTGGGTCAGGAGCATGAGCCTGAGTTTGATCCAGAGGAGGATTCTGAGGAGGTAGAGGTAGAGGCTAAGGAGTATGATGAAAATCCCGAGGAGGTACCCCTTACCTCTATCGATGTCGAGATGTATGATGCACTATATGACCGTATCATAGAGTTACAGGATAGAATCAGAGATTTGGAGAGACTGGAAAATATGTGCCAGACTACTATAGAACAGAAGAATGAGAAGATTGGGGATCTAGATGTACGTCTTGGAGACGTGGAATGAAAGCTAGTTCAGGCAGAGAGTCAAAAGGAAAAGTTATTGGCTGAGAATGAGAAGATAAAGCTTGAAACTGAGAAATTGAAGGATGACCTGAGTAAAGAGTCAGCGAAACGTGCTAGAGCAGAAGACGCCTGGATGAAGGCCTCTCGACGTGCAAAAATTTCTGAAGAAGGTGAGCGGGCAAAGAAGGCTAAGATTGAGGAGAAGAACTACGCATTTCAGATAACAATTGACAAGGTCTAGGATTGAGTTCTTCACTATCCAGTTCAGTTCGAGGATTTGCCATGGTGGTACATGTTGGATCGCAGGACGATGTTCCGTATTATGGAGGAAGAACGCAGAAAGGTAGTTTGACGCCTTAGTAGGTCATGATAGGAAAATTATTGAAATATGTGAATATTTATGGTAGTTAGTAATGTAAATTCCAGCGTGATTATAAACAATGGAATATGATTATTCAATCCTGAAGATTCTTTGATCTCGGGATAGTTGATGTAAATAGCAGTGATGCTATCTTTCTATGTTTAAAACTTTTGAATGAATGAAATATCAAAGTTTATTTGAAGATGTTATGTGTTAAGTGTTAAGCTTGAGTTGTTTAAGTTAAGTATTAAAAATTGAGTAATGATCTAATAAGCGTATACTCTTAAATAGAAAATGCCCACGAGACGCCAACTACGTCAACAAGCTCAGGAAAGCTCTACTAATAATAACAACAATGATGTCAATGCTTATTCTGTACAACAATTGGTAAACCTTTTAGCTAGAGCACTTGCGAATCAGCCGCAAGCTCCACCAGTTACGTCATTTAAGGATTTCAAAGCGGTATGACCGCCAGAGTTTAGGGGTTCCATGAACCCAATCGAAGCCCAAACCTGGGTGATGGAAATGGAGAAGGTATTCGACGTTGCTAGGGTTAGTGATGACTAAAAGACTGCCTTCGCAACGTTCATGCTTAAGTCAGAGGCCAGCTACTGGTGGTAAGCGAATAAGGTTCGAGGAGGTCAGGGTGTAATCACATGGGATAGGTTCAAGCAGATGTTCTTCGAGATGTACTTTTCGATAAGCTCGTGTAATCAGATGGAGATTCAATTCTTGGAGCTGAAACAAGGTACCATGTGTGTACTGGAATATGTTGCAAAGTTTAACGAGTTGGCTAGGTTCGCAACCTATCAGATGAATACCGATGAGAGGAAGGCGAGAAGATTTGAATAGGGGTTAAAGTCGTGGTTGTATAGCAAGGTGTCAATGTTCCAATTGAACACTTTTGCAGGAGTTTTGGAGAAGGCGATTATCGCGGAAAGCAGAAGTGACGCTCTGACTAAGTATAACCAGGAGCAGAAGAAGAAAAAGAGTGAAAATGAGAATAACAAGGGTAGTGGTAGTAATACTGGTGGTCACAATCAGAAGAGGAAGTGAAATGACAGTGGGTCTGCTGAAAATCAATAAGGTGGTCAGAAGAAGAAAGTAGAGGCGTGTGTTGCCTGCGGGAAGAATCATGTGGGAATATGCCTTAAGGGGAAGAGGGTTTGCTACAATTATGGCCAGGAAGGTCACATAGCACCAAATTGTCCTAATCCTAAGAAGGGCACGTGCTTACTTACGGGTCAAAGGATCATCTGGCTAGGGATTTCCCCAAGAAGGTAGCAGGAGGAACAGGAGCAGGATGGAGTAAGGGAAACAGTGGTGGTAGCATGTTAACCATAACTGGATCAACACCGACAAACCAACCTACCGCCAGAACTTTCAACATGACCGTGCAGGACGCTGTGCAGTTACTAGATGTGGTGTCAGGTATCATTCCGATCAATAATATAAATGCTTATGTATTATTTGATTCGGGTGCTTCTTGCTCATTTATATCCAATGACTTTGCTAAGAATCTAGATTTGCCTAAGGAGGAATTGGATCACCCTTTGAACATAGAAATTGCGAATAGGGAGATAATTCATGTTAGGTTTGTACACAAGAACTGTAAGGTGGACATTAAGGGAAACGTGATGACTGTAGATTTGATCCCAATTAAACTTGGGGAATTTGACGTTATTTTGGGAATAAATTGGCTATTCAATTATGGGGCGTTAATTGATTGCCAAAGGAAGTGTGTTAGCCTTATGACTCCATCAAAGGTAGTATTTTATAGCGGCAAGTCGCCCAGGCAAGCGAGTTGTCTGACGATAATGCAAGCCAGGAAGTTGTTGAGACAAGGCTATGTGGTATACTTAGCCTACATAGTCGATACTCGAAAAGAGAGTCCGAAATTAGAAGAGATACATGTCGTAAGAGATTTTATAGACGTATTTCCAGATGAGTTGCCAAGACTTCTGCCAGATAGGGAAGTGGAATTCGTAATCGATTTGGCGCCAGGAACTGCCCCTATATTAAAGGCTCCGTACCGTATATCTCCAGTAGAGATGAAAGAATTGATAGTGCAACTGCAAGAACTTTTAGACAAGAAGTATATCCAATCGAGCGTATCGCCGCGGGGAGCACCGGTGTTATTGTCAAGAAGAAGGATGGATCGATGTGACTTTGCATTGATTACAGAGAGTTGAACAAGGTCACGATTAAAAATAAGTACCCGTTGCCAAGGATCAATGACTTGTTTGATTAATTGAAAGGAGCTAGGTATTTCTTGAAGATAGATTTGAGAAGTGGTTATCATCAGTTGAAGATAAGAAAGGAAGATATACCGAAGACAATGTTCAGGACTCGTTATGGTCACTACGAGTTTTTGGTGATGTCATTTGGTCTAACGAATGCTCCTGTAGCATTCATGGACCTAATGAATAAGGTGTTTAAGTTGTTTTTTGATAAGTTCGTAGTAGTGTTCATCGATGATATTCTAGTATATTCCAAAACCAAGGAAGAGCATGCAGAGCATTTGAAGGCGACATTAGAAGCATTAAGAAAAGAGAAGTTGTATGATAAGTTTTCAAAATGTGAATTCTGGATAGAACGGGTGCAATTTCTTAGACATGTGATTGACAAGGATGGGATTTCGGTAGATCCATCAAAGGTTGAAGCTGTACTTAATCGGGATCAGCCGAAAATACCGTCGGAAGTAAGGAGTTTCCTAGGATTGGCAGGTTATTACAGAAGATTTATTCAGGATTTTTTCAAAATTGCGACTCCGTTAACGAATTTGACTAGGAAGGCGGTGAAGTTTGTTTGGATGGAAAAGTGTGAGGAAAGTTTTCAAGAATTAAAAGGAAGGTTGAGTACGGCTGTAATATTCCGAACCCTAATAAGATCTGTATATGTAAATTATGTGTTTAATAAATGAAATTTCTTGTTCTGACTTGGTATTATGTGATTGTGTATTTTATTAAACAATTAGGTTAAATAAAAAATTTTCTCCAAGTAGCTGTGTCGTGCTTAATCGGACAAAATGATTTGTCGTGCTTCCGGCGAATTCACCGAGAAGTGTTTCGGCAAATTATTTTTGTAAGTTGCTGTGTCGTACTTGGAATTGACGAAGTGCTTTGTCGTGCTTCGACATTAATATAATATTATATTAACTGATAAAATTTTAAAATAAGTTAATTCGGGTTTACAATGTTACACGGAAATAGAAACCCTAAGTTAAAAACCCTAATTGATAATAATTGTCTGAATTGATCAATTAAAATCCTAATTAGTATACAATAATCTTAATTAATATAATTAAGATCTAAGTAATGAATCATAATATTAATTATGAATTATTAAACTTATATTAAAACCCTAAACGAAAGATTAAAACCCTAATTGTAGGATTGAAAACCCTAAACCCTGATTCGGAACCCTAAAACCTTAATTTGGTTTAATAACCCTAAATTATGAGATGATAAACTTTAATTATGATATATTAACTTAATAAAAGTATTACTAACCATGATTAACATCCTAATCATGATTAACAAAAATCCAGATTTAATTAGTAAGTAAATAAATGAAAAATAAAATCCTAGCCAATGAAAATGAAGCTAGGAGTGTGCAAGCTTGTGCTTGACACACTCCAGCACAAGTAGGTGCCCAAGATCAGACTTGAGTAGCACAAGTCCTAAGTCTAGGATCTTTTAGGAGGCAAAAGCTTGGAAATTAGCTAGGAAACCCTAATTTCAAATCACTATAAATAGAATGAGATGCTGGGGTTAAAAACTACGAAATTGTAAACCTAGACACTTAATTATCAAGCCTAAACAAGCCTCTGCAAGCCCAAGTTCAGAATTAGAAGCTAGGAATTAAAACTTTGAAGAAAAAGGTGCAAACCCTAATTTTATGTTTGATCTTCAAGCCTGGAAAATTTTTGTGTTTTAGATGTTTAGGAATACTTGTTAACATGTTATTAAGTGATCTGGGCAGTTAAAACATGCTTACATAACAGCTAGGTATGAAAATCAAGCCAAAAACTCAAACTGTTCTTGGCAGTCAAGAACAGTCTGACAGGCCTTTTTGTCAGGCCTTTTGATCCTCTTAAATTAGTTGTTTGATCTGTTTTTATGCATTTATGTGTAGCCTACCATGTTATCTTTAAAGCCCGACGTGTATCATAGCAAACAAATAACTAGGATGAAAGATATGATAGGTCAAAAGTGCTTTGACCGTTCGGATTTTCATTTCTGGGCAACCCAGAATTCTCTTGAAGGTGTCTGACAAGATTTGTCAGACTTTCAAGCAACCCAGAATCGACCTATATGATATGTTTTATGTGATTTCTTTGTTTAGACTTGTTCTATGCTATGTAGAGTACAATCTGGTAACATAAAAACACATTTAGCAAACACAGAATCAAAGTTATTCATGGTCAAACCATGTTGACTGACCATGACTGCTTGAGTTTCTGGGTAACCCAGAAACTCAAGAACAGTTTGAACCCGATGGTTTGACCATCAAATTTAGAGCCTGATATGATATAGTTTGAGGTGAAATTTGATATGTCGTTGTACCCTACTATGTTGGCTATAACAACAAACAAAAATCAAACACAAACATCAAACCAGTTGGAATTAAATTGAGGTCAAAAGTCACTGTTGGACATTGACCAGGTGTTCTTCATGAAGAACACCTTTAGCGACGAAATGCATGCACAAACCCAGAAAACTAAAATTCTATGCAGACCGTCGCTAAAGCCCTTTAGCGACGGATTTTTAATAAAAATAAATAAAAAATTTATTAAATAAATTATAAAATAATAAATAAATATTAAATAATTATTAATAATTAATAAATAAATACGAAAATTCATTTTTAAATTATAAAAAATTTATTTTTAATATTTTTATATATTATGAATTATTATTTAATTTAATTAAATATTAAATAATAATTATGATAAATCATTTAATAATTATATTAATTATTTAAAAATGATATTAAATTATTAAATAATTATATTAATTATTTAAAAATAATATTAAGGTAAATAAAATTATTATATATAATAATTAAATAAAATATTAAATATTTAAATATTATTAATGATTAATAAATTATTTAAATAATATATTAAGTATTTAAAAATTACTTTAAATGATAATCAAATCATTTAAATATCAAATTAAGTTTTGAAAATTATTATAAGTAATAAATAAATTATTTTAATGATAAAATAAAGTCTAAGAATATTATTAATGATAAAATAAATCATTTAAATAATATTCTATCTTTCTAAAAAATATTATAAATGATAAATAAATCATTTAAATAATATTTTAAATATCTAAAAATATTCTAAATGATAAATAAATTATTTAAATAACATATTAAATGTTTTAAAATTATTCTAAATGATAATTAAATCATTTAAAAATATTCCTAAGCTTGTAAAATTATTTAAAAATACTTCCAAGCTTCTGAAAATTATTTAAAAATAATACCAAGCTTCTAAAAATGTTAGAAATAATAATTAAATTATTTAGACTAATAATTCGACTTCCAAATGAAGTTTTATCGAACAATCTATGTGTTTAGCCATTAAGGATGCGACCGAGATACCGAATCAACGTCGAACCTTAATGAAACTTGTTTAGTTTAGCGTGGTACATGTTTATATACGTGCTAACGCTTATTATTGGTATACGTAGACTACGTGCGTTGACCGATTGTTCTAAAATTATAGTGAGCTACGCTAAGGCAAGTGTCCTAACCTTTCTCAATTTATATTAAGCAAGTATTATACATCTTGCTATCAATTATTGTGAAGTTATTGCTTCTTGTTTAGCATAACTTAAGAAATGAATTATTATTCATATATTGCTTGTTCGAGCTTAAATTGTTGTGTCAAGCCAAATTGTTTGGTACGACATCTTACACTGAGAAATGGAACACCTTGATGTAAGGTGAACTAGAAATTTTCCCTTAAAATAAGGTGACGAAATTCCCTTAATATAAGGTGACGAACAGTTGATAATATATCAACATAAAATGGTAGGATGATATGCATACTCCTAGGATATTGGTGAGGCTGATCACCTACCAGATATCCAAAACTCAAATGGTTCTAAGTCATTAAAGACTAATAGAACTAAATGAAATATATGGTTCATGTACAGAACCCTCAGTATACATCATTGACATCTTTCAAATCAAACACATGGTGTTTAAATATTTAAATGAACTTGCTGAGCATTTGTAGCTCATTCTTGCGCATATCTTCTTTTGCAGCTATAAATGATATCCCTGGCACGTCTGGGACTAACAAGGGGAAAAGCCATGCTTATTAGCTTTAAATTTCTGCTGTTGAATACTTTAAGTCTTTTAAAGACTTGTTGTTGTAATAACTTAGCATAACGAATGATGTAACCAAACAAAATGTTATGTAATATATTATGATCCTTTATGTTATAGAATGCGTTATACTCTGATCTTTAAATTCTTTAGAATAGTTGTACTAAGTTAAATACAGTGTCTATATGAACTATACATCTGAATGAGGGTATCTAAATGATGTGGAGAGTCCTATATGGACAATCTTATCATTAATACTGTGAATGTCAGATAGATAGGGAATATTGATATGAAAGAAATATTCATAAGATATGAATCTATATATCTAAGTGAGGGTATCCAAACACAGACAACATTCTGGCCGGAACTAGTACCTGTTATGGGATACTGTGAACCTTGGATAACTAGAAGTCATATTTTATTGAATATTTATAGTTGTATAGTTCCACGTGAGCACCAGATCTACTACAGGGAGTGTAGAGATTTGGGGGCGTCACAACGGCACCTGTGTTATCTTTACCGGATAGCACAAGAAATTTTATGGTGTACAGTGATGCGTCGTATAAAGGACTAGGTTGTGTGCTTATGCAGAACGGTAAGGTCATTGCGTATGCATCACGACAATTAAAAGAATATGAGAAGGGGTATCCTACCCATGATTTAGAATTGGCCGCGGTAGTGTTTGCTTTGAAAATCTGGAGACACTATCTTTACGGGGAGAAGTGTGAAATATATATACAGACAATAAGAGTCTGAAATATATTTTCACATAGAAGGACCTGAACATGCGACAGAGGAGGTGGTTAGAATTGGTAAAGGACTATGACTGCGAAATTTTATACCATCCGGGTAAAGCGAGCGTTGTGGCAGACGCCTTAAACAGAAAGGGTCGGGAGAAACTGTCTATATTAACCGCTCAGGAGGAGCTAATTACAGCAATGAAAAAACTGGAGTTGGAGGTGAAATATCCTGAGGCGTCTGACGAAAAATTATTTCAAATGGGAGCCGGCCTAACTTTGGTGGATAAGGTTAAGGAAGCACAATTTCAGGACGAAGAATGTGAGAATTTAAATGACGCATTTAGGTTCCGCCGGCACCAGAGGTTAAGGAGGAAATTTTAAGCAAGACTCATAATTCAAGATATTCGATTCATCCGGGAAGTACGAAGATGTACCAGGATCTCCGACAACATTTCTGATGGTCGAATCTGAAAAGGGATGTTGCAGATTGTGTAGCTAAGTGTTTGACATGTCAAAAAGTTAAAGCAGAACATCAAAGGCCGAGTGGGTTACTACAACCGTTAGAAATTCCAGAATGGAAATGGGAACATATCACAATGGATTTCGTAGTAGGTCTTCTGACGACTCAGAAAGGGTTTGATGCAGTTTGGGTTATCGTAGATCGACTGACGAAATCAGCTCATTTCTTACCAATCAAGATCAGATTTAACCTAGATCAGTTGGCGAAGTTGTATGTTAAGGAGGTTATTTCGAGGCACGGTGTTCCAGTATCTATTGTTTCAGATAGGGATCCGCGATTCACATCGAACTTCTGGAAGCGTCTACAGGAATGCATGGGAACACAATTACGTATGAGTACAGCATATCATCCACAGACCGACGGACAGAGCGAAAGAACGATTCAGACATTGGAAGATATGTTAAGAGCTTGCATCATGGATTTTAAAGGGAATTGGGACGATCATCTACCATTGGTGGAATTTTCTTACAATAACAGTTACCATGCAAGTATTGGCATGCCGCCTTATGAAGCGTTGTACGGTAGAAAGTGCAGAATTCCATTATGCTGTGATGAAGTTGGCGAACGTCAATTGCTAGGACCAGAACTGGTACAACAGACTGGCGAAATCATCAAAGTGATCAAGGCGAGATTGATAGCTGCTCAGGATAGGCAGAAGAAATATGCCGATCAACACCGCAAGAATCGAGAATTTGAAACTGGTAGCTTTGTTTTCTTGAAAGTGTCTCCCTGGAAGGGAAAAATTCATTTTGGTAAGAAGGAAAAACTGAGCCCTAGGTTCATTAGACCCTTTAAAGTGTTACGGAGAATTGGTGAAGTCGCGTATGAGGTAGCCTTACCTCCAGCGTTAGAACATATCCACAATATTTTTCATGTTTCGGTGTTATGACCATACAAACCCGACTACAAGCATGTTATAGAATATGAACCCCTGCAGTTTGAAAAAGATTTATCTTACGAGGAAGTGTCTGTTCAGATAGTTAACCGGAAAGAGCAAGTACTCAGAAATAAAGTTATACTTTCTGTTAAGGTGATCTGGAATAACCACAATGCTAAAGAAGTTACGTGGGAACTCGAAGATCAGATGATGAAAAATTATCCTCAGTTATTTACTTAGTCTATGTGTAGCGATTCTACGGACAGAATCTTTGTAAGGAGGGGAGAATGTAACGGAACGAATTAATTGGGTCGTGATTCTGGGGACAAAATCCTTTTAAGGGGGGAAAGATGTAACGAACG
This sequence comes from Aralia elata, assembly GCA_034770075.1. Taxonomy (NCBI): domain Eukaryota; kingdom Viridiplantae; phylum Streptophyta; class Magnoliopsida; order Apiales; family Araliaceae; genus Aralia; species Aralia elata. The sequence goes on from JAVJAP010000152.1 coordinate 51,067, forward strand.
AGATTTTTATATTTGATTTTTAAACATTTATTGAATTAAATAAATATTTGTGTCGATTTATCTATTGAGTAAAATATATATTTGATGAAATTGTTGTATATTAATTTAATTAAATGTATTATATTGATTGTATTAATGTAAAATAATTTTATAATGCAAAGTGTGAATTTAATTGGGATAATTAAATTAAATGAGTTGTTTATTAATAGTGATGTTGTTCTAATTAATTTAATAATTAACTAGAGGTTTATTGATTTGCCATAATTAAATAAATAAGAATTTTTATTATGTGATTATTTGATTTAATGAGTAGTAGTGGCTTTTATTTAATTGTAGTTAAATAATATAATTTGATTATTAAAGTGTGACAAATAAACTTTATAATAAGTAAGTTAATTAAAATAAACAAAAAAGGAGCCTTTTAAAGGCCAACCAAACATGGCCTTAAGAACATGGGATCAGTTAAGGCCATAATGCGCTTAACTGATACTCACGCATATCAGTTACGATGTACGTACTTTATTAGTCAGTTCTTTCATAAGGCTAAAATACAGAGAGAAAAAGAGAGAGAGAGTTTTGAGAAAATTTGAGAATTGGAAGAAAAATTCCCATCGTCTAGCAATCTAAATCACTAATCAAAGGTAAATTCTTGATTCAAACTTTAAAGTTATGTTTTCTTTTAGTTTTCTCCATGAAAGTATATTTTAAGTTTTTTGTCAATTGAGTTTCATAAGTAAATTGTTGAACAGTTGATTGTAATCATTAATATGCATGTATGAATCATTATATGATGTTTATAAATTGTTTTACAGTAATAAATCTATGGAATTATGTTTTAATTAGAAATTTGAAATTTACAAAGAAACAATGTTTGAATATGGCTTAAATGTATGAAAATTTATGTTTAAATTGCATATTAAACGGTAAATTGATGATTGATTATGTTTATACATGTAGAAATGAAAATAACTAAAGTTAAACGGATTAATTTGGTTAAGAAACGAGTTCACAGTGATTGATTACGCTAAATGTGTCAAAATATGAAAATAAAGTATGAACAGTGAATTTTGGCCTTTTAAATTGGTTGTTTAGGTTGTTTATGATGTTAAAATTATTGTGTAAATAATGGGTTTTAGTTTTATAACAAGTATAATGTCTGGTATGTTTAATTTGTTGATTGGGTGAAGAAATTGGGAGAAATTGGTCTGTTTTTCACTGTTCGCGAAGAATAGAGAAGTCTGGGTCTGGGTCGCGACGCAACAACGCCGGTATTAGGCATAAACCAGGCGCAACAGCGCCGGGTTTGTTGGGTTCGGGTCAGGTCGGCGCAACAGTGCCGACACAAGGCTAAAACGCGACGCAGCAGCGCCGGTCCTGGTCGGGTCGATCCTGCCGGGTCGGCCAGAAAATGAAATTTTTTCCTGATTTTTGAAATAAAATAATTTCACACGTATGATGCAATATGTTATGCATGTAGTAAAGATAATAAGGCATTAAGAATATGAGTTATGAAGTAACTAAACGATTACTTTGAATTAAACTATGATCATTGATTGTTCAAAGTGACTTGAATGTATATGTCACTCAAAGAGCAATAGATAATATTAGTTGTAACAGTCGCACGAGGCAAGTTCTTAAACCCTACTTCTCTTTTATGAAAGGTTTCTATCTCTAATCTTCTTATTGTATTGAAAGCAAGTTTCTAAACCTTATTTTTACATTGAGCAAGTTCATAAATCATATACTTATGTTGATCAAGTTTCTTAGTTTTGATTATCCAATTATATAACTCTGATTGAGATGTTCTAATTCTTTTAAAACAATACTTCGGCTATACAATGTTTGTTCAATTGTATACCTTAAAATTCATTATTCGATTGAAATATCAGTTATATTATTGAACCTTGATTGACTAGCAAACTCTTATTGATTCGACTAGCCCATAGTTGATGAGCGTTCTAAATTCCAGAACTATTATTGAAGTTAATCCAAACCAAACTTTCTTTGGTGCAGTCTCTGATGTCAAACTAAGATGAACAACCCTTTATAGGGGATTATATTTACGCGTTAGCGTTAAGATGTTGTACACATACATGGTACAAAGGGTTGATCCCCCTAAGTACGAGAAGCAAGGCCCATATAGTCTTACGACTGTTAAAGGTTTAAAGTAGAAATACTTTATAACCTAGGACATAGTTCGTGGTCTTATGACCCTCAGATGTTCTTTTGATTCTTAATTGTAATCTTGATTTAAAAGCCGAGCTTTCAATTACCCTGTATCCAGTGATTATTCGCATGTTATTATTATTATTATTATTATTATTATTATTATTATTATTATTGTTTCACTTGCGGGGCAATTGTTGCTCACTCTTGCATAATAACATTGCAGCTAAGGTTGAAAGAGTTGATGAACCATCTTCTAGTAAGGGAAAAGGCAAGGCGAACAAGTGATGAAGATTTGTTTGATTTATTTGAAAGATGTTTATATAATAGACCTATGTTATTTATGTTATGTTTCCGCATTGATGTTTTGTTTAAGGTTAGATGACCTAGGATTGATGTTATTATGATATTGTAACCCTTTAATGGGAGGATTTCTATTTCAGTTAAAAGTTTTCATTCATATATTTTATGGGTAGTTAGATGTGATGTGATTTATTTGGATAGTGAACACCAAATCCTGTGGGAATGAAGTACCCGGATTTGAGGGTGTCACATAATTAAAAGCCCTACTCCTAAATAGTTTAGGAGGGTTGCCTATATCTATAAATAAGAGGAGTCTTCTTATGGATTGGGGTTACACATACTTCCATAAAATTTGAGAGAGTATTCATAATTTCTTAAGAGAGAGAAAGCTAGGGTTTGTCACCACCCACTTCTTTAATTCTTATTATTCCTTGGTGGATCACCTCTAGAGGCCAAACACTTAGGTGGCTAACGTTGATCAAAGGAATCTGATCGGTGGAATTCAAGGAGAACGCGAAGGAATTGAAGTTGAACTTGTACTTGAGAAAACTTTGTTCTATAAGGGTATAATTCTCTATCTCTTTTTATTAATTTATAATTGCGCATAAAGATTGATTCTGGTTATGGTTTGTAAAATTTTAAATTCTGATTTTACCATGCTTCCGTTATTTATATGCAATTTAATTGTATGTTCATGGATATTACAAACCATCAGTGGTATCAAGAGCCAAACTTTATGGAAATTATTAATTGTTTTGATTCCGTGTATGCATGAGTATGTATTTAGAACAATTTATTGGGCATACTATGTTGTATAAAATCATGAGTTTTAAAAATAATTGCAAAAAATCGAGTTTTGGATGAAAAACAGATCAAATTTGCGACTGTAGAAAAAACACAGAAACAGTTCTGCAGATATGGCACTGCCGCGTCGTGTCCCTCGTTAATAATGGCGTTGCCGCGCTGGTTTTGTTCATGAAACCGGCACTGCCGCGCCATATTGGCAGAATTCGCGATTTTGATAATTTTATGCAGTTTTTCAAAAATTAAAATAAAGAGTTATTTTACATGGTTTTATAATTAAAATAAATAGTTATTTTAAACTTGAAATTGGATTTCATGCTACTCTAAATTGTCCCATTAAATGATATCATATATGGAATGGTTTTAATTTAATGGGATGAATATTATTTATTGATACATATGTTGATATGTATGATAATAAATGGGATTGATTATGAACTATTGACCAATGTATGATTGAATTTGTTTTATGAAGATGTTTGAATGAATGAGTTTTTATAAATGGGGTCTGCGTACCTCGTCCTTTCTAATTTTTCTGATGTAAATTCTATCTCCCTCCCATATACTTCTCATTGACTGCTGATCAATGTTTCTATTTATTGTAAATAGTTTTGTAATAGGAGTAGTTATAATTATTTTGAAGAATTGGAGTCAAGGAGCCTAGAAGACCCGTTTGTAATCAAGCTCAGGTTTAAATATAATAGTTATATTTAATTTTGTTCTTGCACCCTAGATTTGACTTTTTGGTTCACTTGGTGGCTCTAGTGAACCAAACTAGAATAAAAGTCCATAATCAATCTAAGTAGAATATAGTATTCTATATGTGCATGCTAAGTATATATGACACTAATTTTATACATATATGACACTTATTCTTCGCATGTTAAATAATATGACACTTATTTTATACATATATGTGCATGCGCGCTAAACAAGATGAGACAATTAATAACAAACCCCTCAAAGAAATTATATTAAGTTGTAACGCTCAAAAATATTTGGAATATCAAACGTCATCTTTTAGCATGATAAAACGATAAAGTATCAAATAATCATTATAAGTTTGTTGTGTCACACAAGACTTATAATAATTTTTGAGATGTTGTTTTATCACATTTGATGCTTATAAAGGAATTGAACAATGCAGTTTTGTTGTGTCACACAAGAAAAATGTTTTTCTCTTCACTTATATTGAGGTGCTAGGTCCGAGTTAACTTGGATAATTTTGATTTGAATGTATCACACATAATCATAATAATCTAAAAGGCAAAATACAAGGAGTTACATGATGATGTAATTGACAAAGAGTTGTCTACCTATTTATTTATATATAGTTTGTTGTGTCACACAAGACTATATACATTTGAAATATGATCTCTATTCTCACTAGCAAGTCTTTAATTAGATTTGCCGAACTATATAAAGAGGGTAATATAGTTTAATGAAAAATAGTGGGAGATACTAATTTAAATAAAGACATAATTTCTTTTGGTAATTAATAAAATAAATGTATGCTAAAATGTTGTCTATTTCACATGCATACTTTTACAAATACCACACAGACTAGTTAAGGAATATGCGAATTATTCTCACTGCTGAAAAGATTTCTTATGTCCTAAATTCGCCTGTCCCTGCAACTGTTGCAGAAACAGCCTCTGAGGAAGAGATTGCTACTTTTAAGAAGTGGCAAGATGATGCAACCATGGCTCAATGCATCATGCTCGCATCCATGAGTAACGAGCTTCAGCGTCAACATGAAAAGATGGATGCTCCTACTATACTGCTGCACCTCAAGGCGTTGTATGGTGAACAAATTAGGACTGCTAGATATCAGATATCTAAGTAGCTCTTCTGATCTCGGATGACCGATGACACTACCGTTGAGACTCATGTCCTAAAGATGATCAATCTAATTGAACAATTTGGACAGTTAGGGTTCGTGATGGATGGGGAGTTGAGCCAAGATCTGAACTTATAGTCACTCCCGGACACCTTCTCACAATTTGTTATGAATTTTCACATGAATAAGTTGGACGTCAGCTTGCCTGAGTTACTTAACATGTTGAAAACTGCAGAGGGTCACTTCCCATCTAAGAAGAACCAAGTCTTGTTGGTGGATGATTCTTCCAAGAAGAGGAAGAGGTCCAAGGGGGGTTCTTCTAAAAAAATGAAAAAGAAGAAGGCAAGGGAAAGGCAAAGGATATTAAGAAAACTGATCTTGATAGAAAAGGAATATGCTTCCATTGTAATAAGCTGGGTCACTAGAAAAAAAATTGTAAGGAGTATCTTGCAGAGGCTAAGCAAAAGAAGCTTGGAAAAGCTTCAACTTCATATCAAGGTTTGTTCATGATTAAAATAAATCTTTCTGTAAGTCAAAGTTCTACTTGGGTATTAGATACCAGCTGTGGTTCTCACTTACGTAATACTATACAGGGACTAAGCAGAAGTAGGAAGCTGAACAAAAATGAAGTCATCCTACGCGTGGGAAATGAAGCATAGGTTGTCGCATTAGCCATAGGAACTTATTGTTTAGCACTGCCTACGGGTAAGTCCATTAGTTTAAATAATTGTTTTTATGTTCCAATACTTATTAGAAACATTATTTCTATTCCTATGGTGGACAAGGATGGTTTTGAAATTATAATAAAGAACAACAATTGTTCTATTTATAATAATAGTGTTTTATATGGTGTTGGCAATTTACCGAATAGACTTTGCTTACTTGACTTGCATGAAAATATACTTCAAATTGAACAAACTAAGAAAAGAAAAAGAGATAATGTAAATTATACCTTTATGTGGCACTGTAGACTCAGTTATATTAATGAAACAAGATTAAACAAGTTACATAAAAATGGACTTTTAGAGCTGTCTGATTTCGAATCGTATCTAACTTGTGAATCTTGTCTCATAGATAAGATGACCAAATCTCCTTTTAGTGGAAAAGGAGAAAGAGTTACAGAGTTGTTAAAGTTGGTACACACGGATGTGTGGACCTATAATAACAGATGCACGAGGAGGGTATTCATATTTTATTACTTTCACTGATGATTATTCTAGATTTGGATATGTGTATTTAATGAAATACAAGTCTGAATCATTTGAAAAGTTCAAATAAATCAGAAGTGAAGTAGAGAAATAAACTGACAAGAGTATTAAGATTCTTTGATCGGATCAAGAAGGTGAATACTTAAGCAATGAGTTTCCCGATTATCTCAAAGAAAATGGTATGATCTCACAATGGACTCCACCAGGCACGCCACAACACAATGGTGTATCTGAAAGGAGAAATCGAACCTTGGTGGACATGGTTCGTTCCATAATGAGTTTTACCGATCTTCCAAATTCCTTCTGGGGTTATGCCCTAAAAACAGCAGCATACCTACTTAACAAGGTACCTTCTAAATCCATCCCAAAGACCCCATATGAATTATGGATAGGGAGAAAACCAAATCTTAAGTATGTTAAGGCTTGGGGTTGTCCGACTTATGTCAAAAGGTTTGAGAATGATAAGCTAGAGACTAGATCCGACAAGGTAGATTTGTGGGATACCCTAAAGAAGTTGCAGGGTATTATTTCTACCATCCTACTGATCAAAAGGTGTTTGTTGCGATGCAACTTTCTTGGAAAAGGAGTTTATCCTTGAAGGGGTCAGTGGGAGAAAGATAAATCTTGAAGAAGTTCAAGAACCACAAAATATTATGGGTCAAAGTCAAGTACCTGACCAAGTAGAAGTACCTACTATACCACATCCTATTCATAAATATAGAAGAGTACCAAAGATACCTAAAAGGTATGAATTCATCATAGAGGATGATGATGAGGTATGCATTATAGATGATGATGATCCATCGACTTATGAAGACGCAATGAGTTGTAAAGACTTAGAGAAATGGCTAGCAGCCATGAAATTCGAGATGGATTCTATGTATGAGAATCAAGTATGGACTTTGGTTACTCCACTTGAGGGCATTAAGCCTATTGGGTACAAATGGGTCTTTAAGAGAAAGACTGGGACAGACGGTAAGGTAGAGAGACTTATAAGGCCTGACTGGTTGCCAAAGGTTTCAAACAAAGATAAGGCATTGACTATAATGAAACCTTATCACCAGTAGCTATGCTCAAGTCTATTCAGATTTTGCTTGCTATTGCAACTTATTATGACTACAAAATTTGGCAAATGGACGTGAAAACGGCCTTCCTCAATGGAAAACTAAAAGAGAATGTATATATGATACAACCGGAGAATTTTGTTTCAAAGGTTGGAACAAATCAAGTCTGTAAGCTACAACGATCCATTTATGGATTGAAGCAAACTTCTCGAAGATGGAACATCCGTTTTGATGAGACAATCAAAGAATTTGATTTTATCAAAAATGAGGATGAACCTTGTGTGTACAAGAAGGTTAGTGGGAGCGCTGTCACATTCCTAGTATTATATGTTGATAATATATTACTGATAGGGAATGATGTTCCTATGCTATAATCGATTAAGATCTGGTTATCTAAGCACTTCTCCATGAAGGACTTGGGAGAAACATCCTATATTTTGGGGATAAAGATCTATAGAGATAGATCTAAAAGGATGCTTGACTTGTCCCAAGGAACGTACATTGACTCGATGCTAAAAGGCTTAGCATGGAAGATTCCAAGAGAGGACTCATGCCAATGAGTCATGGAATTCATCTCTCTAAGAAGCAAGCCTCAAAAACACCTGAAGAGAGAGACCGTATGAGTAAGATTCTTTATGCTTCAACAATAGGATCTATTATGTACGGGATGATATGTACTAGACCTAATGTCGCTCATACACTTAGTGTAACAAGAAAATATCAGTCAAATCCAAGAGAAGAACACTAAAAGGTAGTGAAAAATATCCTAAAGTACTTAAGAAGAACTAAGGATGTATTTCTTGTCTTCGATGAGTCTGATTTGAAACTAAAGGGCTATACAGACTCAAGTTTTCAAACTGACCAAGATGATAGTAAATCCGTTTCGGGTTATGTTTTTACCTTAAATAGTGGCGCAGTGAGTTGGAAAAATTTCAAGCAGCAAACAATTATTGATTCAGTAACAGAGGCAGAGTACATAGCTGCGAGTGAAGCTGCAAAGGAAACTGTCTGGATGAAGAAGTTTGTAACTGAACTCAGGGTGGTTCCTAGCGTTCAAGGACCGGTACCTTCATTTTATGACAACACGGGAGTTGTTGCACAAGCCAAGGAACCCAGGTCTCATCAGAAATTCAAACACGTGTTGCGATATTTTCATTTGATTAGAGAGATCATTGAAAGAGGAGACGTCACCCTGGAGCGTGTGGACTCTCAAGACAACATTGCAGATCCGTTTACTAAAGTTATAACTCAACAACAGTTTGATCGTCACTTAGAGAAGATGGGTATTAGATAACATGGCGATTGACTTTTGGGAGCTGTCGTTTACACTCCAAAATTAAATCATTACTTCTACTTTACTAACTCAGAAATCAGTATAGTGACAAGCAAGGGTCGATCCCATAGAGAGTGAATTTGTCTTTGTTTATTCTATTGTTTTCTAAATCTAAATACTACTAAATATAAATTGGGGGGGTTTGAATTGAGTAAAGCTAACTAATGTGACAGAAAATAATTAATAAGAATAACCAATGAATTAAAGACTTTAGTTCTTCAGTTCAGTATCCGCCTTTTTACAATAATGGAGTAATCAAGTATAACAATATTTATCCTTCAATGAAAATAATTTTCCTAGATAACAATAAGCTCTACTATTCGAAATTTTCCTTATATTATCACTCAATGAAACAAACTCTTCACAAGATTATAACTATCATACAACCTAGAACAAGCTCTCTAGATTTAATATAATAGTAACATTAAGAACTAGGGAATTAGACTATTCCAAGCAACAATCACATAAGCTCGGATTATTTAACTTGTCTTCTGATAAACTTAGCAATACTCAAAAAGTTTGCCCACAATCATGTATTACTAATTACTATTTGTGATTAGGAACAATATCAATTACACGTAATACTATCACTTAATCTAGCAGATGATATTAGTTAACCAATTGTCGAGGTGAATTCATTACGCCTATACAAGTTCGCCAGGGCAAGTTCATCAGTGTTTTGAAATTTTTTCCTTCTTTCTCTTTCAGCTCCAATTCCTCCTACAATAATCAAATACATTAATAAGCTCATACACACTATAAAACATGCAATAAAATAAATATAAAGGAATTAAAATAAATTAATATTATGCACTCATCAAATTCCCCCACACTTAACCTTTACACGTCCTCATGTAAACCAAAACAAAGGTAATATTAACTTCATCTTAATGTTATTCAACCAAGCTTTCAAAAAGTTTAAATCAATTATCAACCATGAATATCAACACTAATTAACAGAAATTTGGTCAACACTTCATCAATTAATTCACAACAATAACTTCGTCATTCACCACCGAACATCTCTAAATCAAACCGTTTCCACATAAGTATCTTTTCTATGATCTACACACATACTCAACTCAGTTATCATGGAACAATAGCCATGTACATTGACTCAAAATTAAGAACAAATTTTCTCTGCCATTCATTTTTTCCTTTTCTCCAGAACCATCAAATTTATTTTTTTCAGGTGAATGCATTTTATGCTCCATTTCACCTTTCTTATTCCTTCTTAAATGAGTGCATTTTGTGCTCTATCTCACTTATTTACCAACGAGTGCATTTTACGCTCCATCTCGTTGTATGTGTTTATAGGTGAGTGCGTTTTACGCTCCATCTCAACCCACCACATGTTTCTCTTTTGTACATCTCTTTTTTTTTCAATTTTTTTCAAACTTCATCATGTCCTTATTTTCTCATGGTCTTGCAAACAGCATAAGCAGTTAAATAGTCCTAAATAATGAAATCAGTACACATAGACAACTCCATAAATAACTCAACCAAATAAGCATATATCACATATTCAAGTACTCATGCAATACAAATTAGATCTAAATCAGTTACTACGGATCATGACTTAATTATTATCATTCATCAACCAATTCGGCCTCAAATAAATTCTATCAATTAGCATCGATTTTTATTCCATAACCAAAAACCTTTAAAAACTTAGCCAAACACAATCATAGTATAAGACCCTAACTTTTATGAAATAATCTTCTTATAATTATTATTCAGTAAGGTTTTATCTTATAGTTAATTTTTTTTATACAATCTAACGTTATGTGAACTCAACTAGTTTTTATCTGTTTATGTTATGAGATTTGTTCTCTCCTAGCGATGTAATTCCTTACGTGTGTGGATTGATGTACTATTTTGAGCTTTGTTATTATATAGTCACATATTAAAATTACCATAATTTTTGCACAACCATTTGTTCTATCAATCATATGTTACAGTTTTATTGCACTCCGTAGGAATTTATTTAGCTTCAACACTATTATTAGTCATCATATACTTTATGATATTATTTTGTATTTTTCATATTATGACATGTGTGGTAATATTAGTAATGCATTATTATAATATTTGTAATGATTATAATGATATTAAAGAATACATTTATTCTTATAATATCTTGAATAAATGATTGTATTTAATTGATAACCATTATGAAATTGATAAACAGCAAGATAAAATGACAATTGAGTGATATGGCGTTATTATAAGGTCGATAATATTATATATTATTAAGATTCACAATTCAGATAGTGGATAATTGCAATACTATAGATAATACTATGGTGGAAATTGATATCATATGATTAATGCTCTAGTTCACAGTTGAAATAGTTCACCAATAATTGTTTTCGCAACAAGGGTAGTAATGGAAAGTTACGTAATTAAAAGTCATGGGCATTAAGTAGTTAGACAAACTCATTATTTGTTGAATACCAATATCTGTGATATTAATGCATTAAGTCAATAATGCAGAAGATAGATAATATAATAATAATTGATGAATAAAATAACGAAAAGTGATAGATTCTCATTTAATTATTTTGGGTTTAATGATGACAAGTTGCTTTGTAGTGTTATTTTTTTTACAGGTTTGGACTTTGATTGCTTGGAATTTTACCAGTTGAATGATTTACTAAAATTTCAAGAGTTCAACATATAACTCAAAGGATTGTGAAGATCGAAGAAATGATTGAGTTTTTAGGAAATCAATGTAAGATCCTAATTTTAATTATATCTAAATCAAGGCTCTAGGATTTGCATTGCATGAAAATATTTAAGAAAGTAATTAATTAAATATTCATATATGACTGGGACTCATGATGGCTTTGGTGTTTTGTATGATTCATGACACATACATGTATATATATATATATGTGTGTGTGTGTGTGTGTGTGTGCTGTAAGAGGGAAAAAAAAGGGGAAAAGAGTGCAGTGGGAGCATGAAAACCATGGGCAAGAAAAAGATATATATATATATATATATATATATATATATATATAGTACATCCATTAGGAACAAAAGTAAATGGGTTGGGCAGTCATCCACTACTCCCACATCTTTTCATGGGTATGAATTGTTTTTAAAACAATTAAATATGTGGTTGTCAATCTTCTTTATGAGGAGGATTTTCTCTTTTAATTCCTAGGGGGACCAAGATGTTTTAGGACGGTAGGAAAAAAAATATGGGCAGCATCAACTCTCTCTCTCTCAATAGCTAACATTAAATCCTATCATATAAATCTGTCCAGTGGTGGCTTAAGGAGGGGGGAAAGAGAATAAAAAGATATACATTATGAAATTCTCTCTTCATATGCATTTTAAGAGCTGTTAAATTTTTAATTGTGAAATATTATAAGGCTGATGTGCGCTTCAAGCTTATTACAAATTTTAGCTTCAAATCATTGTGCTTAAACTGGTGATATCTTTATCCAACTCTTTGATCATTGCATATTAATTGAGTCTTGCATTGTTGATATAATTATTGTCTTGATCATAGTTTAACTTGTTATCATCTTTTAATAAATTTTGTAAACAATTGATGGACTAAATGGTTAGTCTAGTGTTTTCTAATCTGTATTAGATTAGGGGTCTTTACAAGGAAGTTCAAGGGTGCATAGGTGCACGGGGAGCAAAGGTGCTCGAGAAGTATAAGTACTCAAAATTGTGGAATCTTATTTTGTAAAGGGATTTAACTATAAACCAAGTTTATTAATAAAAGAGTCTCCAATACTAGTTGGTATTGGACGTGGATTAGGCCATTAAATTAGAGATTAAGGGTCAAATCACGTAAAAATTTTGTTGTTATGGTTTAATATTTATTCTTGATCTTATTATTATTATTATTATTATTATTATTATTATTATTATTATTATTATTATTATTATTATTATTATTATTATTATTATTATTATTATTATTATTATTTCTATTCATCTATTATATCATTGTCATAATCATTGTAGTGAAATTTTTCTTTGGGCTGAGTGCAAGGATGGACTATTGATTGATATGATCATGACCATTGGTTCTCTTCGGCCAGGGGTGCAAAGATGAATTATTGATTGGTATGATCATGACCATTGGTGTTACAGTTGAATATCTTTAGTTTAGGTGAAAAGATGAATTGATCGGCATGATTATGAACATGAACTGTTAATTAGTGTTATAGGGATAATTTAAGACCCCGACTTTTATGAATAAGATTTTATTTTTCTCTATGATTATTATTATAAATAGTAAAGTGTTTAATTGTTATAATGTTATAGTTAAGGATGATATATGCAAATTTATCTAATAAATAGTATATCGGAGAATATTTTTTTATTCGGGGAATATTCTTTTTATCGGAGAATATTATATTCGGTAAAGTACGAAAGTACGACGGTGCCGAAATAACAAAACATTGGTGGATCCCACAACGACTAATTGTCGGATACTAAAAACGACAGTATTTTGTCAACACTACTATCACGAACAACTATTGAAATACCGGGTAATAAAAGAACAGTACCACGCGGTATTCCACAGTAGCACATGGTATTGCACAATATTTCATTTTATTGATTCAATAATTGATAAAGTAGTAATTGCACAGTATTTTAACTCAATAATTGTTACAGTAACATCTGCATAGTATTTTATACTATTAAATCGGTGATTTGTTACGACACAATAACTCATATTATTTGATATGATATTATTAGACCAATTAGTATTATTGACAATGTATAGAAGTTCTGTTAAGGAAATGGGTTATTTAATTGTGCACCGTATATACAGAAGGCCCCATTTTTTCTTGGGAATGATCTGGTTGTCAATATTGTAAGTCCATAATATTAATGGTAAATAATTATTGAAAGACTAAAAATGTGTTGATTAAAGATAAGTGATATGTGGTAGTTATTTGTTCAATTTTTGGGGTTTGTTATGAAGCGTTTGTTATAAGTTTGGTTGATTATTCCATGGGACCCACCACTTGCCAATTCATCAACCGTCAGCAGAAATTTTCAGAAATAATTTTCTATATAAAACAAAAAACTTTTATATTATATATAAAGTTATTTGTTTTATTAGATTATTATTAGAATATATTATATTATATATAAAGTTATTTGTTTTATTAGAATATTTTATTGCATAGTAAAAATCAGCCGAATTCGTCTGTGAACTTCAATTGTTCATCCCTGATTAAATAGTGCGCTGCCATTCTCCTATAAATAGGTTGCTTAGTTGAGCAATGAAACTCACACCAGAATCAAAAATTTCTTCTTCCATAAAATTATGCGTATTTCTTTTGAGTATAAGGATACTTTGAGTGTAGCCTATAGTGCAAGATTTTCTCAAGATAATCCCCTTTATACCAGTCAGATCTAGTCTCCTACTAAGGTAGGGGATATCATTTATTTCATACTCGTATGTAATATCATTTGATTTCACATTCGTAAGTGATATTATTTTACTTCGTACTCATAAGGATTGTCATTCTATTCCATGTATTATTAATCTGTGGGAATAACCTGACTATGTGGACTACCGCATGCCTGGTCAATAACCCTTCGTATTCATTCCTTATTAGTTTTTTGTGGAAATGATCTGTCTACGCGAATTACCGCATGACGGGTGAAATTTCAATTGCAGTTTCGTACATTCTTTCATACTTGTAAGTGATATTTTCTTTCATACTCGTATGAGATATCATTTTTTTGTACTCATTAAGGGATATCAGTTTCTTTCATATTTCTCCATTTATGGTAAGAAATTATTGTTTGTTTCCATAACCTTATTATTAAATGGTGAAAATCCCTGAAATTAGTAGAATATCCTTAATAGCTTGTGTTTTATTTAAATATCTTTTCACCTGAATCTTTCTATTTCGTTTTACACATTATAGTTAAATCGTGATTTATTTTGATTTTATTCTTGAGTTATAATCCGATTTTTGGATATCATGTTGGCAATTTGGACAATTTTCGACACTGGATAAATTAAATTACAAATCTCTAATATTTATTCTTATTCTTTGTTTTTATTGTTTCTATTCATCCTCTATATTATTGTCATAATCCTCAGACTTAAATTGTGGTGAAAAGTTCTCTTTAGCCCGTAGTGCAAAGATGAACTAGTGAGTGACATGATTATGACCAGGAACTGTGTATTAGTATAATCCTGACCTTTGGTGTTATAGACAAAGGCTTGTGGTGAAAGTCCTCTTTGGCCCATAGTGTAAATATGGAATGGTGTTTGGCATGATCATGACCATTGGTGTTACTATAACGCCCCCAAATCCAGGTTTCCTTAACCTCAGACCTGGTACGTCACGATACGACTTATACATGGATATAGTTCTTACAATATAAATTAATCTCTATAATATTACAACCCATCTCAGTCTAATCCCAGGTTTTCTAACCTTTAATCGTACCTATCATTCTAACTCAGAGTGTACAATACATCAACATATAAATAATAATACAAAATCGCAACATAGGCTTTAATTCTTCTTTTAATATCTTCTCTTCAACCATCTTCTTTTGACCATGTAGGTCCTTCGGCGCTAGCTGCACAAATTTGGTTGAAGCAAGTTTGAGTAACCTCGTTACCCAACAAGTTTAACAGTTATCACATAACACGTAATTCATATAACATGTATGCATAGCAACATATCCATGAATTACAGTTAAACATGTCATTAAAAACAATTCAAACTTTCATTGTCATATAAATAAAAACAGTTCATAGCATGTAACAACACAACAACAGTTCAACTGATTATAACAGTTAACCATAACAGTTCATAGCATGTTATAAAACATTTCACACATAAGAGCAAGTTCTGAAAAACTTGCCTTAGTTTGAAGTTCATCGCCTATATTATTCGCATCGAATATTTCTTTTTCTTCCTTCGAATGATAACCTAATTTAATGAAATAATACTCATCAATTAAGCATATTAACAATTTATATATTAATATTATAATTAAATAATATTAATATATTCATAATACTCCTCAAATATATATATATATATATATTAATATTATAATTAAATAATATTAATATACTTAAAATACTCACCACTTATATATTAATACTATAATTAAATAATATTAAGATGCTTAAAATACTCATCACTTATATATTAATATTATAATTAAATAATATTAATATACTTAAAATAATCAATACTTATATATTAATATTATAATTAAATAATATTAAATATATTTAAAATACTCATCCTTTATATATTAATATTATAATTAAATAATATTAATATACTTAACAAAATTATATATTAATTTTATACACAAATAACATTAATATATTTAATAACGTATTATTATTAATAAATCAGGAACATTAGTGCTAATACATCTGCTACCTAATCCATAGTAGATAATCAATTATATATTATATAATTATATTATATAATATATAGTTATACATAATATTATGCAATTATACCATTTAACATATTAACCAATCATATTCAATATTCTGATTCAGTAAAGTTTTCTTTCTAATTAAACTTTTTTTTTCAATGTTGTCTCAATTCTTGGCAAAAATCAGTGTCACTCACAATTGCTTGTACTCGATCCCATCTCAATTGAAGACATTCTAAGATTAATATTATAATTAATATAACAATTATAATATTACTCAACAGTAGTTGATTAAATATATTATCTAATTATATATATAATATATTTAATTATACTATATTAGTAAATACATAATATTATTATATAACATAATAATATACTACTTCATCATCTACATGCTCCATGCATTAAGAATAACTTCACAGCCTTCCTCCAAGGGTGTGAAATCTTGAGGCCCTCCATTATCGTTGCACTTGTAGTAAATGAAGAATTATAAACATTACCTAAACAAGTAGGCTCAGGTCCATATAAGGTGCAGCACCACCATGACTGGGTTTCCGAAATGATACTGAAGGTTGAAATCTCACTGTGGCAACAAGGTACCCATAGGCTTGCTGAAGCCGTCTCATAACTTGGAAGGGTAGTTACCCACTTTTACCCATACGACGTGAGCCGGGTATTCCACTACTTTGCTGATGCCTCGGCTATAGTTGCGGTTTCGTTCGAACTCAATTTAGAGACTGAAGAGCATATTCAAAAGGGCAGAAGAACCGTGTCTTGTAAAGGCTGACGGATAAGGATACGTAAGGTCACCCCCAATAATAAACAGGTTTCCACGAGCAAGAGATTCCCGTTTTAGTTAGTGGCTGCCAAGACGAGTAACAACGGCTATCAATGTCATTAAATTGAAAATGCAAGCGATGTAGCCTTACGTAAAACTGTCGATACTAACGAACAAAAGAATTGAAACCTTCTCGGTAGTCCATGCATGCATGAATCATCTTCCTTGCACATAACCCAAGGACCTCAATACCCAATTCAAGCGCTATGGTAAAACCCAGCTGCATGAACTCATGAACCCATCAACTATCCTTTTCTCTCTTTACTTTCTCTATCTAAATATATACGTAAGTATATATTAAATAGATAGGTTTCACGTTGGGTGGCTCAACCGTAGCTAACATTCTAAAGCCTCCTGAAAGTATTCACTAGCGGCGGCGGCTAAAGCAATGGTACCAGCAGGATTCGGCGCTGCGTTGACGCCGGACAGCGCTGGCGAGCAGGGATGGGGCGCAGGGGCGGGGCAGCGCTGGGCGTTGGCTGCTTCCTGGGTAGTGCGCCGCGTACGCGGTAAGTCGCTGAGCAGCCATAGCGCGGAGCGCGCGGCGCTAGCAGGCAAGCAGGTGCGCGCTCGGCACGCGTGACACCAGGCGGTGGAACGAGCAAGCTGTGTCATGCCGAGGATTCTCTTCTTCGTTCATAGGTGTTTCTTCATGTAGCAACTAAGAGTTTTTCTCCCTCTAATATAGGGACGACTGATGTTTTTAATAAGGATAATTCCTCACTACTTATCAACAATAAACCCACTCTCTCTCTAAAATAAGTTTCACTCCGGTTGAAGTATCAACGGCATGCACTATCAGTGGTGAAGCTGCTCTCAATAGACATAAGTCCCAGAATATGTAAAACTGTTCCAACGCGAATACATGGAGATGTGAGAGAAAGTGATATCTATCATTGATGTTCCTTGGTGCAAAACATATGAGGCCCCCCCTCATTTGCACTCTCTAACTAGTGCTGCTTTTTTTTTCTCTCCATAACTCTCCTCTCTCTCTACTATTCTCACCCTTCTCTCTTGCTAGCTACCAAAATGAAAATGGATAAGCAAGGCATGGGAGAGCTTGGAATCGGAGTAAGGCTTCAAGTGAAGGGAGTTGCCTAGGTTGATCAACTGAGTGGGTTTGGCATTCAAGAGAAATGTTGGCTCACTTCGGAAATCAATGCATTGGGTTTGTAATATTGCCAACATATTGCCGCACGAAACTTCCTGTCACTCCCTTATTGGCTACTAGCAAAACTTGGCAAGCTCCTATTGGTTCCCTTCTCTTTAATCATGCATGCTAAAGTTGCTCTTCTTGATCAGGTGCATGCGCATGATTTCCTATAAATAATTTATTTTTATTTTTTTTAGCTACCCTGTCGGTGCCTCAAATTCTTTTCCTTTCCTTTTCCAAGTGGGTAGCATTATTTTAATATAATAAACTGAGCTTGGGAATGAGAAGGCACGGGTGAGCAATGGAAAACAATCATTCCACTTGCCAACAAGTGGGGTGAAGGATTAGAATAATTATCATCATTTATTCAATTGAATAATCTGATCATGGGAGTAAGGAGGAGGCACAGATGTTTATTCCAAATATACATAGGTGATAGACCTATATCCTTCCTCTCACATGGTATACGAGTTATAAAAAAAATTTAATATACTAACTTAGTTACAATATATATAAATATATTATTACATATATATAAGATCTCATTTGATATTTAATTATATCAATTTGACATAATAATATATATTAGGCCATCACAATAATGTATTACATTTATGTGTAAAATATTATAAAAAATATGAGTTTAATTAACTCTCTCATTTTATTCAAACAAAATGCATACATTAATTCATAAATGAAATTTAATTCATCATATAATTTAATCGGTTGTCATAGAAGACATATTGATTAAATTATATTAACTTATAATATAATTTATCATACCCTTAATTAATTAATAAAATTAATTACTCTTCTTGGCTTCTTCGTTTTATTAACTTAATAGTTAACTTAACTATTAAATATTAAATCCATCCCAAAAATTCACATAAATATATACATAAATCATATATATTTATAAATCAAATCAACACGGCTCATAATAAGAATTTTATTTAATAAATTCTTATTTACTATTATTAAAATAATTTCTGAAACTCCGGGATATTACATTCACCCCTTCTTCTAAGAATTTCGTCCTCGAAATTAAAGCATACTCATATCTGTTCTGGGATATTACAAACACTATATTATTATCTCATTCTTCATTTTAAAGCATTCATTATTGATACTAACAATTTACACATCACATAGCACATATTGATATACATATTTATATTAATATGCATCCCTTAGTACATCGTACTTTATTCCTAATAGCGTTCTGTTCAAAGCAAACTTAACTCACTAGTGCTTCCAAAAGTCTTATAACTCTCGAACTTAATCTTTCATTCTTACATGTTTCGACTCTGTACTTGCATATTTCCCATCAATTATATGATTAGGAAATCTTTACTTCTCACAACTCTACGTTTTCAAATGACTATATGTGTTTGGATTTGACACCAACTTGTATCAAGGATACCAACTTGTATTTTGCGCATGAATTATCAGAATTAAATGAAGGAATCATTGAGCGACCAGCATGGCACTTACCTCTTGCATGAAAACATTGAGTGGCCACCATGGCACTTACCTCTTGCATAAAATCATTGAGTGGCCACCATGGCACTTACCTCTTGCTTGGCCTGTTTATAGTCACAAAGACAGTAAACTACTTTTTTTTTCAAGGCCTGTTTACAGTCATCAGGACAATAAACTACCTTTTTCCAAGGCCTGTTTACAGTTATCAGGACAGTAAACTACCTTTTTTTTTCAAGGCCTGTTTACAGTCATCAGGACAATAAACTACCTTTTTCCAAGGCCTGTTTACAGTCATCAGGACAATAAACTACCTTTTTCCAAGGCCTGTTTACAGCCATCAGGACAGTAAACTACCTTTTTTTTCAATTAGGTTCTGCACCAGGACAATTTGGTTTGGAAAACATTTTCAAGGAATTCTTGAATTTCATAATCATATTTCAACATTCGTCTAGCCGAATCAATTAGCTTAGACATACATCAACAATTCAGATATCAATCGAAATATTTTAGTAGCATACTTTTTCATACTTTAAAGAAAACAAAAATCATTTAATGACGTCATGATACCGCACTGTTTCTACAATCCGTTGAGGATTCCGTCATTTTGTGACTTTGTCATACTACATCATACCATAGTGGGCTGACGATACTATGATCACATCCAACACTAGGTTACTCTGCATTGATGACTCCATCATCTGCCATTCTACACCAGGTTCCATGATGCATTGATGACATCAAATACATTTTGATATTTTCAAATCATTTTTATCTAGCCAAAACTATTAGCATAGACATATGAATAATGGTACTTTTTTTAAAAATCCTTAGTCCAGACATCTGGCCCCATACATTTTTCAAAGACACAAAAGTGCAAATATTAGCACGAAGTCAATAAATTTCGAAATCTAGCATGGCTAGAAGATTTGGGAATATCTATTTCTCCTTATCAACTTCAATTTCTCCACCACTTGCTATTTAATACCCTTATCTACTTCTACTATCATCAACGCTCATCACATCTGAAGATTCTCAGTTCTCAATCTAAAACAATTCGATACCCCAATATAGTTCATCAAACTTACCACACGTTATGAGTTCAGGAACTTGCCACAATAATATGAGTTTAGGAACTTGTCCTATTAATATGTAGTCCAAGAACAATCAGGGACTGTCCATACGCTTAGGGGCTCAAAACATACCATACGATTATGAGTCACAAACTTACCATAAGCATGAGTTTCAAGAACTCGCACCTCATCTTATTATCCTCTATTATCAAATATAGATATGGGAAAAGAATTACCTTCTCATCATATATACATCGATACACGATACCAATATTTCAATGATTATCGACGTGAGAAACTAAGTAGTCGCGAAACCAAGCACAAAACCCTTGCCCATACATAGATTTGTACAACTCAGCTATCACACGAGTTCTCAATTGAAATCCCACATAATTCTAGTATTTTCTTTGCTCAATACGAATCTTCTTTAATCCGTATTTATCATCTCAACTCTTCTTGAATTTTCCTTGTACTAGTTCATAGTACCTTATCTCTTTATAGCATCAGGCTATAACTGTTTAACAGATCATCTATCATTCCATACTCTATTAGATCACGTCGTGATCTCATTTCATAATCGTCTTACATCACGATCTTTATTACCTTGCGATCGTTTTATCCTACGATCTTCTTTACTCTTCTCCTTAATCATATTATAGTATAATTCTATTTACGCCTCTCAGCTTATAAACCTCATCTATTTATCAATACTTGTCATCTTTATTATTGGAGTTAGGTAACTCCTGATTCTCATCTTTTATAACTCTTCAAGATTCTTTTTTTAAATCTTCTTGTTTAAAACATAATCCATTTTTTATGGATCTCCCAAATTTATTCTTTGTTATACAAACTCTATATGAGTTTATTCTTTATCAATCTCATCTTTCTACTCTCAGGTTATAGTCTGAGGTACTCTTACCTAAGGTTTATAACCTATAGCTCTGATACCAACTTGTAACGCCCCCAAATCCAGGTTTCCTTAACCTCAGACCTGGTACGTCACGATACGACTTATACATGGATATAGTTCTTACAATATAAATTAATCTCTATAATATTACAACCCATCTCAGTCTAATCCCAGGTTTTCTAACCTTTAATCGTACCTATCATTCTAACTCAGAGTGTACAATACATCAACATATAAATAATAATACAAAATCGCAACATAGGCTTTAATTCTTCTTTTAATATCTTCTCTTCAACCATCTTCTTTTGACCATGTAGGTCCTTCGGCGCTAGCTGCACAAATTTGGTTGAAGCAAGTTTGAGTAACCTCGTTACCCAACAAGTTTAACAGTTATCACATAACACGTAATTCATATAACATGTATGCATAGCAACATATCCATGAATTACAGTTAAACATGTCATTAAAAACAATTCAAACTTTCATTGTCATATAAATAAAAACAGTTCATAGCATGTAACAACACAACAACAGTTCAACTGATTATAACAGTTAACCATAACAGTTCATAGCATGTTATAAAACATTTCACACATAAGAGGAAGTTCTGAAAAACTTGCCTTAGTTTGAAGTTCATCGCCTATATTATTCGCATCGAATATTTCTTTTTCTTCCTTCGAATGATAACCTAATTTAATGAAATAATACTCATCAATTAAGCACATTAACAATTTATATATTAATATTATAATTAAATAATATTAATATATTAATAATACTCATCATTTATATATATATATATATTAATATTATAGTTAAATAATATTAATATACTTAAACTACTCACCACTTATATATTAATACTATAATTAAATAATATTAAGATGCTTAAAATACTCATCACTTATATATTAATATTATAATTAAATAATATTAATATACTTAAAATAATCAATACTTATATATTAATATTATAATTAAATAATATTAATATATTTAAAATACTCATCCTTTATATATTAATATTATAATTAAATAATATTAATATACTTAACAAAATTATATATTAATTTTATACACAAATAACATTAATATATTTAATAACGTATTATTATTAATAAATCAGGAACATTAGTGCTAATACATCTGCTACCTAATCCATAGTAGATAATCAATTATATATTATATAATTATATTATATAATATATAGTTATACATAATATTATGCAATTATACCATTTAACATATTAACCAATCATATTCAATATTCTGATTCAGTAAAGTTTTCTTTCTAATTAAACTTTTTTTTTCAATGCTGTCTCAATTCTTGGCAAAAATCAGTGTCACTCACAATTGCTTGTACTCGATCCCATCTCAATTGAAGACATTCTAAGATTAATATTATAATTAATATAACAATTATAATATTACTCAACAGTAGTTGATTAAATATATTATCTAATTATATATATAATATATTTAATTATACTATATTAGTAAATACATAATATTATTATATAACATAATAATATACTACTTCATCATCTACATGCTCCATGCATTAAGAATAACTTCACAGCCTTCCTCCAAGGGTGTGAAATCTTGAGGCCCTCCATTATCGTTGCACTTGTAGTAAATGAAGAATTATAAACATTACCTAAACAAGTAGGCTCAGGTCCATATAAGGTGCAGCACCACCATGACTGGGTTTCCGAAATGATACTGAAGGTTGAAATCTCACTGTGGCAACAAGGTACCCATAGGCTTGCTGAAGCCTTCTCATAACTTGGAAGGGTAGTTACCCACTTTTACCCATACGACGTGAGCCGGGTATTCCACTACTTTGCTGATGCCTCGGCTATAGTTGCGGTTTCGTTCGAACTCAATTTAGAGACTGAAGAGCATATTCAAAAGGGCAGAAGAACCGTGTCTTGTAAAGGCTGACGGATAAGGATACGTAAGGTCACCCCCAATAATAAACAGGTTTCCACGAGCAAGAGATTCCCGTTTTAGTTAGTGGCTGCCAAGACGAGTAACAACGGCTATCAATGTCATTAAATTGAAAATGCAAGCGATGTAGCCTTACGTAAAACTGTCGATACTAACGAACAAAAGAATTGAAACCTTCTCGGTAGTCCATGCATGCATGAATCATCTTCCTTGCACATAACCCAAGGACCTCAATACCCAATTCAAGCGCTATGGTAAAACCCAGCTGCATGAACTCATGAACCCATCAACTATCCTTTTCTCTCTTTACTTTCTCTATCTAAATATATACGTAAGTATATATTAAATAGATAGGTTTCACGTTGGGTGGCTCAACCGTAGCTGACATTCTGAAGCCTCCTGAAAGTATTCACTAGCGGCGGCGGCTAAAGCAATGGTACCAGCAGGATTCGGCGCTGCGTTGACGCCGGACAGCGCTGGCGAGCAGGGATGGGGCGCAGGGGCGGGGCAGCGCTGGGCGTTGGCTGCTTCCTGGGTAGTGCGCCGCGTACGCGGTAAGTCGCTGAGCAGCCATAGCGCGGAGCGCGCGGCGCTAGCAGGCAAGCAGGTGCGCGCTCGGCACGCGTGACACCAGGCGGTGGAACGAGCAAGCTGTGTCATGCCGAGGATTCTCTTCTTCGTTCATAGGTGTTTCTTCATATAGCAACTAAGAGTTTTTCTCCCTCTAATATAGGGACGACTGATGTTTTTAATAAGGATAATTCCTCACTACTTATCAACAATAAACCCACTCTCTCTCTAAAATAAGTTTCACTCCGGTTGAAGTATCAACGGCATGCACTATCAGTGGTGAAGCTGCTCTCAATAGACATAAGTCCCAGAATATGTAAAACTGTTCCAACGCGAATACATGGAGATGTGAGAGAAAGTGATATCTATCATTGATGTTCCTTGGTGCAAAACATATGAGGCCCCCCCTCATTTGCACTCTCTAACTAGTGCTGCTTTTTTTTTTCTCTCCATAACTCTCCTCTCTCTCTACTATTCTCACCCTTCTCTCTTGCTAGCTACCAAAATGAAAATGGATAAGCAAGGCATGGGAGAGCTTGGAATCGGAGTAAGGCTTCAAGTGAAGGGAGTTGCCTAGGTTGATCAACTGAGTGGGTTTGGCATTCAAGAGAAATGTTGGCTCACTTCGGAAATCAATGCATTGGGTTTGTAATATTGCCAACATATTGCCGCACGAAACTTCATGTCACTCCCTTATTGGCTACTAGCAAAACTTGGCAAGCTCCTATTGGTTCCCTTCTCTTTAATCATGCATGCTAAAGTTGCTCTTCTTGATCAGGTGCATGCGCATGATTTCCTATAAATAATTTATTTTTATTTTTTTTAGCTACCCTGTCGGTGCCTCAAATTCTTTTCCTTTCCTTTTCCAAGTGGTAGCATTATTTAATATAATAAACTGAGCTTGGGAATGAGAAGGCACGGGTGAGCAATGGAAAACAATCATTCCACTTGCCAACAAGTGGGGTGAAGGATTAGAATAATTATCATCATTTATTCAATTGAATAATCTGATCATGGGAGTAAGGAGGAGGCACAGATGTTTATTCCAAATATACATAGGTGATAGACCTATATCCTTCCTCTCACATGGTATACGAGTTATAAAAAAAAATTTAATATACTAACTTAGTTACAATATATATAAATATATTATTACATATATATAAGATCTCATTTGATATTTAATTATATCAATTTGACATAATAATATATATTAGGCCATCACAATAATGTATTACATTTATGTGTAAAATATTATAAAAAAATATGAGTTTAATTAACTCTCTCATTTTATTCAAACAAAATGCATACATTAATTCATAAATGAAATTTAATTCATCATATAATTTAATCGGTTGTCATAGAAGACATATTGATTAAATTATATTAACTTATAATATAATTTTAACTGATCCTTAATTAATTAATAAAATTAATTACTCTTCTTGGCCTCTTCGTTTTATTAACTTAATAGTTATCTTAATTATTAAATATTAAATCCATCCCAAAAATTCACATAAATATATACATAAATCATATATATTTATAAATCAAACCGACACAGCTCATAATAAGAATTTTATTTAATAAATTCTTATTTATTATTATTAAAATAATTTTTGAAACTCCGGGATATTACAGTTACAAATGCATATCTTTGGCCCGTAGTGCAAAGATAAACTATTGATTTGGATGAGCATAAACATGAACTATTGATTGGTTTTACAGGGATAAAATATTGATGGTGAACCTTTAAATTGTAGAAGATAGTATACATTATAGTCTACCTGACTCTTCTAATGGATTACTTGTTCCGCTGCAGTTATTGTTGCAAACTTATATTATTTTAAAATCTCTAATCTATCAATATTGAAGACTAAAGATAATTTATTTGTCATTATCTTAGTCATGATATTCTTTACTAGGCTATTTGTGCTCACCCTTTACCTTTTTGTTCCATTGTTCTCCCTCAGAAAATGAGAGTGTAGCTGGGACTAGTCGGGGAATGGTGTGATGATCCGGCACTGTAGAAGTATCTAAATACATTATAAAATAGTGTGACAATAATTGTGTTGAAAACTTTAGTTAGTTATGATTATTGTTGTACTAGTTTCAGTAAAATATTTGTATTAAAACTCACAGTATGTGTGTTGTCGTATTTTGCACGACAGTTTAATAGTTGTAAATTGGAAAATTCGTATTTGTATTCGGATTTTGTATTATGTATTTTCGCGACTCAAAATGGGTTGTGTGGACCTATTTTGGGGGCGTCACAGTTGGTATCAGAGCTTAAAGATATGATCTTTGGTGGAGATCTGAGATTAGAACTAGGAGGAAAGAGACGAGTAATATCCTTCGCTAGTGTGTCCTACCTAAGCTATTTTGTTATTTAATTAGTTGGTTCGGTCTTAGGGACAAGATATGACATGTCAATTTCTTTAATTAATTTTTGTTTTGTGATCACATTTCAGAATGACATTTAAAAATCAAGAAATAAACTATGAGACAATTATGGTTGAGAATCAAGAAGCTACAAATAATAATAGTGCAAACTCCAAAAAAATCATGATGCTAACAATATGATGAATGATGAGTTTTCCCGAAACTTCATACAATTCTTGCAGAATTAGGCGAGAAAAACTACTGCTAATAATACCAGTGGAAACGCAGGTAAGTCACGAATGGTCACTGCCAAACAGTTCAAGGAGTTGGGACCACCTGAATTTATCAAAAAGCCAGACCCACTCAAGGCAGAGACATGGCTCAAATAAATGACAAAGATATTTGATATATTGCATTGCGCTAATGAACAAAAGGTTCCTTTCGCTACCTTTATGTTGCGAGGAGAAGTAGATCATTGGTGGGAATCCGTAAAACGTACTCGTCACTCGGCACTCGAGATGTCTTGGGTGGAGTTCCAAGAATTATTTAACAAAAAGTATATCCCAGAGAGTATTCGCTATATAAAGGAGGTGGAATTTATCAAACTAGAGTAGAACAACATGACTGTATCGCAATACGAAGCCAAGTTTGCCGAAATGTGTCGATTTACGTCCCATTTGGTGGACATTAAGGACCAGATGACGCGAATGTTTTTACGAGGTTTGAAACCTGAAATTCATCAACATCTTATTTCTCATAAAATTTATCTATATTTAGATGTCGTAGATATGGCTCAATTAGTGGAACAAGAGAAAGAAATACTACAACTAGGAGACAACACCTAACATTGAGAGAGAAATTACGATAATTATCGTAACAATGGCAACAATCGTCAGAATAATGAGAACCAACAAGGAGGAAATCATCATGCTAGAAATAGTAACCACTTCAGCGGTAATCATGGCCCAGATAATTAAAGAAATGAGTTGAGTGGAAATAATTTCAAAAAAAGAAGATTCAACAATGACCATGGAAAGGCACCGGCATCAGCACCAGTATCAGTTTTAAGGGGAGGAGAACGACCACCGGTCAGATGTTACAGGTACAGAAAAGAGGGACACATCAGTCCAAACTATACACAGCCATCTCATATGTGTTATAGTTGTGCAAAAGAAGGTCACATAGCTCGATTTTATCCTGTAACAAAATCAAGTCCAGCTGCAACGATGACACCAAAGGCTGTCATTGATGAGTGAGTTTTATACCTATGAATTGAGTACAGTTGGCTTGATAATTTATGAGTTCTTAAGTATTTTAAGTTATTATTTGATATTTATAGTGTTTTTATGTTATTTTGTAGGAAGAAGCAAGGAAATGCAATTCGGACATCTTTTGGAGTAAAAAATGCAAGCAAATACGAGAATGGAAGATTGAAGGGTTTTAAATAAAAAGTTATATGCATGTATATGGCTTGAGATTTAAATTTTATTATAGAGCTTGTCGAGAGCTTCAATTTGATAGGTGGTACGTCCCGTAACTCCTCTCGGATCAAAAGTTATGACATTTTTATCAACCGAGATCACAATTTATAGTTGTCATTTACATAGCAGCTACTTTAAGCTCAATTTGAACCTAGCTCCAGCCTGTATCTTTCAAAACTCAAAGAATGAAAGTTGTAGATCTACTTCTAACTTTTCGGAGCCTCTTGAATCGTCTTAATCGGAGTTCGGATCAGAGAGTTATGACCATTTTACTAACAGACATCAAAGCCAAATATTTCAAAAAATGTTCCAACGTCGGGGCACCCATTTCTAGTTCATTTCTAGCGTCGGGGCACTAGGATACAGTTTTTCGGTGTCGTGAGCAGCGCTGGGGCGCTCGGGGTCAGGCCAGATCAAGCTAGGATGCGTTTTTGGTTTTTGACTCCAAATTGGATTGTTTTTCCTCATAAGCTTAGGAATTGGACTTGTAACCTATAAATACATGATGTGAGACATATAATTAGGGGAATGAACATAATTAGTAGTATATTAGAGTAGAATAGAAATAGAAGAAGGTTCATTTTCAGATCTGAAGAAGAATTCAAAGGAAGGATTGCAAGGATTAAAGGCCAAAGTGAAGATCACGCATAAACACAGATTCTTATCTCTTCCCTTCTCCTTCCATTTTTGTACTCTTGAACATGATGGATTATTTTAATAATTTGATTTCTTTTTTAGTTATGAGCTAAATTTATAATTAAGACCGCAATTGAACCTTTTATGTTTATGGATTAATTATTTATTTGATTCTAATTATTCATTCATATTGAGTTATCTATCGTATTTTGCGTTTATTGATTAATTGTTTGGCCAACAATTAGCGGGATACTCTAGGTGAATTTAGGAGATGAAATCTAGGGTTAGATCTAAATATGGTAACATGTATTCTTAGTTATTTGCATGGGATGAATAACTAGGATTGTGAATTGAATAGGGATATCTCTTTACGCTGCATGTAACTTTTGAGAATTGGTACTTAATTAATTTGATTCTTTTATTTTGCATAGGAATATCGCAAAATTAATTGAGTTAGATAATTTTATTTGATCACTTGGAAAAGGGCTTATAAATAATTGTGAATTCCTGTTAACAACTCTATTGAATTTAATAATTGGATGATTTGGATAAATTAATTCATATTACATAATTGGGATATTTCAACATTTGTGTTAGTTTTTAATCTTAGTTTTAGTTTAATTATTTCTAATCATTAATCACAATTTGTGATTGTTTAAATAAGATTGAATTGGTAAAAATTAGTAGTTGAAAAATATTATTAAATAATTCTCTGTGGGTTCGACACTCTTTTATCACTTTATTACTTGTTGACCGTGAACACTTGCACGTAATTGTCATTATCTAAATTGGACAACAGTCACAAACAAGTCAAAGTTTGTGGTTCAGGGGAGAGCTTTTGTCGTGACATTAACCCGAACGAAGTTATCATGGGTAAACTACTTATTAACTCTTGTCAAGTCTATGCCTTATTAGATACTGGTTTTACCCACTCTTTTATTTCACCTACATGTGCTCAACATCTGAACTTGACTCCTGAGAAATTAGATTTTGACTTATCTATTGAAACACCAATAGGACAAACATTCATTACATCTACAGTCCATAAATCTTATTTTGTTCAAATCGGCACCCTCACATTACCTGTTGATCTTATCTTCTTGGACATGCATGAATTTGATATGATTTTAGGAATTTACTGATTAACTACTCATCATGCTACAATTAATTGTCTTTGTAAGGTTGTTAGTTTTCATATTCCTAATCAACCTGTTATGTGAATTCAAACAACTAAACCGTTAAAATCAATAACTGTCATTTCTAGTCACAAAGCCATTCGTTTGTTTGAAAAACGGATGTCAAGCCTTTTTAGCCCATGTAGCTGATTTAAACAAAAGTACGTCAGATTTGAATAGTATTTCTGTTGTTAATAAATTCCCTAACGTATTTCCCGAAGAACTTATTGGCCTACTCCCAGACCGTAAAATCGAATTTTGTATCGACCATGAACCTTGTACAAAACTCATTTCCAAGACCCCATATCAAATGGCTCCTATTGAACTTCAAGAGTTAAAAGTCCAACTACAGGAGTTGTTAGACACCGGTTTCATATGTCCGAGTACATTGCCTTGGGGTGCTCCTATCTTATTTGTAAAGAAGAAAGTTGGGAGTATGAGACTTTGCATTGATTATTGGGAGTTAAACCATGTCACCATCAAAAATAGGTACCCGTTACCTCACATGGATGACCTGTTTGACCAGTTACAAGGTGCTCAATTCTTTTCAAAGATTGACCTCCGTTCTGGATATCATTAGTTGAAGGTTAAAGTTGATGACATTCCAAAGACTACCTTCAGAACTCAATACGGGCATTATGAATTCCTAGTCATGTCTTTCGAATTGACTAATACTCCTACTGCTTCATGAATATGATGAACCGAATATTCAAAGAATATTGGGATCATTTCGTGGTTGTCTTTATCGATGACCTCCTCATATACTCCAAAAGTCGTGAAGATCATGAGCGACACTTGAGGCTGATACTCCAAAAGCTTCGTGAAAACAAGTTACATACCAAGTTGAAGAAATGCGAATTCTGGCTTGAGGAAGTAGCATTCCTTGGTCACATGGTTTCTAAACAAGGAATATCGGTTGACCGGACGAAGATTGAAGCAGTATCAAATTGGGAGAAACCGAAGTCAGTAACTGAAGTACGAAGCTTTCTGGGCCTAGCTAGTTATTATCGAAGGTTCGTAGAAGGATTCTCTCGAATTGCCATTCCATTAACTTAGCTTACTCGAAAAGCACAAAATTCTAATGGAGCGAAGAATGCGAGAAGAGTTTTCAAGAACTCAAGAGAAGACTCGTTTCAACCCCTGTTTTGGCAATACTATCAGGATCGGAAGGATTTGTTATCTACAGTGATGCTTCAGGCAGAGGTCTAGCTTGCGTTCTCATGCTACATGGGAAAGTTATAGCTTATGCCTCTCGACAACTCAAGAAATATGAGAGGAATTATCCTACTCATGATCTAGAGTTGGCAGCAGTCGTTTTAGGGTTGAAGATTTAGAGACACTACTTATATGGGGGAGAAGGTGGAGATCTATACAGACCATAAAAGCCTCAAATATTTTTTCACCCAAAAGGAACTCAACATGCGACAATGGCGTTGGCTCGAGTTGCTAAGGATTACGACCATACCATCCAATACCATCCTGGAAAGGCGAACGTGGTAGCTAACACATTGAGTAGAAGATCTTATGCAAGTACGAGTGCGATATTGACAACGCAAATACCCATTTTATGTGACTTACAAAGAAAAGATATAAAGTTAGAGATTCCAGGAACCTACATGAAGATCACACATATCGAGTAAAACCAGCTTTAATCGACAAAGTTGCTCAAGTTACAGACCTAGAGTTGATGAATATAAAGAAGAAAGTACAAGAAAGTGTTATTCTAGAAGCAAGAGTCGACGAAGAAGGAATACTTCGAGTCAACTCTAGACTATGTGTTCCTAACGACTCTGATTTGAAATATGAAATCATGATGGAGGCACATAACACACCATTTGCAATCCACCCTGGAAGTACTGAAATGTATTGTGATCTTTGACATACGTTTTGGTGGAGTAGTATGAAGAGAGAGATCGCAGAGTTTATCTTGTCAACCTGTCAAGGCGGAGCATCAAGTACCAAGGGGTCCATTGCAACCACTTGAGATTCCAGAATGGAAGTGGGAACCATCAACATGGATTTCGTGATGGGTCTTCCCAAAGTTTCTCAAGGCTTAGACGTAATTTGGGTCATTATAGATAGATTGACCAATTCTGCTCATTTCTTGCCTATACGAGAAAACTATTCACTGAGCGTCTTGCTAGTATGTATATAAGCAAGATTATGAGATTGCATAGTATGCTAGTATCCATAGTTTCTGATCGAGACCCTAGATTCACTTCACAATTTTGGGTCAGCTTGCAGAAAGCTGTGGGCACTAAATTACGATTCAGTTCTGCATACCATCCCCAGACGGACGGGCAATCAGAAAGGACCATTCAAACTCTTGAAGATCTGTTGAGACTCTGCGCACTAGACTTCAAAGGAAGTTGGGATAAACACTTACCATTGGTGGAATTCTCCTACAACAACAGTTATCAAGCAAGTATAGGCATGGCTCCCTTCGAGGCGTTGTATGGACAAAGGTGTCATTCTTCAGCACGTTGGGATAAAGTAGGCGAGGCTAAATTGTTGGGACCAGAGTTGATATGTATGACTGCAGAAAAGATCCAAATGATCCGACAACATATACAAACAACACAAGATCGACAAAAGAGTTATGCTGATCTTCATCGAAGGGACGAGGAATTCAATGTCGGAGACCATGTATTTTTACGTGTTGCTCCATGGAAAAGAGTTACGAGATTCGAAAAGAGAGGAAAGCTCAACCCTCGATTTATTGGTCCATTTGAAATCCTCGATCGAGTAGGAACTGTGGCCTACAGACTCGCTTTACCTCTAAGCATGTCTCGTATTCATAACGTTTTTCACATATCCATGTTACGTAAATATGTGATAGACCCAAACCATATTATTGAATTATAACCAAACGAGATAACAGAGGATTTAACGTGTGAGGAGGTACCTGCCAAAATTTTGGATAAGAAGGAATAGATTCTACGCTCAAAGGTTATACCTCAAGTCAAAGTTTTATGGAGAAACCATGATATAGAGGAAATGATATGGGAGTTAGAATCTGAAATGAGGGCAAGGTATCCTTACCTCTTCGAAGTGCCAGGTACGTACGTCAACTTCAAGGACGAAATTTCATAAGGAGGAAAGATTGTAAGACCCCGACTTTTATGAATAAGATTTTATTTTTATCTATAATTATTATTCTAAATAGAAAAGTGTTTAATTGTTATAATGTTATAGTTAAGGGTGATATATGCAAATTTATTTGATAAACAGTATATCGAGGAATATTTTTTTTGTCGGAGAATATTATATTCAGTAAAGTACAAAAGTACGATGGCGCCGAAATAACAAAACATTCGTGGGCCCCACAACGACTAATTGTCGGATACTGAAAATGACAGTATTTTGTCAACAGTATTATCACCTAAAACTATTGAAATACCCGGTAATAAAAGAATAATAGCACGCAGTATTCCACAGTAGCACACGGTACAATACTTCATATTATTGATTCAATAATTGATAAAGTAGCAATTGCATAACATTTTAACTCAATAATTGTTACAGTAACATCTGCATAGTATTTTATATTATTAAATCGGTGATTTGTCACGACATAGTAACTCATATTATTTGATATGATATTATTAGACCAGTTAGCATTATTGACAATGTTTAGAAGTTCTGTCAATGAAATGAGTTATTTAATTGCGCGTCGTATATACGGAATGCCCCCTTTTTCTTGGGAATGATCTAGTTGTTAATATTGTAAGCCTATAATATTAATGGTGAATAATTGTTGAAAGACTGAAAATGTCTTGATTAAAGATAAGTGATATGTGGTAGTTATTTGTTTAATTTTTGGGGCTTGTTATGAAGCGTTTGTTGTAAGTTTGGGTGATTATTCCATGGGACCCACCACTTGGCAATTCGTCAACCGTTGGCAGAACTTTTCAGAAATAATTTTCTATATAAAACAAAAAAAAATTTATATTATATATAAAGTTAATTATTTTATTACATTATTATTAGAATATATTATATTATATATAAAGTTATTTGTTTTATTAGAATATTTTATTGCATAGTAAAAATCAGACAAAGTCGTCTGTGAACTTCAATTATTCATCTGTGATTAAATAGTGCGCTGCCATTATCCTATAAATAGGTTGCTCAGTTGAGCAATGAAACTCACACCAGAATCAAAAATTTCTTCTTCCATAAAATTGTGCGTATTTCTTTTGAGTATAATGATACTTTGAGTGTAGCCCACAGTGCAAGATTTTCTCAAGATAATCTCCATTATACGTGTTAGATCTTGTCTCCTACTAAGGTAGGGGATATCATTTATTTCATACTCGTATGTAATATCATTTGCTTTCACATTCGTAAGTGATATTATTTTACTTCATACTCATAAGGGTTGTCATTCTATTCTATGTATTATTAATCTGTAGGAATAACCTGACAACGCGGACTACCGCATGCCTGGTGAATAACCCATCGTGTTCATTCCTTATTAGTTTTTTGTGGAAATGATCTGTCTACGCGGATTACTACATGACGGGTGAAAATCCATTGCAGTTTCGTACATTCTTTCATACCCGTAAGCGATATTATTTTATTTCATACTCGTATGAGATATCATTTCTTTTATACTCATCAGGGATATTGTCTTCTTTCATATTTTTCCATTTATAGTAAGAAGTTATTGTTTGTTTCCATAACTTTATTATTAAATGGTGAAAATCCCTGAAAATAGTAGAATATCCTTAATAGCTTGTGTTTCATTTAAATATCTTTTCACCTGAATCTTTCTATTTCGTTTTACACGTTATAGTTAAATCGTGAATTTTATTGATTTTATTCTCGAGTTATAATCGAATTTCTGGATATTATGTTGGCAATTTGGATAATCTTCAACATGGATAAATTAAATTACAAATCTCTAATATTTATTCTTATTCTTGATCTCATTGTTTTTATTGTTTCTATTCATCCTCTATATTATTGTCATAATCTTCAGACTTAAATTGTGGTGAAAAGTTCTCTTTGGCCCGTAGTGCAAAGATGAACTGGTGATTAACATGATTATGACCAGGAACTGTGTATTGGTATAATCCTGACCTTTGGTGTTACAGACAAAGGCTTGTGGTGAAAGTCCTCTTTGGCTCGTAGTGTAAAGATAGAATGGTGTTTGGCATGATCATGATCATTGGTGTTACAAATGCATATCTTTGGCCCGTAATGCAAAGATAAACTGTTGATTTGGATGAGCATAAACAGGAACTGTTGATTGGTGTTACAGAGATAAAATATTGATGGTGAACTTTTAAATTATAGAAGATAGTATACATTATAGTCTACCTGACTCTTCTAATGGATTGCTTATTCCGCTGCAGTTATTATTGCAAACTTATATTATTTTTAAATCTCTAATCTATCAATGTTGAAGGCTAAAGATAATTTATTCGTCATTATCTTAGTCATGATATTCTTTACTAGGCTATTTGTGCTCACCCTTTACCTTTTTGTTCCATTGTTCTCCTCAAGAAATGAGAGTGTAGTTGGGACTAGCCGGAGAATGGAGTGATGGTCCGAGACTGTAGAAGTATCTCAATACATTATAAAATAGTGTGACAATAATTGTATTGAAAACTTAAGTTAGGTGTGATTATTGTTGTACTAGTTTCAGTACAATATTTGTATTGAAACTCACAATATGTGTGTTGTCGTATTTTGTACGACAGTTTAATAGTTGTAAATAGAAAAATTTGTATTTTTATTCGGATTTTGTATTATGTATTTTGGGGACTCAAAATGGGTTGTGTAGACCTATTTTGGGGACGTCACAGATAAAATATTTAATGATGAACTTTAAAAAAAATAGAAGACATTATGGTCTACTTGACTCTTCTGATGAATTACTTGTTCCGCTGCAGTTATCGTTAAAAACTTACATTATCTTTAAATCTCTGAATTATTATTATTGGTTTTGGGTTTGAATATTGTCATACTATATACGACATAAGAATTGTACTGAGAACTTAAAATGTGTGTTGTCGTATTTTTCACGACATTTTTAATAGTTGCAAATAGAAAAATTCGTATTTGTAGTATGTATTTTAGCGACTCAAATTGGATTGTGTAGACCCGATTTTGGGGGCGTCACACATAGAGCCAAAAAGTTTTAGAGCTAGGAATTTTTCAATTATTTTCCACAAAAAATAAACACAATTAGATCATAATCTCCTAGAGTAAACCTAAATATAACCTAAACTCCTCCATCACACTCAAACCTTACATTGTCCCCAATGTAAGACAATCATGCAAAGATGATGTAACTAACTAAAATGCAACTAGAATGCAGAAAATAAAAGTAAAAAGGAATAGAAAAGCAAATCTGAGATCTTGGGTTGCCTCCCAAGTAGCACAATTGTTTAACGTCGTTTGCTCGACGACGATCTTCTCAATCCTCATAAATCGGTTCCACCAAGTCCAACATCTCAACGTTCTCTACCTGATATCCTTCATAGAAGGGTTTGAGCCGCTGACCGTGTACTTTAAATATCATTCCTGTGCTCGGACTCCGAATTTCCACTGCACCATGTTAAAAAACATTAGTAACAACAAAAGGTCCAACCCATCTAGAACGCAATTTACCTGAAAATAACTTAAGCCTTGAGTGGTAAAGGAGAACTTTCTGTCCCACAAAAAAAGTCCTTCTCAAAATCTGTTTATCATGGAAGGCTTTAGTCTTTTCCTTATAAATCTTCGAACTTTCATAAGCTCCTGCAACTACAACTTTCTCTGCTCTCTAGCTTGAGCTAAACTCATGGTGCATTGCTTAATTGCCCAGAAAGCCTTGTGTTCTAGCTCCACATGGAGGTGAGATGGTTTCCCAAACACAATCCGGTAAGGCGACATACCAATAGGAGTCTTGTAAGCGGTTCTATAAGCCCAAAGTGCATCCTCTAGTCGTAGACTCTAATCTTTCCTGTTTGGGTTGACTACCTTCTCTAAAATGGACTTGACATCACGCTTGGATAACTCAGCCTGGCCATTACTTTGTGGATGATAAGATGTAGAAACCTTATGCATCATATTGTATTTTCGAAACAGTGCTGCTAGCATCCGGTTGTAAAAGTGTGTTCCTCTATCACTAATGATGGCTCTTGTAGTTCCAAACCTGACAAATATGTTAAATTTGACAAAATCTGCAACAACTTTAGAATCATCAGTCCTGGTGGTTTTAGCATCCATCCACTTAGAAACATAGTCAACAACCAATAGAATGTAAATATTACCATAAGATGCAGGAAAAGGTTCCATAAATTAATACCCCAAACATCAAAAATTTCAACAACTAAGATGGGAGTTTGTGACATTTGATTCCTACGTGATATGTTCTCTGTCTTTTGACAATTCGCACATGATTTACAAAACAGATGAGAATCTTTAAAGATTTTTGGCCAATAGAAATCACATTCTAAAACCTTATGGGTTGTCCTTTTCGGTTCAAAGTGACCTCCACAAGCATAAGAGTGACATAAATTTAGAATCGACAAAAATTCACT
This sequence comes from Aralia elata, assembly GCA_034770075.1. Lineage (NCBI taxonomy): Eukaryota > Viridiplantae > Streptophyta > Magnoliopsida > Apiales > Araliaceae > Aralia > Aralia elata. The sequence continues at coordinate 88,377 of JAVJAP010000152.1, forward strand.
ATTAGGCACACATCTTCTAACTATCTGGTCAGCACAAAATTTTCATAAATATGGGTCACCCCATACATAATATTTGGCATCACTCTTAAGCTTTTCTTTTTGAGATTTAGAAAACTCACTAGGAATGTAAGCACTCACTAGATAATTCACTATATCAGCATACCAGGGTACGAACTCATGAATGGAAAACAGATGCTCATATGGGAAAGAGTCCTGCAATGGTAGAGCTTCCTCATCTTTGATCAGTCTACTTGAGTGATATGCCACCAAGTTGTCTGCTCCTTTTTCATCTCGAATCTCTAAATCAAATTCTTATAGCAGCAGAATCCATCTTATGATCCTAGGCTTGGATTCCTTCTTGGTTAGTAAATACCTGATAGCAACATGGTCAGAATAAACTACAACTTTAGTACCAAGTAGATATGATTGAAACTTGTTTAAAGCAAAAATAATAGATAAAAGTTCTTTTTCAGTTGTAGAGTAGTTAATCTGAGCATCATTCAACATTCTAGAAGCATGGTAGATGGCATGAACAACTCTTTGTCCCAAGACAGCTCCTACTGCATAGTTTCTTGCATCACACATGATCTCGAATGACAATTTCTAATTTGGTGGTTGTATCACCGGTGCTGAGGTCAACAGTTTCTTCAATTTATCAAAAGCCTCCTTGCACTCATCATCAAACTGGAATTCCACATCCTTTTGTAACAACTTACACAATGGCAACGCTATCTTCGAGAATTCCTTGATAAATCTGCGATAGAAACCTGCATGTCCAAGAAAAGAGCGAACCTCCTATACACTTGCGGTGTAAGGCAAAGCAGTAACAGTTTCTATCTTAGATTTATCAACTTCTAATCCCCTAGCTGAAATGACATGACCAAGTACTATACCTTGTTCTACCATAAAATGACACCTTTTTCAATTAAGAACAAGATTAGTCTTTAAGCATCTATCTAACACATGAGTCAAATAATCTAGGCATGCATCCAAAGAATCACCATGAATTATGAAATCATCCATAAAAACCTCAATGCAATTTTCAATAAGATCAAAAAAGATACTCACTGTGCATCTTGAAAAGTACCTGCAACATTGCAAAGTCCAAAGGATATCCTACGATATGCAAATGAACCGAATGGACATATAAATGGGGTCTTTTCCTGGTCTTCGGGTCCAATCACAATCTGGTTATAACCTGAAAAACCATCTAAAAAACAATAATAAGTATGTCCAGCTAATCTTTCTAACATCTGATCAATAAAAGGGAGAGGAAAGTGATCTTTTCTAGTTACAACATTCAATTTCCTATAGTCAATACACACTCTACATCCTGTTTGCATTCTTGTGAGCACCAACTCATTGTTGTCACTCGTGACAACCGTAATTCCAAATTTCTTTGGTACTACCTGCACCGGACTCACCCATTGACTGTCTGAGATGGGTAGATTATACTTGCGTCAAGCAATTTTATAATCTCTTTCTTCACTACCTCCATCATGGGTGGATTTAATCTTCGCTATACTTCTCTAGTGGGCTTGGCCCCATCCTCCAAAAGGATTCTATGCATGCACATAGCAGGGCTTATACCTTTGGTATCCGCTATAGTCCAACTAAAGACTGTTATGTGGTCCCTTAGGTACCTTAGCAGTTTGTCCTCTTGAACTTTGGTTAGATTGTTAGCGATGATCACTGGTAGTGTGTCCTCCTTCCCTAGGTATGCATACTTCAAGTGTGTAGGTAACAGTGTTAGTTCTAATATTCGAGCCTGCGCAACATATGGCAATAACTTTTGATGAGAAACAGGTAATTGAATGGAATAAACTACATACTTATTTGAAATTTTAGGCAAAGAATGCAATGCAGCCACAGTTTCTCTCAATTCCTAATTCTGCTCAATCTCTTCTTCCTTGTCCAAGTTCATGCTGTTTTTAATGGCAACCTCCACACTTTCTTGATGAATTTGTTCAAAAGATCCCTATACCAAAGAGTCAATGATATCAATAGCAAAAACAGGATTAATATCACTAGGATACCTCATGGCCTCATATATGTTGAATTGTATCTTTTAGCCATTAAACTCCATGGTCAAGGTTCCATTTTGCACATCAATCATTGTCTTTGCTGTTTTCAAGAATGGTCTCCCTAACAAAATATGTGAAGGATTTGGAGATGTATCATCTTCCATATCCACAGTGTAAAAATCTGCAGGAAAGATTAGTTCATTCACCTGCACTAAGACATCTTCTATCACCCCTTAGGGGTAAGTGTTAGTACGATCAGCCAATTGAATAATAACACCAGTTTGTTTCAAAGAGCCTAGATTTAAAGAAGCATAAACAGATAATGGCATAACGTTAATTGAAGCTCCTAAATCTAGCATAGCTTTCTCAAATTTCGTATTACCTATCTTATATGGAATTGTGAACATGCCTGGATCTTTATACTTAGGGGGCATTTTTCTTTGGAGAACCGCTGATATATTCTCACCCACGGTGACTCTTTCATCATTTTTTAATTTTCTTTTATTAGTGCACAATTCTTTTAAAAACTTTGCATACCTTGGCACTTGCTTAATTACATTAAGTAAAGGGATATTCACCTCTACCTTCCTGAAAGTCTCCAGAATTTCCTTCTCTTGCTCATCCTTCTTTGAAGTTCTAGGATTCTTGGGGGGAAAAGGTAACGGATTAGTCTTGAGCTGAATAGGATGGTTAAGTATTACTTTAGATATTTCTGTTTCCTCCTTAGCTTTTTTCCTGTATCCATTTGTTTTCCATTCCTCAAAGTTATGGCCCTTGAATTTTCTCTTGGATTAACAATAGTTTGAGAAGGTAGCTTTCCTGAACCTTGAAAATCCAACCGACCAACTATAGTAGCAAGTTGACTCGTCTGATTCTCCAAATTGTGGATGGAAGTCGTTGTCTTTTGTTGAAATTGTTGAGTTTGGTCCATGAATGCTTTGAACATATCTTCAAGGGATGTTCTAGGATGAGCAGGTGATGCTTGCTTCGGTGGATACTACTGCTGAGCTGGCTGAAATCCTTGCTACCTTAGTGAGAAAGCACTTATGCTAGTGGTCTATTTCCTCCATAACTAAAATTGGGATGATCCCTCCAATCTGGATTGTAAATGTTTGAGTAGGGATCATACTTTCTCTGTGGTTGTGGCTTATAATTTTCCACTGCATTGGCTTGTTACATGGTCTTATCCTCTTGTAATGTTGGGCATGCATCTGTGTTGTGGCTTGTCATTAAACATATCCCACAAGCTTTTACAACTGGCATGTTCCCTGCAGCCATTTGTTAACTATAGCAGTTAAGTCAAAAATTTATTTCTCAATATTATGTGTGCTCACCTCATTTACCCTTTTTGGTGCATGATCATTCTTGGTTCCATACTGCTATGAGTTGGCTACCATGTTTGCAATCAAGTTCTTTTCAGCCTCCGGAGTCTTATCCACTAGTGCTCCACCGCTAACAGCATCAATCATACTCTTATCCATTAGTATAAGCCCCTCATAGAAATATTGAATCAGGTTTTGATCGTCAATCTGGTGGGGTGGACAGCTAGAGCATAGCTTCTTGAACCTTTCCCAATATTCATACAACGTCTCTCCACTAAACTGTCGGATTCCGCATATCTCCTTCCTTATGTTGGCTACTCTTGAAGCAGGAAAGTACTTCTTCAAGAACAACTTCTTCATATCATTTCATGACTATATTGATCCGAAGGGAAGATAATACAACCAATCCTTTGCCAAATCTGCTAGTGAAAAGGGAAACACTCTCAGCTTGATTTGTTCTTCGGTGATTCCTTGCGGTTTCATGGTGGAACACACCATATGGAACTCCTTTAAATGCTTGTATGGATCTTCACCTGTAAGACCACGAAAGGTAGGCAAAAGGTGAATTAATCCGGATTTTAGTCCAAAAGCAGTAGTTAAAGTAGGATATTCAATGCATAAAGGTTGTTGATTGAGGTTAGGAGTGAATAATTCTTTCAACATCCTATTGTTGTTTGGCACCGCCATCTCTTCTTCTTCTTCTGATTCGATGGATGACTTGTTTGACAGTAGTTCCAAAGCAATGTTAAGGCCTGGTGATGGAGCTTCGTTGAAATCTATAATTGTGCTTCGAGATTGACGAGCCTTCTTCCTTAACCTGCGTACAGTTTTTTCTATTTCTGGATTAAAATTCAGTTCAAGAGAGTGAGAGGATCGAGTCATAAACTGAAACAAAAGAAAACAAAGAATAAATAAACGAAAACAAAGAATAAATAAAAATAAATAACACTCCCCGGTAACGGTGGCAAAATTTGGGAGTTGTCGTTTACACTCCAAAATTAAATCATTACTTATACTTTACTAACTCAGAAATCAGTATAGTGACAAGCAAGGGTCGATCCTATAGAGAGTGAATTTGTCTTTGTTTATTTTATTGTTTTCTAAATCTAAATACTACTAAATATAAATTGGGGGGGTTTGAATTGAGTAAAGCTAACTAATGTGATAGAAAATAATTAATAAGAATAACCAATGAATTAAAGACTTTAGTTCTTCAGTTCAGTTAGGGGTGAGCAAAAAACGGATAAAACCGAATAACCGAATATAACCGAAATTTTTTAACCGAATTATTTCGGTTATTCGGTTATTTTCTGCAATTCGGTTATAACCGTTTTACTATCCGGTTTTCGGGTTTGGATACGGTTACTAAAATTTTGATATTCGGTTACCCGAATAACCGAATAGACATTTAAAAAAAATAAAATTTTAAGACTTAACTCTCAACTCTTAAGCCTTATCACTCTTATCTCTCTCACTCTCTAACCTCTGCCAACTGCCCGACCCTAACCCAAATCCCTAAATCCAATTGAACGTTGGCCACGATGATTTGGTTGCCTTGATCGACTTCAACACCTCTTACGAAAATTTGGCTGCCACGGTGGACAGAATCTAGAATCAACCCCCGATGACTTTCACGATGGCATTGGTTAGACTCACTCTAGTGCTCGTCTGCGTTTCAGGTCCCAGATTGATGAGTATTATTAGTTTAGTTTTTAATGGGAGGTATTATTAGATTTGGGAATGCTATTATTAGATCTGGGTATGGTATTATTATATTTTGGTCAAATTTTAATATTAGTTTAAATTTGAGAATGGTATTACAGCTGTAAGAGAGCTGAACAACTTTGGGTATAAATTTTTATTTAGTATAAAATTTCCTATATGATATTTCAGTGATTAGTAAGGCAATTTCTTCATTCTGTTTATGCTTCTTATGTTTCAATGTAACAACTCTGTTTCATCGATCTATTATCACTATGTATGCACGTCTGTAGCTTAAGTCCAACCTATAAAAGCAGCCTCTAATTGGTTTTTGACATCACTGTAAACAATGCCATTGTCAGATTGTGAGCTTGAAGTGTATTGGCATTAGTGATTGAAAACTCTAGTATTGCCAATTTGAAATGATTTTTTTGTTTGATAAAATGGAACTTAATTTCGGTTATTAACCGAATTGTAAATTCGGTTATTCGGTTTTCGGTAATTCGGTTATTCCTAAATTCGGTTAGTTATTCGGATAGTGAAATTTAGAAAATTTCGGTATTCGGTTATATCCGAATAAGCTATTCGGTTCGGATATAACCGAATTGCTCACCCCTAAGTTCAGTATCCGCCTTTTTACAATAATGGAGTAATCAAGTATAACAATATTTATCCTTCAATGAAAATAATTGTCCTAGATAACAATAAGCTCTACTATTCGAAATTTTCCTTATATTATCACTCAATGAAACAAACTCTTCACAAGATTCTAACTATCATACAACCTAGAACAAGCTCTCTAGATTTAATATAATAGTAACATTAAGAACTAGGGAATTAGACTATTCCAAGTAACAATCACATAAGCTCGGATTATTTAACCTGTCTTCTGATAATCTTAGCAATACTCAAAAGTTTGTCCACAATCATGTATTACTAATTACTACCTGTGATTAGGAACAATATCAATTACACGCGATACTATCCCTTAATCTAGCAGATGATATTAGTTAACCAATTCAATTCTGCAGAAATCAAATCAATTAAGATAAATAGCATTCAACAATTAAATCAAATTATCAAAAATAAATTTCATATAAGAAGGAATAAATAAATTAAAATTGATCAAATCATTAATTATAAAAAAGGTTCAACATCCTTTAGAACTAAAATAGAGAATTTAGCTCGACATGCTTCAATCTTGCAAAACTAGGGTTTGGATTCTAATATAAATGATAGTGTAGATTATCCTCCCATCTAACTAATAACATGTATTTATAGTCCTAAGGTAATATCCTAATATTCAAAGAAATAACAATCCAATTACAATTAGAACTACTTGAAATTTCCTGGCCTGAAGCAAAATAAATTTCCAAATTCCCGTTGAATTCGCCGTGGCGAATTCGTTTGCACTAGGGGAATCCGCTGGGGCGAATTGGACAGAGGAGACTGGGCCGGGGCGGCTTCAGAGCGCGCTGGGGCGAATCCGACAGAGAGGAACTCATCGGGGCGAATTCATTACGCCTATACGAGCTCGCCGGGGCGAGTTCATTAGTTTTCTGAAATTTTTTTCTTTCAGCTCCAATTCCTCCTGCAATAATCAAATACCTTAATAAGCTCATATACACTATAAAACATGAAATAAACTAAACATAAAAGAATTAAAATAAATAAATATTATGCACTCATTAGCTTTTGTGCAAGTGGCAGATTGAAAGTAGTATGCACACAAGCCAATCATATTTGATGTGATGTAGCATATACTTTGTAGTCTTATTCGTTTATTAATAAAATAATTAATTTATTTAAAGGAATTTTCTAACTAATAACATGTATTTATAGTCCTAAGGTAATATCCTAATATTTAAAGAAATAACAATCCAATTACAATTAGAACTCCTTGAAATTTCCTCGCCTGAAGCAAAATAAATTTCCAAATTCCCGTTGAATTCGCCGTGGCGAATTTGTTTGCACTGGGGGAATCCACTAGGGCGAATTGGACAGAGGAGACTGGGTCGGGGCGGCTTCAGAGCACGCTGGGGCGAATCCGGTACAGAGGAACTCGCCGGGGCGAATTCATTACGCCTATACGAGCTCGTCGGGGCGAGTTCATTAGTTTTCTGAAATTTTTTCCTTTTTCTTCTTTCAGCTCCAATTCCTCCTGCAATAATCAAATACCTTAATAAGCTCATATACACTATAAAACATGTAATAAACTAAACATAAAAGAATTAAAATAAATGAATATTTTGCACTCATTAACTTTAGTGCAAGTGGGAGATTGAAAGTAGTATGCACACAAGCCAATCATATTTGATGTGATGTAGCATATACTTTATAATCTTATTCGTTTATTAATAAAATAATTAATTTATTTAAAGGCATTTTCTTTATCCATATTATGTTGTTAAATTAATTATGATAAACCCATAGTTTTGAGCAATGCTTTTAGAATCATGATGATGATCGTGCTAATGAGATCTAAATTCAAGATAGCCCAAAACTAAAATCGTTCATAATCGTTGGTTCACTAAGAAGGGGATTAGTGAATCCGGATAGATTAGTACATACTATGATTGCTCTTATAAAGAGGATGATTGATCTCATAATCATTTGTGTGGAGACACTAAAGCAAGTATGTAGGTGCTTATTGGAGAATAAGTTCACTGAACGTGGCTCGCTAAGGAATACCTAATGGAGTTTTACTCGCCTGTCAATAGGAATTCCTCTAGTGATAGTAGTACAGGTGATCCTTGGACTTGAGATCATCATAGTATCTTGTGTATGATGAGTTATACTTTGACATGTCCCTTAAGACCTTTAGGGTATGATTGGGTATAATGAGTTGTACATGGAGATAGGTGAATGGTCAACAAAGAATCTACCACTTCTAGTAAAAGATGAGAATGTCCTATATGATTTGATAAATGACAACTCAGTAGTCCTTGGCCAAGAAATTAGAAAGGAGTTTATAATTTGCATTATTTAGAGTTATGCATTTGAGAATCGAAATGCATATAATTAAATAAAATAAGACTTGATAGTAATTTCATGTCTTATATTTGATTGAGACATTGTATGGTAGAAAGATTGAATTGTATGGTAACTATTCACTGAAAGGTCTTTTTATGATTAAATGTAGAAATTAATATTATCTAGAAAGTCGTTGATCGCTAAAGGGGCTTACCTTTATTGTAGAATAAATATTATTTATTTAAATGAATTAAATGATTTAATTTATTTATTTAAATAAGATTTGAATTGTTCTAATTGATTTTTCTACGATCGGTTTAATATGGAGAACTTAAAGGGTCACACCGCAAAAAAGAATATTTATTTAAGAAGTGAATGACATAATTGTAATAATAAGTTAAGTGTATTTAATTTATACTGTGGTGATACAATAAATTAAATAGCTTAATATTTATTATTTAGTATTTTGGAAATACTAATTGTAAATTAATAAGAGGAGTCTTATTATTATCATTACTATTATTATTACTATTTAGTTCCTAAATGGTTTAGGAATTAATTAATAAGAATACTCTCATATAAGTTCCTAATTAGATTAGGTGTTTAATTAAAAATCCTACTCCTAAATAGTTTAGGAGGGTTGCCTATATCTATAAATAAGAGGAGTCTTATTATGGATTGAGGTTACACACACTTTCATAAGATTTGAGAGAGTATTCATAATTTCCTAAGAGAGAGAAAGTTAGGGTTTGCCACCACCCATTTCTTGAATCCTTATTATTCCTTGGTGGATCACCTCTAAAGGCCAAACACTTGGGTGGCTAAAGTTGATCAAAGGAATTTGATCGGTGGAATTAAAGGAGAACGCGAAGGAATTGGGGTTGAACTTATACCTGAGAAAACTTTGTTTTACAAGGGTATAATTCTCTATCTCCTTTTGTTAATTGATAATTGTGCATAAAGATTGATTCTGGTTATGGTTTGTAAAATTTTAAATTCTAATTTTACTATGCTTCCGCTATTTATATGCAATTTGATTGTATGTTCATGGATATTACAAACCTGCAAAGTTAAGTTGGATTGTTATGTAATTTGTTCCTTTTGTTTCTAGGATTAAGGTTACTTTGAGTAGTATAAATAAGGAACCTAGCTGGTATAATAGATAGATTTTGAATAACAAAAATTACATGTTTTCTTGTGAGATTACTTCTCTCTTTTGGTTCTTTAAGAACTCTTGAACTGTTTGTAGTTTGCTGTAAGGTTTAACTTGACTTATCATACAACAATTTAGAGTTGTGTATGGTGTCTTCTACCTATATCAAGGTTCTTGTCTCGATGTAGATAACGGGTCAAGGTTCCATTCAACACTGAATTCATTACACAATCGATTTATCAAGGTTCTCGCTTCAATATAAACGAAGGGTTACGGTGTCGTTGGTATTCCACTAATACAACTCTATTAGAAACGATCCGGGCAACGATCACCTCACGCAAGCGTGTCGTGGAGTTTATCATTAATGTATATTTGTATGCAAGTAGGTTTTGTAAAGTCCTTATGAAAAGAATACTGTGTAAAATGACTTAGTTTAGGGATCAAACTTGCTAGTTTGATCCAAATCGTAGAGTTAAAACTTTGTAATAGCTATGTTATTTCTAGCCAGAAGATAATCGTAGAGCTAGAGACAATATTACTCTAAGATTGTAGAGTAGACTGAAGACAGTCAGAGATTGTAAAGTACAAGTCAGATCGTATAGCCAAAATCACAGAGTCACTAATATTCGTAGAGCAAAATAATCACTCTACGATTTCACTCTAAGGAAGTCCAGATTGTAGAGTGCAGTCGTTTGACAAGTCAATGGCAGGTCATGACAAGTTGCCTCCAAGGTTATCTTCAGATGCTTTTGTGATAAGGACAAGTCGATAAAACCTCTATCTAACAGCTATTTTAGCAGAGTCAAACGACACATGGTTGCTACTGCACTGTTCACAGTAATGAAGAAAACGACCTATGATGGTCTAAGTAGGCAGCAATTTGAAGTCAAACAATTGAAAAATGACAAATGTCCAAGCTAAAATGGAACAACGGTAACTTTTCAAGAGGAAGATCCCGAGAAGAACTCTATATAAAATCAACATTTTCAAGCACCAGAACATACAACGAATCGATCAAGTCCAAGAGCTGAAACTCTGAGTTCATACAAGTTTTACTCTACGATTCCAAGAAACACACTTTGCTGCAAAGTCATAATCAATCAACTATCAATTACTCCCTCCGTCCCTTTTTATTTGTCTTTTAGAAAGAGATTTTTGTTCTTTTTTATTTGTCGTTTGTAGATTTCTAAGAAATATTAAATGCTTAATTTTTCATATTATCCTTTATGATTAGAGCCTAATTTGTTTCTCTATCATCATTTCAATAAATTTTAGAAGGTTAATATTGAAATTTTATACTCAATTTAGTTAATTAAACAAAGAATTAATTTTACATTGCCCATTTACACAAACCTACTAATAAATTTAAATAATTTTTTCCAGACAAAATTACTGAGATTTTAGGCCATGAAAGAACCTAAAAAGTAGGGTTGAACGACAATTTTGTCGTATTTATTATATATATATATTGATAGACTATATATGATTGAGTACTGATCTACGAATCATAAATAAAATTTTGTGTAATAACAATAATTATGTGTAAAAAGATGGATGAAAGAATTGTGCGGCATAGTGCTTGATAACAGCAAAGAAACACAATCAACACAAATTAAAAGTTTTATGCACAAGAGATGAAGAATTTAACATAAATGAGATATATAGTATAGCAATTGAAACTTGAAAGAGTGGAGTAACATTGTACTTGCTGCTATGGATTGTTTGGTGACCAAGAGATTTGTTGAAATTTAGTGACCAAGAGATTTGAGGTTAATTTTTTTATGGTTAAATAAAATTTTATTTATAATTAAGGTTTATTGCAAAAATTTAGGGTTAAAGGACCATTCCTAAAATGTAGGATTGAGAGACGATTTTGTGTTACTACTCCTAAAAGGTAGGATTGAACGACGATTTTGTCTTATTATATAATTTTTTGTTAGGTAAAATAGCATTTTATTTTTAGTTAGGATTTATTGTTAAATTTTAGGGAGTCACTCCTGAAAAGTAGGGTTAAACGATGATTTTGTCTTATTTATTATATACTAGCTCATGGTCCCGTGCAAAACACGAGTTTTGTTTTGTTATAAAATTATTATATTATTTATATTTTTTATATTATAATATACTACTATATTAATTCTACTAATAATAGATTAAAATCGTGTACAATGATTTTTATATAAATAAAATATTTCTTTTTGAAATATCTTATTTAACTAATAATGTATAACTAATTATTGATGAAAAATTAAATAATTTAAAAATTTACAATAATAATTCTTCTACTTTTATAATATTAATGATAGTATTCCTCTTTAAAATGATTTTATTTGTTTCTATATTCCTCTGTTCATCTATTTATGTAATAATAAAATCTTAATTAAACTCAAATAATTATACTTATACAATTTAATAAAAAAAATATTATATAATAAAATATTATTGTTATCAATAATATGAACTTTAAAGAATACTAACTAAATTAGAAAATGTATAAGAACAAGAGATAATGGTAAGTAAATAATTATGATAACAAGAATGTAGATGAAAGATTTTGAAATTATGAAAAAAATAGTTTCTTTTACTAAAATTTAGGTTTCTACATTTCAGGATTATAGGACCATTCCCAAGCTTTAGGGTTGAGAGACTATTTTGTGCTATTTATTATATATATAGATTTTATTTACAGTTAGGATTTATTGCTAAATTTTAGTATTGAAGGGTCACTCTTAAAATTTAGGGTTGAACCACGATTTATATATATATATATATATATATATATATATATATATATATATATAGTAGTGAAATTGGTGACATAGAATTTTTTGTTAGGGCTAAATAGAATTTTATTTATTGTTAAGATTTATTATTGCTAAATTTTAAGGGGGTCATTGCTAAAAAAATAGAATTGAACGACTACTCCTAAACAGAAGGGTTGAACGACGATTTTGTCTTATTTATTATATATATAGCACAAACAACGATTTATTGTATGAGTTAACTGGATTGTTTTGGTTGGTCTTGAAGTGAGTTAACTCATGAAACTATATTTGAATTTAATTAACTGTTATTTTTACTTTTATTGTATTTGTATTATCTCATAAGATATATATGAGAATTGTTAGATTCCCTCTCTTGGTAGGCAACTCATTCATAAGATATATAATAAAGTTTGCAAGCAATTAAATGTATATGTAAATTGGTAGTTTCCTCTCTTTGTATGCATTTAAATGTATTATACATTCATTTAGCTCTTTTAATTATTCTTCTTCCTTACTTAAATTTTTATTTTTATTTTTTTATTTTAATAATAGAAGGTGTTCTATAAACTTAAAAACAAATATGAATACCATTGTTGGGTAAGATTATATATATGTTTAACTATTTAAATAAATAGTGATTAAAATGAAATTTCAAAGTCACTTTATATAGACTTTTTAACTAGTACTCGGGCTATTTTAAAATTATGGATACATTTTTTTTTAATTCTGCCTAAAATTAGACATATATTTCTATTTTAGAATAATAAAGTGACATAATAGTCGTAATTTGTCATTTTTTTCATTATCATTTATAACATCACACTACCATTACTTAGCTAATTTTAAAAGTATATTTAATAATAACAAATAAAATACAATTGCAAATCTTGTGATGCTCCCAAATCCCTGTACTTGATACAGCTGATTTGGTGGTCACTCTTCATACACCTACACAATACCTACTTATAATACAAGCATTAACTCACATAACTGTTTACCACATGTTAATGTCAAAATTCATCCACGCGCCCAATCACAAAACTGCGTGTCCAATCCTGCACAGAAATAAAACCACACTCAGAGAGCTGACGGGTTTCGCCACCGGGGGATAGCTCCGATGTGAGAATAAGTACAGGATGAATAAGGTTTAACAATGGAGGCTTATTGCTTTAGTGTTGTAAAGTGAAGATTACCTATGAATTAGGGTTTAACCTTGTATTTATAGTGATCACACCATCAACTGCATGCCGTCCTCGTATGGAAATAGAACTCCTAATTAGGATATATACCATAATAAGATTAAACTCAATCTCCTTAAGGAACAAAGTCGAATTATATCTTGACACTTTCCTTAGGAGTTGGAAATTAAATACAACTGGAATTCCTTAATATTCTCCCACTACCCAAACAGATCCCTACATGGAAACATTCCTCCACGTGGACTATGGCCCACCATATCTATCGGGCCCAAGTAAAACACATCCCAACATTGCCCCCAGTCTTTCATTACAATGGAACATTTAATGGAAGACTTCAACATAAAAAGCCCAATAATTAAACCTGAAAACACGAGGCCCAAATCTTCGGTAAACCACCCAACACATACTGCCAGACCCCACCACTATCACATAACCCATTTATTACACCATTTTTGGGAAACCGCGTGGAACCCAAAAGTTAAATAACTCAAAACCCTCCTTCCCCCAAAATCAACTGCCACAACTCTAGATCCAATTTCAAACTGTTCATTCCTTATCTCCATCTTCAATCTCTCTGCAACCCTTGCTTTCTCTGGTGAAAAGTACTCACCGATCAATCTACTCTTCTATTCTACAATGGGTAACACAAATAATCGGACCCCCTCCGTCTCACCCCCAACTGGTAACGTCATCTCTTCCATCTCAATGCCCCCTGTAGTCAACCCTGTCATCACCACCACCATCACTACTGAAGCCACCACTGTAACCACAACTACTTCTCCAAACCCTCGACCAATAGGTCCATTGTAATGTTCGAGAATTTTTATCATTGTATCGAATTTATCTTAATAAATAAAATCCATCTTATATAATTTTACCAACTTAATTGGACCCATGAAGGTATTATTATCTAATAAATATATGGTCCGATAACATTTTCCTTCGCATTAAAGGGGCTCATTAATAGTCTGAGTAAATTTAATGAGTTAACCCTAAGAATTTAATTTCAAGAGAATTTGGAAGGAGGTTAATAAATAAATTCATGTTACTATTATCGAATTTAAATAATTGCCATGAGGAATTAATGTGGGGATAAATATTATAACTAATTACTAAATTAGTTATTTAATATTTGAAGCATAACGTTATTTTAATTAGGTCATATTTCTTTATTTAAGCTAACCTTATATCTAGTGGGTTGTAACCATTTTCCTTTTTAATGTCTTTTGGGCCATTTTCCTAACTAATTCAACCGGCCCAATCCGAATTCCTTTCTTTTATTGTCCAATTGGGCCGTTTTATTTTAAACCTACCGGCCCAACCCTAATGGGTTGAGCCCAAACTTTTCTTTCCAGCCGAATCAGCCCATCCCCTTTTCTTTTGGCCGGTTCGGATCCGTTTGGGCAAAGGGTAAGGGATTTGGGGAAAAACCAAATTGACCGGTGGATTAAACAGGCGAATTCATGCGGAGGAGTTCATATCGACAAAATCAAATTGGGGAAAAATCCCAAATCCTCAGCCAAGACCTAGCCAAACGAGACCCACGCCTTCGATCCAATCGGACGGGACAGGCGCAACTGACGAGAGAGGGTGTCGCCAGGCGTGCGCCGGCGACGGCACGACAACCAACGGGCGATTCAAGGACTGAAGTGGGCGACCAGGTGTTTAACGCTAGGACCAAGGGTTCCAGAGAAAAACCGGTGACGCGACCGGTGAGACGCACGGCTCGAGGGACACCGACTGCGCTAGCTGGACTCGGGTGAGTGGCGATGAAGACCAGTGACAGCTCGCTTCTCTAACCCTCGGATATTGTCCGGATGAACGAGGTAATAGCCAGCGAGTTGAGTAATTCTTCCTCTGTAAATTGAGCCCCAAAATCCCAAGCCGAAGCTGCCGAATCCCTTGTCTGTGTGAATTGCTAATTTAGAAAATTTAGGGTTCACAAATAAGCGAGAGAGGAAGCAGGGGTGAAGAGTTGAGGGTTTCAAATTCTGCTAAAAGTGGATGTCCAGCTGGGTTGAGTATTTTGGACGAAGGAGAAGGATTTCTAGGCGAACAGCACCAAGGTATCGAGCGACGGTATTAGCTTATTCGATTTGTATTTACACAGTGTATAATGGTATTGTTGATATGAAATTGGAAACCTTATTATAATTTTTGGGGTTCAATATCTGTTATCAGTTTGTTTGGTTTTAATTTGGGAAACCTGGTAACAAGATATTGGATTCGTTTATAGCAACTATGATGGGTTTGTTTAATTTTCCATCTTGTGACTGGTTATAGTATATATGGTATTGGATTGTATTGCGTTTCTTGCTGGGAACCTGTAATTAAGGAACCAAAATGGTTCGGTAGTTGTATTATAATTTTGAGTTCAAAATCTGGGCTTCTGATTAGTTGTATCACTGTGATGGTGTAATATACATTGTTTTGGGAAATACAGGAATACTGGGATAGTTCATATGGTTAGGACATTATTGTGATGAACCTTAACAGTTCTAGTAGTTGGAAGTATTAAGCTTATGCCATATATTTGTTGGATTTGCATTACGATTAAATCTGTGTTGATTTGTTTTGGTTTTTGGATGGTTCTGTTAAAAGTATAACTATAAACACAAATCCTTGACTTTCTTTTGGGTAGTTATATCAGTGCTTGAGGTAATGTTTGAGCCAAAACAGTGTTCGGATGGGTTAACTGCACGGTCAATAATATTGTGGGAGAAATTGCTGGCGTTTAATGGGTTAATGTAATAATTAACAATAATTTATTATTTATCAATGAATAATAAATAAAGATAATAAATATTCAATTATTATCTAATTAATAATTAATAATTCAATTATTTATTGTTTATTCTTAAATAAACCTAGTAATGCAATTATTTATCCTTAAATAATAAATAAGGATACTAAATGTTAATTATTATTTAATGAATAATAATTAAATAAAATCCATAAAGTAATTACTTATTATTATTTAATTAATAAATATTAATTTAGCATGAATAAGTTAACAAAATAATTATTTATTATATAATAAATAAAGATAATAAATACTTAACTATTATTTAATTAAATAATAATTAAGTATAAGTAAAGTTAATAAATAATTATTTATTATTTATCAATAAATAATAAATAAAGATAATAAATATTTAATTATTATTTAATTAATATTAAATGATAATTAAGTATGAACAAGGTTAACAAATAATTATTTATTATTTATCGATAAATAATAAATAAAGGTAATAAATATTTAATGATTATTTGATCTTAAATAATAATTAAGTATAAATAAAGTTAATAATTTGAGTATTTATTATTTATCCTTTAATAATAAATAAAGCTAGTAAATATTTGATTATTGTTTTAACTACTATTAAACAATAACCAAGTATGGATAAAATTAATAGATTAGTTATTTACTATTTATCTTTGCATAGTAAATAAAGTAAATAAATAGTTGATTATTACTTAATAAGCAAGTATGAATTAAGTTAATAATTTGATTATTTGTCAATAAGTGATAAATAAAGATAACAAATATTCAATGAAATAAATTATTGATTATTTATCAATAAATAATAAATAAAGATAATAAATATTTAATTGTTATTCAAATAATATTTGATAATAATTAAGTATGACTAAAGGTAATGAAATAATTATTATCATAATAAATAAGGATTGTTAAACCATGTTCAGGGACAAATAATGGTAATAAATCCGGGAAGCCAAAGAATAAGTAATCATGATTAGCTACCATCAAGTTAATAGCTAAAGATTATTAATTTCTGTTTAGCTAATGTTAATTAGTAATTAAATATAGATGGTGAATTTTACCTGTTGAGTAAAAGGTATAGTGAGAGGTGCCAATATACAACTGTTAATTGATAAATCGACTTTACCCAATGATAGGTCACTCGAGATCAATTAATTAAAGCTAAACTATATCTGTAGCTGAGCAAACAGGCAAGTTCCTAACCCTAAACTTCTTACATTATTGCAAGTTCTTCCTTACTCAACTTTTACATTGAGCAAAATTCTAAACCTTATGCACTATTTTAATTCGTGCAAACAGGTATATTGTTGCAAATTATTCTTTAAGCTTGAATCTTATCTCCAAGCATGCTTTAAGTGGTTTAATTACTTTTAAAATTATTCCACCTCTATGTATTATTGACATTCGCATTCGTTCATTTGAATTCGTATATTTATTAAAGTTCCGAGATTTAGGGATTATTCATAATTAAGTCTGAACCTTTGTTCGGTCAGACAAGTATGTGAAAATTTATAAAAGCTATCCGAACCAATCGAGGGTGAGGATTCTTAGACTGTATGAACACCTCTTTATTTATAGGGGAGTACCCCACGTACCGTATATAAGGTACAAATAGCAGAATTAAATGTTATGCATATACATAGGGTACGCGAGGCTGATCCCCTCAAGTACGTTATTCTGTAACCAGTAACCAGAGGGTCAACCAGCTATTGACTCCTTTGGAAGTTATCGTTCAAAGTCTATTTGACTATCAATTGTTCTAAAAGCAATTATTGTTCTTGCTTCTGATTTTTCTAATGTTGAAATTCCTTAATATCCCTTCATCATGATATATCCTTATTGTCATACTTTAAACTTGCTGGGCAAACTCGTTGCTCATTCTTGCTATATCATGATCTCATTGCAGCTAAACCCGAGACGTCAGGGAAGAACAAAGGGAAGGAAAAGATGAAGTGATAGACTTCATGTAGCAGAAAATAAAATTATGTGTAGTTAATTACTGTAATGTAATTTAATCCCTGATAGTTATTAGGGTACGGATTGTGTATGTGTTTAAGGTTATTTGTATTCTGGGACTAGTAACACCTTGTAATGAACAACGTATGTTTATTTTATTCCGCATTTTAGTTACCATATGTTGTTAGAGGTGAATGTTTGTATTGGATCGTGATGACCGGATCCGGGTTTTTGGAGACCCGAATTTGGGGGCGTCACATCCATCCAAACCCGAAATCGATAATTTAAAAATGTTAAAGGAGTACTCAAATGAGGAATCCTTTACCCACATCAACATCGTCTCTACAATCGCCCCCAAGACATGTTAGGTTTGTATATAACGCAAGCATGCAATCAAATTACATAAATAGGGCGGAAGCGTGATAAAATGGATTTTAAAATTTTAATACAAACCATCACCACGATCTATCCTTGTGTTCAATTATCAATTAAACGAAAGAGAAAGAGAATAAGAATTATATCTTCGTAGATCAAAGCTTCAACAGAGACAAGTTCAACTCCTAGTTCTTCGTATTCTCCTCGAATTCCACCGATGAGATTCCTTCCTTTGATCAACGTTAGCCACCCAAGTGTTTGGCCTCTAGAGGTGATCCACCAAGAAAGAATAGGTATTCAAGAAGTAGAGTGTTGGCAAAACCCTAGTTTCTATCTCTATAGAAATTGCAAGTACTCTCCACAATCTAATGCAAGAGTGTGTAACCCTAATCTATAATAAGACTCCTCTTATTTATAGATGTACGAAAACCCTTTCCTAAACTATTTAGGATTAGAGTTTCTTTTATAATTAAACTCCTTTAATTAATTATGCTCCTAATCCAATTAGGAATTAAATAATAGTAATAGTAATAATAAGACTCCTCTTATTAATTTATATTTAATATTTTCAAAATAATAAATATTAAGTTATTTAATTTATTCCATCTCCATAGATTAAATTAAATACACTTAACTTATTATTATAATTATGCCATTTACTTCTTAAATAAATATTTTTCTTTTTTGCGGTGTGACCCTTTAGGTTCTCCATATTAAACTGGTTGTGAATAAATCAATTAGAACAATTCTAATTATATTTAAATAAATAAATTAAACTATTTAATTCATTTAAATAAATAATATTTATTCTACAATAAGGGTAAGCCCCCTTAGCGATCAACGACTTTCCAGATAATATAGATTTCAACATTAATCACATAGTTACCGTACAATTCAATCTTTCTACCATACAATGTCCCAATTAAATATAAGACATGGAATTTCTGTCAAGTCTTATTTTATTTAATTATATGTATTTCGATTCCCAAATGCACAACTCTAAATAATGCAAATTACAAACTCCTTTCTAATTTCATTCTGCCTTGGTCAAGGACTACTGAGTTATCATTTATCGAATCACATAGGACATTCACATCTTTTACTAGACGTGGTAGATTCTTTGTTGATCATTCACTTATCTCCATGTACAACTTATTATACTCAATCATACCCTTTGATATACCTTAAAGGTCTTAAGGGACATGTCAAAATATAACTCATCATACACAAGATACTATGATGATCTCAAGTCCAAGGATCACTTGTACTACTATCACTAGAGGAATTCCTATTGACAGACGAGTAAAACTTCATTAGGTATTCCTTAGCGAGCCACGTTCAGTGTACTTATTCTCCAATAAGCACCTACATACTTGCTTTAGTGTCTCCACACAAATGATTATGAGATCAATCATCCTCTTCCTAAGAGCAAGCAACATATGTACTAATATATCCGGATTCACTAATCCCCTTTTTAGTAATCCAACGATTAGGAACAATTTTAGTTTGTGAGCTATCTAGAATTTAGATCTCATTAGCATGATCACCATCATGATTCTAAAAACATTGCTCAAAACTATGAGTTTATTACATTTAATATAACAACACTATGTAGATAACGTAAAATGCCTTTTAAGAAAATTAATTCTTTTATCAATAAATGAATAAGATTACAAAGTATATGCTACATCATATCAAATATGATTGGCTTGTGTGCATACTACTTTCAATCTCCCACTTGCACTAAAGCCAATTGTCATGGTATCTAATACCCATCTTCTCTAAGTGACGATCAAACTGTTGTTGTGTTAAAGCTTTAGTAACTGGATCTGCAATGTTATCTTGAGAGTCCACACGCTCCATGGTGACATCTCCTCTTTCAATGATCTCTCTAATCAAATGAAACTGCCGCAACCCGTGTTTGGATTTCTGATGAGACCTGGGTTCCTTAGCCTGCGCAGCAGCTCCGGTGTTATCACAGAATAAAGGTACGACTCCTCTAATGCTAGGAACCGCTCCAAGTTCAGTTATGAACTTCTTCATCCAAACAGCTTCCTTTACAGCTTCACTTGCAGCTATGTACTCTGCCTCTGTCACTGAATCAGCAACTGTTTGCTTCTTGGAACTTTTCCAACGCACTGCGCCACCGTTTAAGGTAAATACATACCCAGAAACGAATTTAATGTCATCTTGGTCCGTTTGAAAACTTGATTCTGTATAGCCCTCTAGTTTTAATTTAGACCCACAATAGACAAGAAATACATCCTTAGTTCTTTTCAAGTACTTTAGGATGTTTTTCACTGCCTTCCAGTGCTCTTCTCCTGGATTCGACTAATATCTGCTTGCTACACTAAGTGCATGAGCGACATCTGGTCTAGTACATATCATACCGTACATGATAGATCCTATTGCTGAAGTATAAGGAATCTTACTTATACGGTATCTCTCCTCAGGTGTCTTTGGGGACTGTTTCTTGGAGAGATGTATTCTATGGTTCATCGGCATGAGACTTCTCTTGGAATCTTCCATGCTAAACTTCTTTAGCATCAAGTCAATGTACTTTCCTTGGGTCAAGCCAAGCATCCTTTTAGATCTATCTCTATAGATCTTTATCCTCAAAATATAGGATGCCTCACCTAAGTCCTTCATGGAGAAGTGTTTAGATAACCAAATTTTGATCGACTGTAGCATAGGAACATCATTCCCTATCAGTAATATATCATCAACATATAATACAAGGAATGAAACAGCGCTCCCACTAACCTTCTTGTACACACAAGGTTCATCCTCATTTTTGATAAAATCAAACCTTTTGATTATCTCATCAAAACGGATGTTCCATCTTCGAGAAGCTTGCTTCAATCCATAAATGGATCGTTGTAGCTTACAGACTTGGTTTGTTCCAACCGTTGAAACAAAACTCTCTGGCTTTATCATATATACATTCTCCTCAAGCTCTCCATTGAGGAAGGCCGTTTTCACGGTCATTTGCCAGATCTCATAGTCATAATAAGCTACAATTGCAAGCAAAATCCGAATAGACTTGAGCATAGCTACTGGTGAGAAGGTTTCATCAAAGTCAACTACTTGTCTTTGTTTGAAACCTTTTGCAACTAGTCGGGCCTTATAGGTCTCTACCTTGCCATCTGCTGTAACGAATGCAAATTTTTATGAATAAATAAAAATATTTATTGAGTTATATAAATATTTTTATTAATTTATTGAGTTAAATAAATAATTTATTAAGTTATTGTGGAATAGTTCATGTTGAGTTAATTGTATTAAATGTTATTTGATGTGTTTAATTTAATAATTAAATTAGATGATAAAATGATTCATGTGAATAAATGTTTTATTTGAATAAATGATTTATTTGAATAAGATAATTTATTTGGTGCTATTGTTTGGATAAATAAAACTATTATGTAAGTTAGTAAGGTTTAATTGAATTTATTTAATAATAAGTTCAATTAAATTAAAAGTGTGACAACTAAAACTATATGTTATAATGAGTTATTAAAATAAATAGAAAGAGTTTATATTTCCATCAAACCAAACAAGGCCTTATGACATTTAGTTAGAAATAATGAGTTATTTCAATTTTGTTTTGCCAAACAAGCCTTATGACTTTTGAATTTTTTATAACTGATGGTTTAATTAGAGAATATACGTTATTATTTTAGCCATCAGTTTTTATTTTTGTTAAAAGCTTGTCAGTTGTTAAAAGATAAGAAAACACAAAGTTTAAAAAAAAAAGAGAAGGAAGAATATACAGAGAAGAAGAGAGAATTGAGAAGAGTTTGGAGATTGGAGAGTAGGAATTCTAACAAGGAGAATTGATCAAATTTTTCTAAGCAAATAGAAGGTATAATCCTTTTAGAATTCTTCACTTTATTTCTTTTTAATTTACTTCTCTGTATATGAATTCTATTTTCCTGTATATGAATTTTATGCTAAATACATGAATTACTTGTTTGTAATTGATAGTAAACATGTATTAGATGATTATGTGATGATTATAAACCAATTAGAAGGCATTAATCCATGAAAGTATGTATTAGAAGGAAGTTTTTGTTTTTACAGAGTTTTACTTTCATGTATGGTATATATGAATGAAAATTGATGCTTAAATTGGTTATTAATCGGTTAATTGATATTTGGTTATGATAATATGATGAAAAATGAAAGAATGCAAGTAGAATGAATTAAAATGGTTGAAAGATGAAGTCACGGTGTTTAATTTGATTAAAATGGCTAAAACATGAATATTTGGTTTAAACAGGGAATTTTTGGTTCAATTTGGTTGGTTATGTGTATTATAATGGTTAGAATGTTTAGAAACATGTTGGGTAATTGTTTTATATTGCATTTGATATCTGGGTATGTTTAAACTATGTGTTGGATGGTAGAATTCGGGAAATTTGGCCAAATTTGGCCTAAGTTTTCACCGGTTCACGAACTGTAGAAGGTGACTGTAACGATCGGGAATTTTAGATTTCCTTGTAATCCGAGTTATGTATGAATAAAATGAATTTTTATTTATATTTATATTATCATGTGTTATGTGCTTGGAGTTGTGTTACAACCTAGAAAATGTGTATGTGTTAAATTTTACGTGTTGTTGTGTCGTTGGAGTGAATAAATTGATTTTTGCAAAAATTCGTAAAATTAATATTCCCGAGGCACGTTTCCCGAGACACTATTCACGATCACTATTTACGCCCGAATATTTTTACGTCTTGTTTTCGATTTCTATTAATTTTGTTAAGGCGTGTATGCGAAGGAATAATTTTTTCAAGCGTCAGAAATTTTATTGGAGTTGATACGTGATTTAATTCGTATCTGAAATGTATTATATGAAGGTTCCGAATAATTAGACCAATTCCATAATTAATATTTTTATTGTGACAACCCGGATTTTCAAAGAATTATTAAATAAGAATTTGGGAAATAAAATTCTTATTACGAGATATTTTGAGTTCGAGTATGTGTATATATTTGATTTATATATGTTATATTATATGTGATTTGATGTAAAGAAATTGATAGTGTATATGGAAGAAATATATATATTTGTTTTAATAAAATGAGAAGGAGATGTGTTACATATAAATGTAATATGTTATGGTAATACGATGATGAATTTCGTAGATAGCTAAAATATTTATTGAATGAAATAAATATTTTAGTTGGGATATTTATTAAATAAAATAAATATTTGACAAAAATTGTTATGGTGATGATTTATGTAAGTGTGATAATATTGATTAAATTAAATGATTTTATGCGTATTTTATCTCGCTAATATAATGGAGATATTCTAATTTAATTAAATAATTAAATTAGAGGAATAACAATTTATTAAATGAAATTATAATTTATAATTGTCTAATTTGACATTATAAATTTTGTTAGTAAGTTTAATTAGACTTATTAATATAATAAGTTTAATTAAATTGAAGGTGTGACAATTAAACTATATAGTATAATGGGTTATTAAAATAAATGGAAAGGATTAATTTTAGTTAAACCAAACAGGGCCTTGTGACCCTTGGTTGGTAAAAATGGATTATTTTGTTTTGAGTTTGCCAAACAAGACCTTGTGGCCTTTGGTTTTCTTAACTGATGAAACAAAGAGTCACGTAACTTTCATCAGTTGGTTTTTGTAAGCCTAAACTAAAGAGCAGAGGAGAGGAAGAGAGAAATTGAGAGGGTTCTTGAGGAATTGGAGAAGAAGCTTTGGAAATCAAGGCGGGAGAAACTTTCTTCATCATCTAATTAAGATTAGGAAGATCAAAGAGGTAAGAAGATCAAATTTAAAATCATTGAATTTTGTTCTTTGAGTTTTCTGAAAAAAATTGGGTTTTGATGAAGAATTGATGAAGAAATTAGTTGTTTATATTATTGAGTTTATTCAATCTAGTTTGTGTTGTTAGTTGATGATTTTTGAAGTATCAAATTCATGGAAAAATGTTAAATAAGAAGAATTTAGTTTTTGGGTTGAATATGTATATTTTGGCTTACTTTGGAGTCAAAATTGATTGTCAATGTGTACATGAAATTGTAAATTGATAATGGTTTGTTGTTATGCGTTAAAAAAACGAAAACAACGGAAGTTGAACGGACCAATTTGGTTGAGTAACGAATCCGAAGCGGTTGATTACGCTAAAAGTTGTAAAGTTTGTAAAACTAGAATAAATTGTGATTTTTAAGCCTTTAAATTGGTTGTTTAAGATTTTTTAAGATGTTTAGAATTATTATAAACATGTTGGGTATTGATTCTGTAGAGATTATAATAATTGGGTATGTCTAAATTGTTGTTAAAATGAAGAAATTGGGAAAATTTTGGTCTGAAATTACACTGAATCGCAAACTGCAGGAACAGTCAGTCGAGTCTACCGCCCCGGCGGTAGAAATGAACTGCGTTCAACCGCCCCGGCGGTAACCGTCGCCCCGGTGACAAAAGTGAATTAGAAACCACCGCCCCGGCGGTGGAACAGGGAATTAAAAAAAAATAATTCTTTTTCTTTGTGGCTATGCTATGTTATCCATATGCATGTTCAATAGTTGGATTAATGTATTTAACGAATACTAAGATATTGTGATGAAACATTAGAATATACCCATTTATTTTTCAGATGACAATTAGAATATTAAAATGAGATTGGATATGAGTGAATCATGAAGTGTTTGTAGCCAAGCCAAAAATTAGCTTAAGTAGTGTTAATAAACATTATACGTCTAATGTAAAGAAGAGTTTAAGACTCAATTAAATATTAAGTGTACGATTAAGGTGAGATGCAATAAAATGAAGGTTTATAAGGAGAAACTTAATTTCTAAAATTTAGAATTGTATAGAGAATAAAAATGAAGGATTATGAAATGTAGAGTTGATTAATTCTAAAGTGTTGCTAACGTGGCTAATTAAGTGATGGGCATGATTATATATATCATGTAGATTGCGTGAAGTGCAGAAATATATAAGCTGGTTATGGTAATTGATAATCTACAAACCAGGCAAGTCTTTTCAGTTCCTATTTGTTATGTGAATTAATTGATTAACTGTTTTTATCATATGATGTAAAAACATGATGTATTTCATATATGTTACGAGTATGAAACGACAAAGTCAAAATATGGCTACGCGCGTTGAGTAAAGAATGCTGATTGAGTTATGGAGCTCAATCTCTAATTGTTATGTGTTGATCGTTTATGCATGATATGTTTATTCAAATGATTATGACTTGGATGTTGAGCATGTTATCTATATGTTATGTGACGTATGCAAACTGTTAGATTTTGCTGAGCTGTCGAGCTCATTCTTGCAAATAACCATTTTTGCAGGTGAAAGTTACCAGGTTAAAGTTAATTGCCGCTTGAATGGCATGATTCAGATGTAAAGCATGCAGATTATATTATTTTAGCCTTAAATTATGTTTTTGAGCCATGATTAAGATTCGGTATGATGTATTTTGAAAAATGTTATTAATTGTAACAGATGTAGAGTTGTTAAATTTGTATTGAGTATGTATTTTAATTTTATCCGTTGTATAAAAGGTATAGAATCTAGAAGTTTTATTTCTATTATAGCTTTGATGAAGCGAATCAATTGTGATTATAGAATATGTAATTGATTAAAGGTTTTGATTCAGGGAAAGCAAAGAAAGAAAACTGAAAAGTTTAAATTATTCCGCATTTTGATCTAGTTTAACATTGAATAATGTTGTACGGTTAGTATGTCAACGTATTGTTAACGACCGATGTCGAGAGTTGGATTGTTCAGATTTTGGGGTCGTTACAGTTGGTATCAGAGCTGATAGGTTAGAAACCTTAGGTGCGAGTACCTTAGGTTATAACCTTAGAGAAAAGAGGTGAAAAGGATAGAGTTTAAAGAATAATGAGTTAAGTACAATTATGGTATAGTCGTACTCTTTAATGGTTGATGTATGGTATCTGGGCTAAACAATTCCTTCAGAGAGCGGAGGTTCATACGAACTAGCAACCGATCTAACTCGCTGTGCAAGGCAGTGTAGACGAGACGGAAACTAGTTTGTTGGTTGTTTGTGGGAAACCACTCAGGTGCTATACAGAACACTGTTAGAGACCGAGTATAGAATTATGGATGCATATGATTAAGACGTGATTCTTTTCATATAGGTGAATGCATGAGATGGGGTAAGTCCTAGAGATACTATGGGAAGAAGATGCGAATGACGCGAAAGTAAACTCGAATAAAATATTGAATAATATGAATAAAGATAGAGATTCTTAAAGGAAGAATTGTTATATATAAACAAGAAGATTCAAAGAAGAATCTTGAAGAGTTATGAAAGATGAGAACCAGGAGTTACCTGACTCCAATAATAAAGATGGTGTTAATAAATAGACGATATCTATAAGATGAGAATGATATAATGATAAGAATGAACTCAATTAGAGATTAGAGAATTCATGTGAGATAAGATTATAATAAAATGATTAGGTTCAAAGAAGAACCTGAAGAGCTAAAAGAACAGGGAACACCTGAGATGATTAATCATAAGATAACATGATTAAAGAGAAGAATAAAGAAGATCGTAGGATGAGACGAGCATAAGATAAGAAAGAATCGTAAGAAGAGAGATGATAGAAGGAGATCACGACGTGATCTGCTAAAGTTATAAAATGTCAGAAGATCTTAAATGATTGAATAGTAATAGCATGACGCTATAAAGAGATGGTACTATCAAATAGTATGAGATAAACTCACGAGGAGTTATGGATGATGAGGTACGAGAAATTCGTATCAAGCAAAAAGTTAAGAGCAAGATGAAATTAGGTGGGATTTCAATCGAGGACTCATGTTAGTGGCTGAGTTGTACGATTCCTGGTATAGGACGGGAATTTGTGCTTGGTTTGAAAACTACTTAGCTTCCTATATTAATATAGTGGTTGAGTTGAACAAATCCTGGTATGGGACGGGATTTGTCCATGGTTTAACAACCGCTCAGTTTCCTATATTGATTAGTGGTCGAGTTGGTTCGACAACCACTTAGCTTCCTATATTGATAATCATTGAAATATTGGTGTCGCACTATTGATATACATATGACGAGAAGGTGATTCTTTTCTCATATTTATATTTGATAGGTAGAGAATATTAAGATTAGGTACGGTTATTAAAACTCATACTTTTGGTAGGTTCGTGACTCATAATCGTATGATGGAACCCCTCAGCGAATGGACGATTTTGGTCTGACTAGGATAAGTTCCTGAACCCATACGATTGTGGTAAGTTCCTGAACTTCCAAAGTATGGTAAGTTTGATGAACTGTATTGGGTATAGAAAAGCTATGTCATATAGAGCATTGATAGTATAGAAGATTGATGGAATGAGTAAGTAATGAAGTAATGGAATAAAGATTGAGTTGATGGAGAAAATGGGGATTCCAAATCTTCTAGTTATGCTAGATTTTCGAAATTTATTGACATCGTGCTGATATTCGCAAATTTTGTGTTCTCGAAAATATATTGGGTCAATGCTTGAACCAATAAGTTTTAAAAAGGTGCTATTAATTGTACGTCTATGCTAATTGTTTCAGCTAGACAAAAATGATTTGAAACTATCAAAATGTATTTTCAACGACTGAGTTATCAATGCAACCGAACCTAGTGTTGGATGTGATCGAAGGATCGTCAGCCCACTATGGTATGATGTAGCATGACAAAGTCCTAAAAATGACGGAATGCTCAACGTACCATCGAGCGGTACGGTATCATGACGTCATAAAAGAATTTTGGTTTTCTTTTTAGTTATGAAAAGATATGTCAATTGAGTTGGCTAAAAATATTTTGATTAACATTTGAATTGTTGTTCAAGGTATATGCTAATTGATTCGGCTAGACGACTGTTGAAAGATATTTATGAAGTTTAAGAGTTCTTTGAGATTTTATGCCAAACCAGTTTATTCTGGTGCGGAATTTATATTAAGTCTGAGGTGAACCAACCCTGTAATGGGGGTTACGCAATAGCGTTAATATGTATGTGCACAATACATAGTACGAAGGGTTGATCACCTGAAGTACGAGAAGATATGGTCTATAGTCTTTGACTGTTAAAGGTTACAGTAGAAATATCTGTTAACCTAGGCCAAGGTTCAAGTCTTTACGACTCCTCAGCAGATTATTGAAAGTTTTTGAATGTATCATTAAATTCTTGAATTATCCATACTGCTTCCCAATTATTGAACAATTGTGGAAGATTCTTATTCTTTTGAAAGGTGGAAGTGGAAAGAAGATATTCCTTAAAAAGGGATAGGTTATAGAATGTGGCATGTGTTGATGAGTAAGTTAAACAACTATAATTTAATCCAAGAGAAAGAAATAAATAAAGTTCCAGAAAGGGAAGAGAGAATGATGAGATATTTTTTTTTTAGAAGAAGAAGATGTGAAGAATGTGATGGACCTTAGAAAGGTCTCTAGAGAAAGAATTTGGTTGTAGAACCCAATGAATAAGTAGAGATTAACGTAAAGTTCATTTTTATAGCTGAAAGAAACGAGTATTAGTAAGTCAAAATTTCGAGGACGAAATTCTTAGAAGAAGGGGTGAATGTGATATCCCGAATACTTATGCGATGCTAAATCAGGATATTAAATGATTACAATGAGTATGTTATGCAATGATCCTTGGAGAAAGGAAGTGAATGCATTAAAGGATTAAAGAATATATAATACTCGAAGTATTACAAGTTTAAGTGAAGGTGATGAAATAAAACCTACACTAAGGTGATGCGTTGAGTTATTCAACGATAATTTTGAAGGAGATTTAGTGGAAACCGAGTAAGGGAGGTTTCGTTGATTCCGAGGACGGAATCCTTATAAGGAAGGAAGGATGTGACAACCCGAATTTTCAAAGAATTATTAAATAAGAATTTGGGAAATAAAATTCTTATTACGAGATATTTTGAGTTCGAGTATGTGTATATATGTGATTTATATATGTTATATTATATGTGATTTGATGTGAAGAAATTGATAGTGTATATGGAAGAAATATATATATTTGTTTTAATAAAATGAGAAGGAGATGTGTTACATATAAATGTAATATGTTATGGTAATACGATGATGAATTTCGTAGATAGCTAAAATATTTATTGAATGAAATAAATATTTTAGTTGGGATATTTATTAAATAAAATAAATATTTGACAAAAATTGTTATGGTGATGATTTATGTAAGTGTGATAATATTGATTAAATTAAATGATTTTATGTGTATTTTATCTCGCTAATATAATGGAGATATTCTAATTTAATTAAATAATTAAATTAGAGGAATAACAATTTATTAAATAAAATTATAATTTATAATTGTCTAATTTGACATTATAAATTTTGTTAGTAAGTTTAATTAGACTTATTAATATAATAAGTTTAATTAAATTGAAGGTGTGACAATTAAACTATATAGTATAATGGGTTATTAAAATAAATGGAAAGGATTAATTTTAGTTAAACCAAACAGGGCCTTGTGACCCTTGGTTGGTAAAAATGGATTATTTTGTTTTGAGTTTGCCAAACAAGACCTTGTGGCCTTTGGTTTTCTTAACTGATGAAACAAAGAGTCACGTAACTTTCATCAGTTGGTTTTTGTAAGCCTATTATTATGAGATGAGGAGAGGTAGAGAGAAATTGAGATGGTTCTTGTGGTATTTGAGAAGAAGCTTTGGAAATCAAGGCGGGGAGAAACTTTCTTCATCATCTAATTAAGATTAGGAAGATCAAAGAGGTTAAGAAGATCAAATTTAAAATCATTGAATTTTGTTCTTTGAGTTTTTCTGAAAAAAATTGGGTTTTGATGAAGAATTGATGAAGAAATTAGTTGTTTATATTATTGAGTTTATTCAATCTAGTTTGTGTTGTTAGTTGATGATTTTTGAAGTATCAAATTCATGGAAAAATGTTAAATAAGAAGAATTTAGTTTTTGGGTTGAATATGTATATTTTGGCTTACTTTGGAGTCAAAATTGATTGTCAATGTGTACATGAAATTGTAAATTGATAATGGTTTGTTGTTATGCGTTAAAAAAACGAAAACAACGGAAGTTGAACGGACCAATTTGGTTGAGTAACGAATCCGAAGCGGTTGATTACGCTAAAAGTTGTAAAGTTTGTAAAACTAGAATGAATTATGATTTTAAGCCTTTAAATTGGTTGTTTAAGATGTTTAAGATGTTAGAATTATTATAAACATGTTGGGTATTGATTCTGTAGAGATTATAATAATTGGGTATGTCTAAATTGTTGTTAAAATGAAGAAATTGGGAAAATTTTGGTCTGACATTACACTGAATCGCAAACTGCAGGAACGGTCAGTCGAGTCTACCGCCCCGGCGGTAGAAATGAACTGCGTTCACCGCCCCGGCGGTACCGTCGCCCTGGCGACAAAAGTGAATTAGAAACCACCGCCCCGGCGGTGGAACAGGAATTAAAAAAAAAAAAAAATTCTTTTTCTTTGTGGCTATGTTATGTTACCAAATGCATGTTCAAAGCTGGATTAATGTATTTAACGAATACTAAGATATTGTGATGAACGTTAGAATATACCCATTTATTTTCAGATGACAATTAGAATATTAAAATGAGATTGGATATGAGTGAATCATGAAGTGTTGTAGCAAGCCAAAAATTAGCTTAAGTAGTGTTAATAAACATTATACGTCTAATGTAAAGAAGAGTTTAAGACTCAATTAAATATTAAGTGTCGATTAAGGTGAGATGCAATAAAATGAAGGTTTATAAGGAGAACTTAATTTCTAAATTGAGAATTGTATAGAGAATAAAAATGAAGGATTATGAAATGTAGAGTTGATTAATTCTAAAGTGTTGCTACGTGGCTAATAAGTGATGGGCATGATTATATATATCATGTAGGTTCCGTGAAGTGCAGAAATATATAAGCTGGTTATGGTAATTGATAATCTACAAACCAGGCAAGTCTTTCAGTTCCTATTTGTTATGTGAATTAATTGATTAACTGTTTTTATCATATGATGTAAAAACATGATGTATTTCATATATGTTACGAGTATGAAACGACAAAGTCAAAATATGGCTACGCGCGTTGAGTAAAGAATGCTGATTGAGTTATGGAGCTCAATCTCTAATTGTTATGTGTTGATCGTTATGCATGATATGTTTATTCAAATGATTATGACTTGGATGTTGAGCATGTTATCTATATGTTATGTGACGTATGCAAACTATTAGATTTTGTTGAGCTGTCGAGCTCATTCTTGCAAATAACCATTTTTGCAGGTGAAAGTTACCAGGTAAAGTTAATTGCCGCTTGAATGGCATGATTCAGATGTAAAGCATGCAGATTAATTATTTTAGCTTAAATTATGTTTTTGAGCCATGATTAAGATTCGGTATGATGTATTTGAAAATGTATTAATTGTAACAGATGTAGAGTTGTTAAATTTGTATTGAGTTGTATTTTAATTTTATCCGTTGTATAAAAGGTATAGAATCTAGAAGTTTTATTTCTATTATAGCTTTGATGAAGCGAATCAATTGTGATTATAGAATATGTAATTGATTAAAGGTTTTGATTCAGGGAAAGCAAAGAAAGAAAACTGAAAAGTTTAAATTATTCCGCATTTTGATCTAGTTTAAACATTGAATAATGTTGTACGGTTAGTATGTCAACGTTATTGTTAACGACGAATGTCGAGAGTTGGATTGTTCAGATTTTGGGGTCGTTACATTTATGCGTCCCAATATTTTATGGGAGTACCCATTTTAATTTTAGGTAGAATTATTTACCCAATTTGGTACAAAAGTGGGAGTATTCGGGTATATTTATCTGTGTATTCGAAATTAACTGGAGAGGCAACTAAGCCTCAACCAATCAGGAGAGAGCACTAATTGAAGTAACCAATCAGATGAGGGGGACAAACCGTCACAGTAAACCATATATGGGAATGTTAACTTCACAAAACATCCTCCTCAAATGCATTTTCAAGAGCTCGGGCGAAGTAATTTCTACATACCAATACATTCCTTCCGAAGCCACCTTATCCTCCCATCCATTCCTTCCTCTTCTCACTAACAACATCAACTCATTTTCCATTGCTTAGTAGGGAGTGTTCTGCAGAAGAGAGAAATAGAGAGTAACTTAGAGAGAGAAAGAAAGAAATAGAAGTAAGAAAAGAAGAAGCGTTCGGGAAGAAGAAGAGAAGCAAGAGGAAGGAGATAAGCACTCTAGAAACCATTTCAACCTACACGAAGCTAGCAACAAGAAGGTAACCACGAACCACAACCATTTCTTTTCCACTTGAAGCTTTCATGAGTTTTTACACTTACATGCTTGCGGGTTGGATTGTGCTAATTGTTTTTGTTGTTGGTTATGTTGAATCTACCATGGAGGTTCTTAAGAAGCTATATAAACCATTAACACCCTCAAAGTGGAACAAAAATAAGGAAAGATCCGAACCTTGGCTTAAAGGATGAACTATGGACATTTTTGGACCATCGGACCTTCGGACTGTTTAGAAGACTGTAAAGTCCTGATGGTGTAGTTATTTTGATTGTTTGTTGTTTTAATATTATACTTCCATGAGTTGTGAAGATAACCTAGTTGGAATGAACCAAAATGATGCTAAAATAAAGTTACAGTGAAGGTTTTAGTGAAATGTATCATGACTGCGAAAAACAGAGCATCAATGTTGTGCTTTGGCTAAGGATTTGGCTGTGTTAGTGTTTATGGGTCATCTTGCATTTTTGATATATTGTAGCCTCGTGTCTTAGGAATCCATAGAGTCTGTAACGGACCAAATTGATCGAGTATAGAGGGAGATATAGGAGCTGAAGCGGGCGAGAGTCTACCAGTTCGCGGTTCTGCAGGAACTGCAGAACTGCTACTGCATGCCGCTGTTCCGCGCCTGGTCTGGGTCGGGTCAGGCTGGACCGGGTTGGGTCGGGTCGGACCAGGTCGGGCCAGATCGGGTCGGACCCAGTAAATTTTTCCCGCGAGTCTAAAACTTATATTTTTGTACAAAATGATTAGAAACGCTTATATCTGGTTGAAGCCTTATGTGCTTAATTTATACCCGTGTCAACCAAAGCGATGTTGTCTTAAGGCGTAATTGAATAAACTGAGCGAGGCGAGACCCCCGACTTGGTAAGCGTAGTGGCAATCAATGTAATTTTAATGATGTGATGACTGTAATGAACCTAGTCACTCTATGTGACTCAATATTTATGATTGATTTTAATGAACCTATGTATGGATAATTTTTGACGGTACGATTAACGTCAAGATATTAACGCGGTGGGACGAACTGAGGCAAAGTTCCTTAACTCAACCCTTATTTTATTTATGCGAGTTTTCCCTTATACTCATTTATCTATCGAGCAAGTCTCTGTATTTTATATTCATAGTAATTTATTTGTGCAAGTTTACGTTACCCTACCCAAAATTATATTTGTGAATAATATTATTTACTTGAGCAAGCTTGTTGAGTTTTCTTGACTCCCATTTCAATACTTACCTTACCAATATTAGCAATTAGGTGGTGTGCTAATATTCATTGCTTTTATTTCAGATGTATTTGCAATGGAATTGCCCATTTCCATGCAATGTTGATATAATTGTATTCTTGTTGTTGTGGGCACATTCTCAAAGATTATTGAATTGTTATTCGTTTAAAGTTGTATTATTGATGTCTATTGTGCATAGTTGTTGTAACCTTAAAATTCTTTACTCCATAAAATGTTTGAAAGCTATGTCAACGCTCAATTGTTCCACTAGAACACATTATCGATTTGTTTTATTGAATAAAGTGATGGTTAAGTCACTCCAACTTATAATTGTTGTTAAGTAAAACTGTCCGTAGCTCAACATTTGTTTTGGTTCCGGGATCTCCCGTTGTAAAGATGAGAAGCACATAACCCTGCATAGCAGGGGAAATGGTTGATAAACGATCGGGGAACCGACACGTAACGGAAAATCTGCGCGTAAATGGAAAAATATAAGGCTTATGCAATAACGCCAGGATATTTTAGAGCTGTTCACCTATTGTACCCAGTTTGTGGATTATCATTTATTTTTTATTTTTTGTTTTTTTTTTTATAGGATGAATTTTCCAGTAATTACTAGGAATAGAGTTTCTGTGCCTTGGTGGACCACCTCAGTATGTAAATAGTATCCCTTTCTTTCGGGAAACTTTAAAAATCCATTGGATACGTCAAAAATCCTTCGGTCCATAGCGGACCAACTATAATGGGTGATTAAAAAGAAGTTGTTTATGTTCCTTGGTTCAGATAATATTTTTACTCTTGTGAGCTATAAAGTTATTCATGTGATTTATTCATTTGCTATTTATACTTGCCGGGGAAAAATTTTTGCTCCACCACCTTGGCTTTCCTTAAAAACATTTCAGTTAGTGCGGGGCAGCGTGGCGATGAGCTCCAGGAAAAGATAAGGGAAAGGGGGAAAGCTACGGAGTAGTTGTAATTTGTTGTTCTTAGAATTACCGTTTGTATTAAATTTATTATTAACGGTCGTGTATTATAGGACTATATTAACTCCTTAATGTATTATTGTTATGGTTATGTTTGTTGTAGCCTTGGTTTACGATGACTTGGGATAGGGGTGTATTTATATTATATCATATGTAAATATTCCCATTATATTTTGCTATAAGATTACTCGATATGTATAATTCTTGTGTTAGATAGTGACGAACCAATGGTCCTATGGCTCAGGTGGACACCGGATTT
This sequence comes from Aralia elata, assembly GCA_034770075.1. Taxonomy (NCBI): domain Eukaryota; kingdom Viridiplantae; phylum Streptophyta; class Magnoliopsida; order Apiales; family Araliaceae; genus Aralia; species Aralia elata. The sequence goes on from JAVJAP010000152.1 coordinate 123,397, forward strand.
GGGGTGCTGTCATAGTGACAGTTTGAGTCTAAACCTATCCGCCCCGGCGGGTAGATAAATATGAACTAGGAAGTCTCGCCCCCCGTGCGGTTCCTTGTTTGCCCCAGGCGGCATATTTGAACTATGTTCCTCGCCCCGGCGACATAAATAAGCCATTTGCCCTCGACGAACGATTTTAGTTAAAGAAAATTCACCGAACCCCGACAGTGGAAACAGTAACTGAAAAAAAAATATTATAAAATTGTATTTATTTGTTTTGGGTGGATATTGCTATGTTAGTATTGATATGTATGTTTAAAACCTATATTGATGGTAATAAATTGACTAATCGAGATACCGCCAACGAGGGTTGTTAGCAAATATTTATGGAATATCGAATGTCAAATCCGAGATGGTATACAATAATATAATAGGAGGAAGAACGAGACTTAAAATGTAATATGAATCTGTATAACCTTAATTATCGATTATCGTTCTTTTTTAATCAAAGAATGTTATAAGGGTGATTAAGGGACGTGCCATTTATTTAAATCTGTAATCTACGCTCGAGGGCAAGTTTTTCACCCTTAATCTTATTATTTCGTTGTAACAGCAAGTTTAATTTCATTAAGTCATCTTATATAACCTATTGCTTTTAATTGTTATTCAAGTAAGGTTGTTATCATGTCAAGGTTATCCTATGTATTAATTCAAGTCATTTGTTATGTTATTACGATCATTGATCATTATTAAGACTTTGATTATAAATTCCATTGTTACAACTTCATTGATTAATCTCAAATGCTTTAGTGCACTAGCACAAACCCTTATTAATTCAGCTAGTCCTTAGTTGATGAGCGCTCTAAAGACTTAGAATATTTTAATTAATTGTTCCGAACCAAGTTCCTTTTGGTACGGATTCTGATACTAGGGACTGAGATGAACAATACCCTAATATTAGGGGGATTAATAGATTACGCTGACATGCCGTTAAAATGTTTTGTGCACAATGACATTGTTACAAATGGGCATCGTATCCCCCCTGTGAGTACTAAGATGGTATGGTTTCCATATGTCTATAAAGACCTATTTAATGATTTACGGTAGGAAAATACTTGATTAACCTATGGCCACATAACGTTCCTAACGTGTCTTGTGGACCCTCAGATAACACTTTTATCCTGGTATCTATTATTCACGTTTCTTGAGTTAAGCATATATCTATTGAGCTTTCAGATTTTTTGATTTATATCATTGATTGACTTCAGAAAAACTATTACTCCCAGTTATAGGATTTATTCCAATAATTCATATAAATGTTTATTGGTTTCCATTACTTAGTGGACAATTGTTTGCTCACTCTCGTTGCTTTACAAATACATTGCAGCTAAGGCTGAGAAGTCAGATGAGCCTGTCCACTAGCAAGGGCAAGGGCAAGATGAGCAAATGGAAGATGTTTACGATTATTTTGTTTTAGTTCTTTGGTAAAAGGACTTATTTAAAATTTTTAATGTTTTTATTTCCGCCCATTGTGATGTTAATAGAGGTTAGATAAATCCTGGGATTTATTATAATTAAAAGATTGGAGAGTGATAAAACACCCCTTTTGTGGGAAGATGTTTTAATTCAGTTTAATTGATATTATCTTAATCTCATGGGTTGTTAGTAATGAATGGTATTGCTAATAGTTGAACACCAAATCTGTGGAGTTGAAGTACGCGGATTTGGGGGTGTCATAGGTTGTGATAATCAAAGTCGATAGGTTATTAAACCTTTAGGTGGGAAAAAAACCTGTAGGGTAGTAGCCTTTTAGAAGATAGAGAATATAGTGGTGATAAACTTGCTTATCAGAGTTCTAAAGGAATGAATTACTAAAAATTCCATAAAAAGATAATAAAATGATTATGTGTTTATGTGCTTTACTTTGATATGCAAACGCTTATGTTGCTCGAGCGAGTATTATCGAGTAGTAATTAAAACTTAAATATTTTGTTGTTCAGGTTGACTGTTAGAGGGAGAACCACAGCCAAAGCTAGGGAGGAGGAGCCCAGGGATATTCATGTAGTTCGAGAGCAGCTGGTGCTGTGGGAGCCATTTCCCATTGATCACAGTTTTGCAGGTCCCGAGTACGAGCCTGAGACTGATCCGGAGGAGGATCCGGTAGGAGGCTGAGCGAGGAGGAGGAAGACTTGAGGAGATTAACCATTTATCTTCCTATGGGTTATTCAGATGTGACGAAGCAGGTGTATGATCGCAACATAGAGTTGGCAAGATAGAGTTGGAGGAGTTAGAGAGGCAGTTGGCGGTAGCGACAGACTGTCCTTAGAGCAGAAAGAAATGGAGGTTGAGGAGCTAGATATACGTATTCTTTGGGGACGTGGAGTGGAGTTTGGTTCATGGTTGAGAGGCGAATAGGAGGAAGTTAGGAGAACAGGTTTGTGGAACGTCAAGCCGCTTGTAGAGCAGATAGGATGTCGAAATCCAGGACTTAATCATCACGTCTTGTAGAGGTCGAGCAGGGACTAGCTCAGGTTGAGTAATAAACGAGGACAGTTATTGGCTAGAAATGAAATTATACGAGAAGAAATTGATAGAGGGAGTCAGCCTAAGCGGGTTCGAGCTGGAAATGCTTGGCTGAGGGAGGCTAATCGCGCAGATCGTTGTTGAATGTGGAGTTGCTTGGGTCAAAGAAGGCCCAGATTGATGAGATGGAGTATATTTTTCACACCACAGTAGTTGATAGAGCTTTGGATCGTGTTCATTGTTCCTCCAGATATGGTGGATCGATGGATGGTGACTCGTATTATGGAGCAGGAACGCAAGGAAAGCTCGTGCGCCGTGGGATGTCATTGTAGATAATGATTAGATATGCTAGTATGAAAATTTATGAAGTTATTGTAAATTCCCAGTTTTATATAATGGGATAGAATAATGATGTAATCCTGAAACTTTTATAATGTCAGGATAGAGGATTTGATGTAAATAACTATGATGTCTATTTTATTATGTTTTAAAGCAGTAAATGAATAAAATGCGAAAGTTTATCAGATATGCTATGTGTTAAGTGGTTGTTTATGAATGTTTAAGTATATGACTTAAATGCTTAATTAATTGAGTAATTGACTCTAATAGCGCGAATTCTTAACAGTACAATTGCCGCAAGAAGACACACCGACAACCGCCCCTGAGGGAATACCACACACCAACGAAAGGACGCCAACCACTATATTAATGCAGCAGCTTTGTAAAAAACCACCCTATCAAATCCTTCCACCCCCCTCCCCCTTCCCTCAAAACCCCTCAAACCCTTATAATTCCCCCTTCCAAACCCCACCTTACAAATCCAACTCATCTTCCCCCCATTTACCATTCTCACTCATCCCCCTTATAAATCATACCCTCTTTAACCTATCTTCCCTTCCTTCATCCAATCCTCCAAAACATCATCCAACTACTACTAACCCATTATCCCCCTCCTCACACCCCCCCTCTATATTTCCCTTTCATCCACCCTAATTCACTCAAACCTTCACACAAAAACTCTCCACAAAACCTTACCATCTATCTATCCACCCATTCTTATCCTAAACACTCTAATCCATCACTTAAACACATATTACAATCTACATCCAATCCCCTCAACCCATCTAATTCTTAACATCTCCCCCACACTTACCCCCCCTTCCAATCTTCCCTTCCACTCCTTAAATCTCTTTCCATCCTCCATTTCATATCAATCCTTACACTCATAAAACCATCCACCAAATCTTCTATAACTCTCCTACCCCTCAACAATCTATCCTTCTTTATATCAATACACACACCCACCCCCCCACCCTATCCTCCTTCCCCTTCTATCTATCTCCATAAACCACCTCCATATAAATCCAATTATTCTTCTATCCTACCCACTCTCCTATTTCTATCAACTACAAAAATTTATCCTCCCCCTTTTTTCAAACCTCCCCCCTCCTATTTTATTCTTTACATCCCTACCTTCTCACCTATTCTATAACTACCAAATTACTCCCACCTCCCTCACCCTTATTTCCACTATTCTTCCCTTTTCCCCCCCTATTATTCCCCCCACATCCTCACCAACTTCCCCTCTCCCCCCCCCACTCCCACTCACTCCCAACCCCCATCCCTTATCTTATCATTATCCAACCCTTCATAACTATACTTAACACCAACCTCACCCACTAATACACCATCCAATACAACAAATCCATTTATCACCAATAACCAAACACACCCCTCATCTAAAATCACCTCCCAAATCTAACCACTCTTCCTAAAATCAACCCCCACATCCACACTACATTATCCACTCCCCTAATCAACATAACCTTAAATACCCCCCCCTCCCATAACCCTTAACTCACAACCTTTACCCATATCATCCCTACCCCAAACATCACCCAAACTAAATTTATTAAATCATAACCCAAATTCCATTCAATTAATACCCCACCATTTTCCTAACAATTACATACCCCCTCTCCTATATACCCCAAACCTCCACCTAAATCCTTATCTATAAAACATTCATCCCTACTAATTCCACTCCCCCTCTAATACATCTCATCATACTTCCCCTCCCTCATAATCTCCCCTTCATATACTTCACACATTCACCAACTACTCACCCTCCCTCATCTATTCCCACTATTCTTCATCACCCCTTACATAACTTTCAAAATCTTCATATAAACCCACCATCAAATCCTTTCAACTCTCCTCACTTTCCCAACTATAAATAATACAAATCAAACTCCCCATTTACCTCCCACCCACACACCCTCCCTACTCCATTTACCCCCCCATTACTCCCATCCTTCTATCATTATCCCAATCCCCCTCTAATCATTCAACCCCCTACACACCCCCCCCTCTTTAAATCCCTATTTTCTCTCCCTTCTAACAAATAACCTCCTCCTCCTTCTTCACCCCATTAAAATCCCCAATCAACACTCTCTAATCCCCTTACCCTCAACCCCCCCTCTACACCTAATACTTTCACCCCCCCCTCATCCACATATCCCCACCCCATCCTTTCTCTCTCACAAAAACCCCCTCAACTCAACCCTCATCTATTTACCCACACCCAATCCTTATCTTCCCTTCCTCCACCACCTCTTCCCCCCCCCCAAACCCTCCACTCACATTACCCCACATCTAAAAATTAACATACCCCAAATTATAAACCCCCTCCCATCCCATTAAACATTCAAACACATCCACTCTACAACCCCCCCCAAAACATTCACCCAAATACTATTACAAACCACTCATCCCAAAATTAAAACCAACCCCCCCACCTTCCTCCCATATTCTCCAAATTCTTTATTCCCAATTCTTCCTAACCTTCCTTCTCCCAATACTTCCCCAAAACTCCTATCTCCAAAATTAATTTCTCTATAACCCCAACCAAACATTTCATAACAATCCACCCTCCTTTCAAACCCTTATTCACAAATTCACCCTATTCCTCATATCATCCATTTCACCTCCCCCCCCC
>JAVJAP010000153.1:0-207500 GCA_034770075.1 Aralia elata
ACCCGGCACTCACAAGACAATACAACCGGATACGGAGACCCGGGGTGGATTTCACGAGATGGGTGACCGGATTACCCCCCGAGGACCCGGGGCCCCCGACACATGAACGACTTTCGGATCCGGATACGGAGACCCGGGCGGATTACGAGATGGAGTGACCGGATACAAGACCCCTTGGCCCCAACGAAGACAATCAACCGGGATACGAGGACCCGGTGGGGGGTGGGATTACAGATGATTGGGTGAAACGAGGACCTCACCCGGATATACAGAGACCCGGCCCCGACAGGACAATCAATCCGGATACGAGACCCGGTTGGTGATTACACGAACACGATTTGCGCGTAAAAACCAGATACGAGGGACCGTCAGGGCAACTCACAAGACTAACTCGAAGGCCAGAATTACGAGGACCCAGTGATCACCACGAGACTTAGCGGGACGGTTACGAGACTCGGCGCTAGGACGAGGAACGATGTTCGATTGGAAGACCAAAACTCCGGACGATTAAACTAAAAGCGGGATTCAGGGATTTGATGCATTGACACCCTTACGATATGTTTTGCATGCTTTTACATTCTTGACATCGCATTCATAAGTTGTATGTGTTGCATTCATATGTGTATTGTCATTCTTGTTTGCACTATTCATTCATGCATCGGGCGTCTATTTCTTTATCCTGTTGTATTTCATTTAACATTTCTTCATATACATGATAAAGAGGCGGACAGCCGTATGACACCTAAATTTTTCACTTTCTGTATACTAAACCACGCTGAACAGGTAGGGACAAATTCGGCAAATTGATAACCGGCCTGCTGAGAGGCAAAGGATGGGATCAAGTACGAACACTCGACGGCCACCGCGGAATTGATTTACAAAACCGAAAACCGATCGGCGTTGACAATTAAGGCTATATGTCCGAAATGAGCAATTTCCGCGAATGATGTGAACCACGTCTCCAGTTAATTCACCGGGACTGCAAAATTACGAAAGCCTGTCACCGAATGAGACCGACGGTCACGACCACGAGAATCAAGGCCATAGCCACAAAAACTCGAGAGAGAAGTCAAGCCTAGCCAGCAAGCGGATTTGATCTGCGGCCAATGAGTGTGCCTTTTGAAAACACGGAACTCGAAACACGGAAAACACGAATAAATCAGCTAAGTGGAGGGGTAGGTGGCCTCAGCCAGCCGGCCAGATCCAATCTGCGACCAGCCGCAGATTCATTTAACGGCCAAGGGCTCTGTGCCAGCCTATTATTTCAGCTCATCCCTCACACAACTATACAGAAAGGTTGAGCGAGTCCAGGACAGATGGAAAAGAAAAAACCGAGCCGAGTAAGCTCCGGAAAATGGAGGAGAAGAAAACAACAGAAATTTGTAAGGAAAAATAGAGAGGTAAAAGGAGAGATAAAAAGTGTAGGAATTATATCTTTTATGTAAGATTATTATTATCATATATTTTCTACTCTATCTATATACATAGTTTCATACACATTGGGAGGAATATTTGCAAGGTGAAAAGGACCATTTCCTATAGCAATTTTTTTGTGTATCCATTTTGTTAATCTTCTTGTTCAATTGGGGTTATGTGAAATGTTGCTTTTCTTGTTATATTGTATGTGGATACATGGATTAGGGCACCATCTAGTGAAGGTTTCCCACGGAACGAAATGCTTCCCTAATGACCCGAGGATGTCCATTTAGCGAATTAATTTAGCTTGTTTTGATTAATTAGTATTGTGCCTCAGTTTGTTTAGATTGCCTTTTTAGGATATTGTGGTTTGTTTGGCCAATTTCGGGTTGTGAGGCCTATGCGATGCGCGACTTTCCCGTTGGTCCAAATCCAGATTGATGGAAGTCTTTTGATGGTAGGATAGTATGGAGCGGTGTAGTTTTCATTGTAAATATGTATATCGTCGGGCCTTAAAATGACGCCAAAGGCTGAGAATCGTGTTTTAAGGCCCAAAGTCATAGTGAAAATATGTGATTGTTGGGCGTTCGGGGGTTGTGTATTTTGATGGCTTTCATATGCCCTGTGAATAATACCCCTACGCATTTAATGTTTAATATTTGAATTGTCCGGAGCACCAAAAAGGATTTCAAAGTCTAAACGATTAAAGATTTTCATTTAAAATATACAATCAAACTAGGTTATTTGCATTCACTGAGGGGGTAAGAAATTGGGGGGTGCTATTGGGGGGCTACCCATGTGCTTTGGAATTGTCGATTTTCTATCTTAACGAGAAGGCAAAAGAAAGAAATCGTTTTCAAAACATCAACAAAAATTGGTTTTATAAATAAATTAAAACATAATGTTTTATTAAATATCCTTGTGCATAGGGTTTAATAGGAGATTCCTAAAGGTTGCCCATCATTTTGGAGTTATGAAACGAATTCAACGTTATAGATTTCGAATTCCTATTTTGTACAAAGGTTTAGAAAACTCTTGTTTTTGCCCAAAACGGACCACCTAATGCAAATCTCACAGTTTTGACATATTAAAATCTATAAACATTTTCTCTATAAATGCTTTCTCGTTATAAACCGAATAGAGACATTCTAAAGCCATTCCCAAAAGAAAAAACACGACTTTTTACCAAAAAACCCAATTGATTTTTTTAGGTCTTCTTCATGCAAATCTCACCACCACATTTCACTATAGGCACACACACACACGCACACATACACATTTCATGAATATTAAAGGATAGGGAAAGTATTCAAATGTTTGCTAGGTTAACCGATTGTTTCACGGGAAGTGCAAGGGGGTTGGCACTAACACCTTCCCATTCTCGCTTAAGCATTGATGCCCCCGAAACTCTATGAATCTCGGTTTTGCAGACCAATTAATTACGGAGGTCACTTATGAGCCAGCGATTTATAAAAAACTCGAAAAACTCGGATGAGTTGGTTACATCTATTTCAATAATATACCAACTGGCGACTCTGGTTAATTGCTCAATCATAAAAAAAAAAATAAAAAAAAAACGATCTTTTCAAAACTCCGTCGACATTAAGTGCCGATCTTTTCCAAAAAATCAATTCTACTGAGACGGTGTATAAGAATTGGATAAGGAGCTATTAATTATTCGCTAAAGAAGCGGATTCATTCCCTGGCTAGTCGACAAAAACCTTTCTCATAATAATAATTAAGGCGTTTCTCGTATAGGCCGGAAAGACATGTCTTAAAGCATTCTCAAATTAAAACACTGAACGCTTCATTAAAAACCATAATGGTTTTCTTCATGCAAACTCACCATAACATTTCACGTAAGCACAACACTCGCCGGCGCACACGACACCATTTTAAAAGAATTTTAAAGTGATAGGGAAAAAAGTATCAAGATTGCGGCAACCGTGCTTCTACACGGAAAGTCGGGCGGGGTGCCTAACTACCTTCCCCTCACTTAAAGCAAAGCCCCCGAATCTCTAGGGATCTCGGTGATGCCAGACCAATTAATTGGAGTAGCGGAGGTCACATATGAGCCAGCGATTTACGAAAAACAAAACTCGGATGAGTTGGTTACATCCATTTCAAATATATCAACTGGCGACTCTGGTCAATTGGCTCATCAGTAAAAAATGATTTTCATAACCCCGTCGACATTTTTGCCGACATTTTCCAAAAAATCATCTAATAAAAAAGGCTAAAAATTGGAAAGGGTAATAATTAACACAGAAGCGATTTTCCCGGCGTCGACAGCAGCGCCCCCTAGAAACCAAGCTCCAACTACAAATCCTGTGTCATGTCGCAGCCATTCGAAACGAGCATTCCTAAATGACTTGGCACGTTTCCCAGCGGTTCCCGGACCGCAAAATACAAGCCTTTCAGCGAAAACTAACAGTACGACAGGAGAATCGAGGTGCGGCACGAAAATTGAGAAAATCAGCCCAACCAGCCGCGGATTGATCTGCGGCCAATGATTGAAGTGCGCGGCGGGCGCGGAGAAACCGAGGCTTGCCGCAGATCAATCTGCGGCCAGCCGCGGATCAATCTGCGGCTGCCTCTGGTAGCCTTTATCAATGCAGTTCTTCATTTTTTCATCCGAGGGCATACAGGAAGTTGTTCTTCATTTTTTTTATCCGGAGTATACAGGGAGTTCGAAAAAAAGAGAGGAAGAATCAGCAGCAAACAGGAGCGGGAAAAGAGAGAAAAGAGAGAAAAGTGAGGGTTTATACCCCTGTTTTGTTAAATTGTATCACATACATCTTCTACTCTAATTAATATACGAGTTTATACGCATCGTGGTGTCATTTGCAAGGTGAAAAGCCCTTTTTTATAACATTTTTGTTATATCATTTTGTTAAATTTTTGTCATTCGGGCTACATTAAATGTAGTTTTCTTGTATATTATGGAGGATCCATGGATTAAGGACTATTAGTGAGGGTTCCAATGGAACAAAATTCTTCCTAATGGCTCGATGATATCCGTTTGGTGAATTTTAGCTTGTTATGGTGATGTATTATGCGTAGTGTATTTAGATTGCTACTTTAGGATATTGTGGTGTGTTAGGTTATAACCCGGTGTTGTTTATTTTTCGTAGTATCCATTTGTGGGGTGCGTAGCAATTTTGGGGTGTGAGCCTAGGAACGTGACCCCGTGGTCCAAATCCGATGATGGACATTTTTGGTTGTATGTAGTAGGATCGATATATCCTTTATTGTAAATATGTAATTGTCGGGCCTTAAAACGATAGCAAGTTGAAAATCGGGTTTAAGGCCCCGTAATAGTGAAAATGTGCTTGTGGGCGTTTGGGGTTATTTTTGATGGCTTTACATGCACATGAATAGCCCCAATGCATTTTATTGCTTGATTTGATTTACGACACAAAAAATTGATTTCAAAGTCTAAACGATGAAGATTTCCATAAAATCAATCAAATTAGGTTATTAGCACCACGAGGCTTAAAATTGGAAGTGCTAATGAATGTCGATTCCTATTTTAAACGAGAAGGTTAAAGAAAAAAATCGTTTTCAAACATCACAAAAATGGTTTTATAAAAAATAAATGACGTTTTTCATCAAACCGTTGTGCATAGGGTTAAAGAGATCCTAGAAGTTGCCGTCATTTTACTTATGAAAGCAACGTATAGGTCCCGATTCCTATTTTGACGAAGGTTTTAATTTTAAAAACTCTTGTTTTTGCCTAAACGACACCTAATGAAAAATCTCATGGCTTTTGACAATTTATAAAATCAAACCTTTCTCATAATGATAATAAGGCTTTCTCGTATATGCCCGAAAGACATTCTAAAGCATTCTCAAATAAACAACACGACTCTTTCAAAAAAAACCAAATGGTTTCTTCATGTAAACTCACCCACAACATTCACGTAAGCACACACGTGCGCACACACACATTTTAAATGAATTAAAGGCTAGGAAAAGTAATCAAGATTGCGGTAACCGTTGCTTCACGGAAGTTGGGGGGTGCCTAACACCTTCCCTTCACTTAAGCAAGCCCCCGAACTCTAGGGATCTCGGTTTGCAGACCAATTAATTCGGAGTCACATATGAGCCAGCGATTTACGAAAACGAAACTCGGATGAGTTGGTACATCCATTTCAAATATATCAACTGGCGACTCTAGTCAATTGGCTCATCATAAAAAATGATTTTCAAAACCCCGTCGACATTTGTGCCGACCTTTTCCAAAAAATCATCTAATAAAAAGGCTAAAATTGGAAAGGGTAATAATTACCACAGATGCGATTTGACCCGAAAGGGAGAGGATTTGACCCGAGTAAGAAGTGTGCGTACCATTCGGGTTCCCCTAGTAATGATACTCAGGAATGCTGGGCGCTGAAGCACAAGATTCAGAACATGATCGATAGCTAGGAGATCGTGGTGGAACAGCCAGAGTCACCAAATGTTAAAGTCAATCCCCTGCCTAAGCATGATGGGGAAGGGGTCAATGTGGTGGAAGCCAGCGAAGCCGGAGGACCACCAAGGCCGAATTATATAAAGAGAATTGATAAGATGATTGGCATGACAAGTGATCAGGGAGCGAAGCCGCCTTTCATCAGTCGCATTTCGGTCGATCTGACCACCAACAACTGGACAATGAAGCCAGTATAATATCCAAAACGAGGCGTTAAAATATGGCGTCAGGGTGGTATACCCTCGGATGGTGGGGGGATGAATAGATACCAGTTTTTGTTCCTTATTTTGAATTTTGCATGGTTATGTTATTTTGTCATGTTATTTTAAAGATGATCATTGCGGGAAAATGACTATATATATATGACAAATATTGTTGGTTCATGTCAGGTGTACACGATTTGAGTATTGCTTGTCTAACAAACGATTTTTCAAATTCGAAAGATGACTACGATTTTGATATTGAGCTGGAATTCGATTTAATGGGCATTGAGCAGGATGAGACAGATAAATGACGATACGCCTGACGAGATCAAAGGCATGGGTCAAAGATAAACCAAGACCCAACTTAGACCAAACCATCACCATAAATATCGGAACCCCTAACAAAACCCAAAGAGCTCAAGATAGGGACAAGACCTGACCCCTAGCCCAGAAAATAGAAATAACCAGAGTTGCTAAGCCAGTATGAGGATGTTTTTGCCTGGTCTCACGAGGACATGATCGGATTGTCCACCGACATTGTGGTACAAACCGGTTTGTCCATCAAGGAGGGTTTCAAGCCTGTCAAGCAGAAAACTAAGAAAGCTAAAATCGGAGTGGAGCTTGAAGGTGAAGGAAGAAATCGTCAAACAATTCAAGGCCAGGATCATTATGGTGGTCCACTTACCCGGAATGGCTGTCCAATATAGTCCCAGTGGCTAAGACTGGAGGGAAGGTGAGGATATGTGTCGACTATAGAGATCTGAACAAGGCCAGTCTCAAGGACAACTTCCTAGTGCCTTTTATACACATCTTGGTGGATAACACAGCCCAATACGAGATGTACTCTTTTATTGATTACTTTAGCAAATTAATTATAGTTATACAGTTTTTTACGGGGTATCATTAGATAATGGTGAACTGAGGAAGACCGGGAAAAGACCTCTTTCATCACCCCTTGGGGCACCATTCTGCTACAGACGATTGGCCTTCGGTCTCACAAATGCGGGGGCTACTTATCAGAGAGCCATGATGGCCCTGTTCCACGACATGATGCACAAGGAGATAGAGGTCTACGTGGATGACATTATGGTAAAATTGAGGGTAGAATCTGATCATATAACCCATCTCAAAAAGCTATTTGATCGGCTCAGAAAATATAATTTGAAGCTCAATCCGGCAAAGTGTGCTTTCGGAGTGTAGTCGGGCAGTTTGCCCCGATCGGGGAAGGACCTTTTGTGATTAAGAAAGTGCTGTCCGGAGGAGCCCTCATATTGCAAGAGATGGACGATGAGGTGTGTTTCCACACAACCCATAAGTTCTGACTCGTGTGAAGCAGTTATACGCAAAAAAAAAAAATCATCATTTTCTCCGCTTTCTTTGAGGAACGAACTACGTAGGACCTGATCTCCCGACTTGTGGGAGTACGTAGGCAGCCAATCATAGGCACAGTCCAATTCCTTACAAAATAATACGTTCTCTAACCAAAACCGAAATCCCAATAGCCCGAAAAAAAACCTTCCTATACCCTCGAAACCTTCCGAAACCAGCCACCTATTCAGCTTCATCTCAGATGACATAACCCTAAACACCAACCAAACAGGTAGCCAAAATCTAAGACTCAGTCCGATGAAATCAACAGGGGTGTGCGCGGTAATATCTGTCAAATCTCCATCAAGATTGAGAAGAGGAAAGAAGGCGAAATATCAAAATCGTGGTTAGCTGGATAAAATGAGGGTCCAATGAAAGGCAACGATACGACAAAAAGGAAAAATGACTAAATTTAAATGCATGTCTATATATATAAAATCATTTTGTTACAAGATTTCTCTTTCAATAACCGATGAAACTGACATAGTCTATGCAGGAAATAAAATAATCTACAAATCTGAAACTATACTGAAGCAGGATGGATAAGGTGGTGAGTAGATTTGAAGCATTGGCATTCCCTGCAATCTGCTGCCCCATCATGTCGATGCGATCCAATAAAGCAATGGCGTCGACTAAACAATCTCAGAGTGAGCATCTATAACTGCCCTAGTTTGCAATACAATGGCGTCTCTGTCAGTGAGGGCAGCATCTCTGGCCAGAGTAGCAGTATCTCTCTCAACAAGAGCAGCGTCCCTCTCAGCCTCAGTAGTAATCAAGGCCAGTCGGATCCGGCTATCCTCAGTAACCCGACTTAAGGGGCAGAATCAGCTGAGATGGAATAAGGAATTGATGGGCGGGAGTAGAGAAGCCTTCAAAATCATATCTGGATATCATCTCTGTAGACTCAGGAGGAATAGATACCTCTGGGGTGGCATCATCTGTGAAAATCACTCGAGAGTCATCAAATACTCCAGTTTGACTCAAACCAACTGTATCAGAGTCTCCGTGTAACCATTGCACATAAGCAGATGTCTGAATGGGGCAACTCTCACTAGACTCGGCAAAGGTCCTGCGAGACCAAAGATCATATACCCGCAGTAGATCTCTCTCTGTCTGGGGTGATATGAGGAATCGGTAGTAGTCGGCTGCGCCTGTGAAAGGGTGAAAGTCCTGTATCTGATCAAACTGCCCCATAAACCGCCAAGGGATGATAAGTCAGGCACGCCCCCTCAAGCCAGAAAATAGGGATGAAAATCCAAGGTGGGCACATGAGTTGAGAAGCTCATGAAGGAGCAATAACCTCGAATAGATCAAGAGATGAAAGGGCTCCTTAATAGACGATAAGAATTCTATCCAGGAAACCGCATCAACACACTAGCTCACGGGACGGAAATGAGAATTGCATGGCTATGTCGTGGCTTGAAGCAAAACCCATGGCGACAGAAATGACCGATGGGGCTGAGATGGCTCATAAACATATACATACAACAAAACAGAGCTCCCTCTAAATACTCTGCCTCGGAAGGTGACTAACAATATGAGGCTGACATGTAGGTGTCTGCTAGTATCATGGGAATAATGCTGTGAGCCTCCTGAAGGGCTCTAGTGGCCGCGATAACTCGCATGTCCAACAGATTGGATCCGACTGGCAGATACAAAACTGAGATAACACACAAGCCATCAAAACATCTACTCTCAAAGCGCCCCAGCGCTCCTCAGATACGGAAAAATCACCAGAGAATAGATGAAAACTGTCAGTGTGAACTGAATCGGTCAATCAGGAAATGAAGGGGAACTAGATGGTCTGATATGATCACCGATGACAGAACTGTCCTCTGGCAACCCATTAAAAGTCAAGAACTGACGGCGCATGGGACCAGCTGTGACCCTGGAACAAGGAACCATCCAAAGACAGGCCGGTTTAAAGCGGGCATACTCCTCGAGAGTAGGGGGTCAGCTCCCACTGTCCCTAATCTGAACACCTGACGGGCAGGGACCCAACAGCTCAGAATACCCTCCGCAAAGCCCATCGGCACCTGAAAGGATAGTAAGGACCAGGAATGTCCCAGAAGACCATCTACAATAACCTTGTCGCCCGGCGACAAAATGTCCAACCAACGGAAAAGCCTGCCAACCCTGTGGGAGGACCGAGATCCAAAAGTTGCCCCGGCGTCGGGTGACGACATATGTGAAAATAGTATCAAAAAAGACTGTTGCAGGGGTCATTCTCTATCCATGAATTAAAAAGCATGCATCATACAGTTAATAATAGAACAATTGATAAAATTTTGAAACCCATTTGACTTGTTATATGAGAATAAAATACGAGATTTCGACCAATCGGGTGCGGAACACGACGAATCAATTATCGGGGCAGGACCCGGTGGAAACGACGTGATTTACGAGACGATCAATGGGAAACGAGACCCGGTGTCGATGAGACGATCAACCGGAAATGAGACCCGGTTGTAAGACGAGTCCACCAATCGGAAACAAGAACCGATACAGGACAAGTCGACCAATCGGAGACGAGACCCGATATAGAGAGTCGGCCAACCGGAGACGAGACCCGCGTGACCAACGAGTGCGATCAACCGGAGACGAGGACCTGGTGCCAACAAGACGATCAACCGGAGACGAGACCCGGGGTCAAATAAGCGATCAACCGGAGACGAGACCCGGGGCCAACGAGGCGATCAACCGGAGACGAGACCCGGTGCCAACTAGACGATCAACCGGAAACGAGACCCGGAGCCAACGAGACGACCAACCGGAGACGAGACCCGGTGCCAACTAGATGATCAACCGGAAACGAGACCCGGTGCCAACGAGACGATCAACTGGAAACGAGACCCGGTGCCAACGAGACAATCAACCGGAAACGAGACCCAGTGCTGACCAGATGATCAACCGAAAACGAGACCTGGTGTAAACGAGTCGACCAATCGGAGACGAGAACCGATGCAGACGAGTCGACCAATCGGAGACGAGACCCGATACAGGCGAGTCGACCAACCGGAAACGAGACCCGGTGCCGACGAGACGATCAACTGGAGACGAGACCCGGGGCCGACGAGACAATCAACCGGAAACGAGACCCGATACAGACAAATCGACCAATCGGAGATGAGAACCGATATAGACGAGTCGGCCAATCGGATACGAGAACCGATACAGGCGAGTCGACCAACCGGAGACGAGACCTGGTGCCGACGAGACGATCAACTGAAAATGAGACCCAGTGCAGACAAGTCGATCAATCGGAGACGAGAACCGATATAGACGAGTCGGCCAATCGGAGACGAGAACCGATACAGGCGAGTCGAGGCCGACCGGAGACGAAAACCCGGTGCCGACGAGACGATCAACCAGAGACGAGACCCGGTGCAGACGAGTACGATCAACCGGAAACGAGACCCGGTGCAGACGAGTCGGACCAATCGGAGACGAGAACCGATACAGATGAGTCGACCAATCGTAGAACGAGAACCGATACAGATGAGTTGACCAATCATAGACGAGAACCGTTACAGGCGAGTCGATCAGCCGGAAACGAGACCCGGTGTCGACAAGACAATCAATCGGAAACGAGACCCGGTGCCGACGAGATCAACCAATCGGAGACGAGAACCGATATAGACAAGACGACCAATCGGAGACGAGAACCGATTCAGGCAGTCGATCAACCAGAAACGAGAACCTGGTGCCGACGAGACGATCAACACAAAAATGAGACCCGGTGCAGACAAGAACGACCAATCGGAGACGAGAACCAATTCAGGCAAGTCGATCAACCGGAAAACGAGACCCGGTGCCGACGAGATGATCAACCGGAAACAAGACCCGGTGCAGACGAGTTGACCAATCGGAGACAGAGAACCAATACAGACTAGTCGACCAATCGGAGACGAGAACCGATACAGACGAGTCGACCAATCGGAAGACGAGAACCGATACAAGGCAAGTCGACCAATCGGGGACGATAACCGATACAGATGAGATGACCCATAGGAGACCATACCCTACATCTACGAGACGATCGATCGGATACGAAACAACTCGACGGTTATGAGACGACGACGACGATTCCAAGACGACGATGATTACGAGACGGAGCACGACATCTGCGATAAACGATTATCGCAACGAGCCTGTCAGAGACGGAACCTGACAACAACGATTGCGATCAGCGATTGAGTCCTGTTGAGAGTGATACTCACAATGAATTTACGATTTGCATGATGCATTGACACCTTTACGAATGTTTTGCATGCCTTACATCTTGTGTTGCATCATAAGCTATATGTGTTGCATCATGTATGTATTGGTCATTCTTATGCACTGTCATTCATGCATCGGGTGTCAATTTCTTTATCATGTTCATTTCATTTAATATTTTATAAACATGATAAAGAGGGGCAACTGTAGACACCCAAATTTTGCACTGCGTATACTAACCCTGACAGGAGGGCAGAATCGTCAATTAACCTAGCCTACGAGAGCGAAAGGTGGACATAAGTACAAACACTCAAGCCACCACCACGATATTGTGATATAAAGCTGACACGACAACGAGTGGATATCAGGAAAATCACAACTAATGGCCCACTACGCTTACCCCCTGCTCGCACCGCAACGGTGATCTAGTGGGGGTCGGGGGGCAGCGCACCCCCCCCCTCGAAACCAAGCTCCAAATACAAAATCCTGTTTTTTGTCGTGTCCGCAGCCATTCGAAACGAGCATTCCTAAATGACTTGGCACGTTTCCCAGCGGTTCCCGGACCGTAAAATACAAGCCTTTCAGCGAAAAACCAACAATACGACACGAGAAGCGAGGTGCGGCATGAAAATCGAGAAAATTAGTCCAGCCAGGCCGCGGATTGATCTTACGGCCAATGATTGAAGTGCGCGGCAGAGGCTGAAGTGCGCGGTGGGCGCGGAGAAAATCGAGGCTAGCCGCAGATCAATCTGCGGCCAGCCGCGGTATCAATCTGCGGCTGCCTCTGGCAGCCTTTATCAATGCAGTTCTTCATTTTTTCATCCGGGGGCATACAGGAAGTTGTTCCTTCTTTTTTTTATCCGGAGCATTACAGGGAGTTCGAAAAAAAAGAGAGGAAGAATCAGCAACAAACAGGAGCGGGAAAAAGAGAGAAAAGAGAGAAAAGTGAGGGTTTATACCCCTTTATTTTGTTAAATTGTATCACATACATCTTCTACTCTAATTAATATACGAGTTTATACGCATCGTGGTGTCATTTGCAAGGTGAAAAGCCCTTTTTTATAACATTTTTGTTATATCATTTTGTTAAATTTTTGTCATTCGGGCTACATTAAATGTTAGTTTTCTTGTATATTATGGAGGGATCCATGGATTAAGGGACTATTAGTGAGGGTTCCAATGGAACAAAATTCTTCCTAATGGCTCGATTGATATCCGTTTGGGTGAATTTTAGCTTGTTATGGTGATGTATTATGCGTAGTGTATTTAGATTGCTACTTTAGGATATTGTGGTGTGTTAGGCAAACCCGGTGTTGTTGTTTATTTTTCGTAGTATCCATTTTTGTGGGTGCGTAGCAATTTTGGGTGTGAGCTAGGAACGCGACCCCGTGGTCCAAATCCGATGATGTACATTTTTGGTTGTATGTAGTAGGATCGATATATCCTTTATTGTAAATATGTAATTGTCGGGCCTTAAAACGATAGCAAGTTGAAAATCGGTGTTTAAGGCCCCGTAATAGTGAAATATGTGCTTGTGGGCGTTTGGGGTTATTTTTGATGGCTTACATGCCCATGAATAGCCCCAATGCATTTTTAATGCTTGATTTGATTTTACGACACAAAAAATTGATATTCAAAAGCTAAACGATGAAGATTTCCATAAAATCAATCAAATTAGGTTATTAGCACCACGAGGCTTAAAATTGGAAGTGCTAATGAATGTCGATTCCTATTTAAATGAGAAGGTTAAAGAAAAAAATCGTTTTCAAACATCACAAAAATGGTTTTATAAAAAATAAATGACGTTTTTCATCAAACCGTTGTGCATAGGGTCAAAGAGATCCTAGAAGTTACCCGTCATTTTACTTATGAAAGCAACGTATAGGTCCGGATTCCTATTTTGACGAAGGTTTAAAAACTCTTGTTTTGCCAAAACGACACCTAATGAAAATCTCATGGCTTTTGACAATTAAAATCAAACATTTCTCATAATGATAATAAGGCTTTCTCGTATAGGCCGAAAGACATTCTAAAGCATTCTCAAATTAAAAACACGACTCTTCATAAAAAAACCAAATGGTTTCTTCATGCAAACTCACCACAACATTCACGTAAGCACACACGCGCGCACAACACACCACATTTTAAAGAATTAAAGGATAGGAAAAGCATCAAGATTACGGTAACCGTGCTTCACGGGAAGTCGGGGGGGTGCCTAAAACCTTCCCCTCACTTATGCAAGCCCCGAAACTCTTATGAATCTCGGTTTGCAGACCAATTAATTCGGAGTCACATATGAGCCAGCGATTTACGAAAACGAAACTCGGATGAGTTGGTACATCCATTTCAAATATACCAACTGGCAACTCCTGGGTCAAATTGGCTCATCATAAAAAAATGATCTTTCAAAACCCCGTCGACATTCATGCCGACCTTTTCCAAAAAAATCAACTAATAAAAAGGCTCTAAAATTAGAAAGGGTAATAATTACCATAGAAGCGATTTTTCCCGGCGTCGACACCTGTTGCATATTATCATCCTCTTGCAGTGCCGGGCATGCATCTGTATTGTGATTTGTTATCAAACAAATACCACAAGCTTTTGTTGCTGGCATGTTTCCTGTAGCCATTTGACGAACAAGAGAAGTTAGACTTGCAATTTGTTGTTCAATAGCAGAAACGTTTACCTCATTCACATTCCTAGGTGAGAAATCCAAGTCGACTTGCCATAATTGTTGAGAATTAGCTGCCATATTTGCAATGAGATTTCTTACAGCCTTCGGGAGTCTTGTCCACCAGAGCTCCTCCTCTAGCAGCATCAATCATGCTCCTATCTGTAGATAAAAGACCTTCATAGTAGTATTGGTATGAGGAGTTGATCACTAATTTGATGATGGGGGCAGCTTGCACATAGTTTCTTAAAACGTTCCCAATACTTCCCCTCACTTAAGCAAGCCCCGAACTCTATGAATCTCGGTTTGCAGACCAATTAATTCGGAGTCACATATGAGCCAGCGATTTACGAAAACGAAACTCGGATGAGTTGGTACATCCATTTCAAATATACCAACTGGCAACTCTGGTCAAATTGGCTCATCATAAAAAATGATCTTTCAAAACCCCGTCGACATTCATGCCGACCTTTTCCAAAAAAATCATCTAATAAAAAGGCTAAAATTAGAAAGGGTAATAATTACCATAGAAGCGATTTTCCCGGCGTCGACACCTGTTGCATATTATCATCCTCTTGCAGTGCTGGGCATGCATCTGTATTGTGATTTGTTATCAAACAAATACCACAAGCTTTTGTTGCTGGCATGTTTCCTATCTAGCAGCATCAATCATGCTCCTATCTGTAGATAAAAGACCTTCATAGTAGTATTGGATGAGGAGTTGATCACTAAATTTGATGATGGGGGCAGCTTGCACATAGTTTCTTAAAACGTTCCCAATACTCGTATAGGGTTTCTCTATTATTCTGCCTCACACCACAAATTTCTTTCCGAATGTTGGCTGCTCTTGAAGCGGGAAAATAATTTTTCTAAGAATAATCTTTTCATCTCTTCCCATTTTGTGATACTTCCGGAGGGTAAATAGTAAAGCCAATCCTTAGCCAAATCTTTTAGAGAAAATGGAAAGGCTCTCAACTTCATTTGTTCTTCTGTTACTCCGGTAGGCTTCATACTTGTGCATACCACATGAAATTCCTTCAAATGTTTGTGAGGGTCTTCACTTGCCAAACCATGAAAAGTAGGTAAAAGATGTATTAGTCCATATTTTAATTCAAAATGAGTATTAGCATCTAGATTAGGGAAAGTTATGCATAAAGGTTGTTGATTCAAAGCAGGGGCCGCAAGCTCCTTCAAAGTTCGGGTTTCTGCCATGGTGTCCTTATCTTCACAATTTTTTCGAGCTACCTTCCTTAATCTACGAATGGTTCTCTCTATTTCTGGATCACACTTTAAATCACCTTGATTAATAGATCGAGTTTTGGACATAAGCAATCAAATGAAATTCAAATTACCTGAGTACAAAAAAAAAATAAAGATAAAAATAATGATAATAAAGAAAAATAAACTAAAATCGCTCCCCGGCAACGACGCCAAAATTTGATGTGTTATCGCAAGCAACCAAAAATAAAACCTTACTGCGAAAGATAATAATGCAACAGTGCAAGTAAGAGTCGATCCCACAGAGAGTGATTAGTCTAAATTTATGCTTTGTTTACCAAAAATGGGGGGTTTATAATTTGATTTCACTAATTATCAAGAACAAAATTTAAAGTGATAAGAATAACTAATTAATTAAAGATTTCAGTTCTTCCGGTTCAGTATCACCTTTTTACAACAATAGAATAATTAAGTATAGCAATATTTATCCTTTAATGAAATTAATAGCCCTAGGTAGCAACAAGCTCTACTACCCGAAACTCCCCTTAGATTATCACTTAATGAAACAAGCTCTTCACAAGATTCTAACCATTATACAACCTAGAACAAGCTTTCTAGATTTAATATAATAGCAGCATTAAGAACTAGGGAATTAGACTAATCCAAGCAACAATCACACAAGTTCGGATTATTTAACTTGTCTTCTGATAATCATAGCAATACTCAAAAGCTTGACCACAATCATGTATCACTAATTGCTACTTTGTGATTAGGAACAATATCAATTACACGTAATACTGTCCCTTAATCTAGCAGATAAAATTAATCAAATTGACTTAATCAATCACATTAAACCAATCGGAATAAATATCATTCAACAATTAAAATAGATTATCAAGAATGAACTTCATGTAAGAAGGAATAAATAGTTTATACTTAATCAAACCATTACCTGTAAACAAGGTTCAATATCCCCGTCGAACTGAATAAAGGAACTAGCCTAGCATATTAAGTCCAATGAATATTTTCTTGAATTATAAAAGGGGTGAGGACAACAACCTCACTATGGAGGTGATCCTCTTTCCCTACTAATTACACTAGAATTTGGAAAAGATGGAGAAGATGAAGAAGATGGTGTGTATTAGTGTGTGAATTGACAAAATACAAGTCTAGCTTCACTTGGTATTTATAATCACTCAATTGTACAAGATGTCAAGATCCAACAACTAATCCTGGTCATGTGAATCAGCCATCTAAGGCAATCAAAAACCCAAAAACCTGCACATCATGAGAAGTCAAAATCTGACACCAAAACTGATCAGCACCTTGCAAGCTGATTTTGAATTAGTAGATCGCTGATTTTGGACTTGGGCAAACAACAAAAGTTGTAGCCCTCTAATGAATTTGGGCTTTTGAATCACCTGATTTGGAGTTGGGAAGCTCAAGTTATGACCCAAATACTCCAACTGGTCCGAATAGGAATCCAGTCCATGCGAGATTCGGATCAGCTGTCTAAAAAGTAATATTTGGAGGCCCAAATGAACTCGGATTTTTGCTCACCATACCATTCCGGAAAGCTTGAGAAGTTCTACTAAAAACTTCAAGAAGACCACATTTTCATTTGGAGAATTTAACATAATTTAAATCTGAACCGAATCCCCAAAGGTTAATCTGTCTAAAAGCTCAATTTCCTTAAATTTTCAACTTTGACGTATGTTGGTAAAATGGTCATAACTCTCTCATCCGAGCTTCGATTTAGGCATTTCAAGATGATCCGGAAAGCTAAGAAATAGATCTACAACTTTCCTTCTTTGAGCTTTGAGAGAATAAGGCCTGATCAAGTATAAAATTGAGCCTCAAGCGGACAGACAGATTTTAAAATAATCCAAAAGTGCGGAAATAACATAGTTTTCATTTAATGACTCCATTTGCAACCTGAATCAAAATATAAGAGTATTGAGTATATTTAGGTGCCAAATAAGTATAAAAAAACTAGATATTAAGAGATAAAAACATAACATATTTTATACTTATCACCCCCAAATCTGGGTACTTGAAAACCCGTACTTGGTGCATCATGATACCATTTCTTTGAGCTGTTTAATATATTACAAACTTAATATTTATATCAGAGTTTTCTATTCCCCAGGTATGACAACCTTTAATTACATTCCTTACATATTACATAATATATATGATCACAATACAAAAGACTAATTATTACAAATAACACCATACAACTTATTCCTTCAGCTTTCCCTTCCCCTTGTCTTTGCCAGAGCCTTCTGGTCGATCACACTTAGCTGAAAACATTTAAGTCAAAGTAAGAATGAGTATTCAATTGCTTAGCAAGTAATAACAATTATAATAATACGCTGAAGAAGTAAATGTTTTCTTTGAGGACTACTTCTACCACGAATCAATAGTGGCGAAGTCATTTGAAACTATTCTTAACAACATATCAAATCATTTTAAGATTTCTTTGAAATAACTGAACAATAAGTCATTTCAAGTAACAAGAATTTTCTTGAATTTCATGCCGAATAATAAATCAAGGATGAAAAAGTTAAATTCTTTCGAAGAGTCAATAATATTCAATTGATTATGAAGGATTAGCAATTCTGTGATAATATTCAACACATAGGGTTATTCCCAGATTTCATGTTGAGTGATCACAATGGATCAAGAACTGCTAGAGGAATCATCAATTATTATTATTACTGATGTCGATGCCGGGTTTTCGCTTTCTGTGTCCTTTTCCAATTTTAGCCTTTTGATTTAGATGACGTTTGGAAAAGGTCGGCATTGATGTCGACGGGGTTTTGAAAGATCGTTTTTATGATGAGCCAATTGACCAGAGTCGCCAGTTGGTATATTTGAAATGGATGTACCAACTCATCCGAATTTTCGTTCTTTTATAAATCGCTGGCTCATATGTGACTCCGAATTAATTGGTCTGCGAATTGAGATTCATAGAGTTCGGGGGCTTGCTTAAGTGAGGGGAAGGTGTTAGGCACCCCTCAACTTCCGTGAAACACGGTTACCGCAATCTTGATGCTTTTCCTATCCTTTAATTCATGAAATGTGTGTGTGTGTGCGCGTGCGTGTGTGTGTGTGTGTGCTTATGTGAATGTTGTGGGGAATTTGTATGAAAGAGTCATTTGGATTTTAGGGAAATTCGTGTTTTAATTTGAGAACGCTTCGGAATATCTTTTCGGTATACACGAGAAAGCTTATTCTTTATGAGAAAGGTTTGATTTTAATTGTCCAAAACTATGAGATTTTCATTAAGTGTCGTTTTGGCAAAACAAGAGTTTTAAACCTTCGTCTAAATAGGAATCGAGATCTATACGTTGCTTTCATAAAATGATGGGCAATTTCTAGAATCTCTTTCACCCTATGCACAAAGATTTAATAAAACGTTACTTATTTTATAAAATCATTTTGTGTGATGTTTTGGAAACGATTTCTTTTTTGGCCTTCTCGTTTACATAGAAATCAACAATCGTTAGCACTTCTCATTTTAAGCCTCGTGATGCTAACAACCTAGTTTGATTGATTTTATGAAGATCTTCATTGTTTAGCTTCGAAATCAATTTCGTGTCGTAAATCAAATCAAGCATAACATGCATTGGGGTTATTCATGGGCATGTAAACCATCCAAATAACCCCAACACCCACAATCACATACTTCATTATTACGGGGCCTTAAACTCGATTCCGCCTTGGCGTCGTTTTAAGGCCCAATATTACATATTTACAAAGAGACTACATCCTACCCGCTACATACATCAAGATACGTCCATCATCGGATTTGGACCACGGGGTCGCTTTCCTAGGCTCACAACCAAATTTCCACACACCCACAATCGGATATTACAAGAAATAACCAATACGGATAACCTACCAATACCAAGACATCCCAAAATAGAGATCTAAAAGAACCTATGTCAATATAACACCAAAAAAACAAACAAACAAGAAATCAATAAATAAATATCATCGGGTTATTAGGAAGAATTTTGTTCCAAATGGAACCCTCACTAATGCTCCCTAATTTATTATTCCATAATCATATGAAAACTTCATTTGATTTGACCAAAAGATATGATAGAAATTACAAAATTGAGGAGATTTTCACCTTGCAAATGAGATCAAAATGGATCTAAATTTATGTATTTGAATAGAAGAAAAAGTATTATGTGATACAATCAAATCACAAAAATATTATTCCTCTCTTTTTTCTTACTTTCTCTCCTATTTGATTGCAAAATCTATGCTAATTCTTCCTCTTTTTTCTCTATTTTCTGCTGCTGTTTCCCTGCTGATTTTCTTCTTCTCCCAAAATTCTCGAACTCCCTGTATGCTGAGAAGAAATGGTTGATATAGGCTGGCCAAAGCCAGCCGCAGATACATCTGCGGCTGGCCGCAGATGGATCTGCGGCTGGCTGGCGCCCACCCCCCACTCAGCACACCTTCCACTTTGATTTATTTAATTCTCCTCGGTTCTCGCACCGCACCTCGATTCTCGCGTCGCGCCGTCAGTTTTATCCGAAAGGCTTGTATTTTGCAGTCCGGAAATTATTGCGGGACGTGACACATCATTCGGCATGCTCATTTCGGACGGCCTTGATCGTAAGTCGTCGTGGTGGCTCTAAGTGTTCGCACTTATGTTCACCCTCCGTCTCGCAGGCCGGTTCAATGGACGAATTTGCCCTCCTGTCATGGTCAGTATAGGAAATGCAAAATTTGGGTGTCTACAGCTGCCCCTCTTTATCATGTTTATGGAATGATAAATGAAATGAACAGGATAAAGAATAGACACTCGATGCATGAATGACAGTGCGTAAGAATGACAGTACATACATGATGCCACACATATAGCTTATGATGCAATATAAGATGTAATGCATGCAAGATATTCGTAAGAGTGTCAATGTATCAATCCCTTGACCGTGTCTGTTAGTCTTTGGGTTCATTCTTTCAATCTATCGTCTCGTTCGGGGCCGGGTATCGTCGCCGGTCACCCATCGCGTAACCCCCGGTTATCGTCGCCGGGTCGGTCATCTGTCGGAGCCGGTTATCGTCGCCGGACATCCATCTTGTGATCGCCGGTTATCGTCGCCGGTCGATCGTTCATGTCGGGGCCGGGTATCGTCGCCGGTCACCCATCGCGTAACCCCCGGTTATCGTCGCCGGTTGGTTATCTGTCGGAGCCGGTTATCGTCGCCGGACATCCATCTCGTGATCGCCGGTTATCGTCGCCGGTCGATCGTCATGTCGGGGCCGGGTATCGTCGCCCGGTCACCCATCGCGTAACCCCCGGTTATCGTCGCCGGTTGGTTATCTGTCGGAGCCGGTTATCGTCGCCGGTCATCCATCTCGTGATCGCCGGTTATCGTCGCCGGTCGATCGTCATGTCGGGGCCGGGTATCGTCGCCGGTCACCCATCGCGTAACCCCCGGTTATCGTCGCCGGTTGGTTATCTGTCGGAGCCGGTTATCGTCGCCGGTCATCCATCTCGTGATTGCCGGTTATCGTCGTCCGGTCCGAATCGTCATGTCGGTGTGCCGGGTATCGTCGCCGGTCACCCATCGCGTAACCCCCGGTTATCGTCGGCCGGTTGGTTATCTGTCGGAGCCGGTTATCGTCGCCGGTCATCCATCTCGTGATTGCCGGTTATCGTCGCCGGTCGATCGTCATGTCGGTGCCGGGTATCGTCGCCGGTCACCCATCGCGTAACCCCCGGTTATCGTCGCCGGTTGGTTATCTTGTCGGAGCCGGTTATCGTCGCCGGACATCCATCTCGTGATCGCCGGTTATCGTCGCCGGGGCGGTCGATCGTCAATGTCGGGGCCGGATATCGTCGCCGGTCACACCATCGCGTAAACTTTTCACTTCAACACGTTCAAATGGCTTTCAAGGGAGCAAGGTGGGGCCCACCAAGGCCAGCCGCAGATGGATCTGCGGCCAGCCGCAGATACATCTGCGGCCAAGATCGGGCTTATAAGCCGCGTCCCGCTTCCAGATCTGTCATTTTCAACTTCCAACTCACACATATTCCTCGCGATTTTTGCTTGTTCGCAAGGGCTTTTTGTCGATTTTTCAACTTTCCTGCAAAAAACTGTTCCGGTAGGATTGATCTACACGCTACAGGTAACACTTTGACCGGTCACTTTTCAATTTCGTCAATGTTTTACTATACATTTGACTATTTGCATGTTTAGAGATAAAATGTATGCTTTACAATGCTATGTAATGTACCATCATATATACATGCTATGTATCAACTATGTGAGTCCTATTTTATGTTCATGAGGCGGTCCCACATATTGTTACTCCTTTTCTGCAAGAGAAACATGCATTACATGATGTAATTACACATATGAATGCAATTTAAATCTGTTTGAGGCTTTGATTGATGGAAAACACGTTTGGCTTATGCCTGGGATGTTCAATTTACAAACGGAACTCTGCCGATTTTTTTTTTTTTTTTTTTTTTACATGCATCATGTTGCATTAATCATATGATGAGGCTAGAAATTTAGAATGTTCATTACATAAATTTTAAAAGGAAACTTACCTTCTTTCTCGCCCGTTCTATTCCAGCTATGGATCGTGATGCGCCCAGTAGCTCCTCCGCCTCTCGGACTTCGGGTGTTCGCCGTCGTAGGGCTGCACCCACTCCTGTTCCTCCTCGGACCCGTCAGGCTCGTCGTTTGACGGAGGCTGTTATTCGTCCTGGTCATCCGGACGTTGAGGAGACTGTCCCTCCGGAGGTCGCGGCAGAGGGGCCATCCTCCAGCACACCGGCTCCATCTACTCATCAGGCTCCCTCTGGCGCCTCTGTGCAGATACCCGATCTTTTGGGTCGGGATCTCAGTCGTCACCCCTCAGCATCTCTCGTGGCTAACGAGGTATATTTCAGCTCTATTCTGATTTCACTCTCAATTTCTCCATTCTCCTTTTATACGGATTGACCCCTTGGTGATTGCCCCAGGTACCCGAGTTTACCCAGCCGAGGGGTAACTGGTTCAACATCTACTCCCTTTACGCGGCCCTGCACAGTGATTATCGGGCGATGGTGGACTCTTGGGGCTTCCGACATTTCTTCACTATCATCCCCCGCCAGTGCCCCTGGGGTTACATGAGGGCTTTATCCGAGCGATGGTTCCACCAGACGCAGTCTCTTCATCTCCTCGACTGCGAGGTCGTGTTGACCCCATGGGACTGGAGGTACATTACTGGCATTGAGTTCACCGGGTCCCGCGTCCCCTTGGATCTTGATATCACTCCTGTGGAGGTTCGAGCTTTGCTGGGCTTCGCTGCTGAGGACCGTGTCTTTAAGGCCCGCAGTATCCGATCTGGTGCCTTGGCTGTTGATGCAGTCGGGGGTCTCTATGCGATGCCCATTCCAGCGGATCGGGGTACCCGCGACATTCTACTCCGCCGCTTGTTCCTGACGATCATGAGGGGTTGTTTCCTAGGGAACAACTCCTCCACCATTCATTTTAGCGTCGTGGGAGCGGTTAGAGACGTGGATCGCATCAGTGACTATGACTGGGGGTCCTTCACCTTTGCCTATTTCCTCCACGGCATGCGCCTACGCTCGGAGGGACAGACTGATGCCTGGCTCGGTTTCTACCACTTTCTGCTGGTGAGTCCCTTCCTCCTCTCTATTACTGTATTTCTTTTCCTTTCATCCTTTTCTGTATTTGATAGTGACTCATGCCTTGCCTTGTTCCTATTCACAGTTCTGGGCTTACGAGCGGCTGCCATGTCTGAGGCCTCTCACTACTCTGGGCCCGGACACCTATCCTCGGGGTCGGCGATGGCATCACAGTACTCTGGAGGAGGTCCCCGTGTCGGGCAGCTTTGCACATTGTCGTATTCAGCTGGAGTTGATCACGGCTGTCGACGTCGTCTGGATTCCCTACCTCTCCGAGCATTTGACTGTGGGGTTTGCTGACGGGCATCCTTCCGGCCCGGAGCTCGAGCTTTCCACCCGTCGCCTCACTTTGCAGAGTGTTGGAGGCTGGGTGATGTATCTGGGAGAGCGCGCATTCAGATGCGTCACTGGGGAGATCCGCATCCCGCACTCCCTTTCTTTCACTACTTTCTGGCCGCTGGATTCTCAGCCTTCAGAGATCATGCTTGCCGGGGAGGATGGTCGGATGCTTTCCACAGGTCCCACTACGAGTGATGCATTCCGTACATGGTGGGTGCCCCGTACCATCGGTCCTCAGACTCGGGCCACTTTCTTCCTTGGAGACATGGTTCCAGGCTCGGTGACGATGACCGATTGGGCTGCCTGTGTTCGGACCCCTACCCACGCTGAGCAGATCGCCTCATTGACCCGTCAGGTAGATCAGTTGTCGCTGTTTATTCGGGGGTTGGGCCGGGCCCCGGAGGAGGCTTACACCTACGATCCTGACGGTGCAGGTTATGATGCAGGCCCGAGTTCATCTGATGCCACAGCGCATCCCTACATCCCTGATATGAACTTTGGTCCTCCGAGCTCGACGACTCCAGGGGATCAGTTCGAGGATCCTGCTTTCATAGACGATACTGATTTTATTTAGACCAGGATAGGATAGGGCCCTTTGTATCAGCACCTGCTTAGATTTCTTTTTTCATTTATGCACTATGTACTGCACTCATTTATTTATTTATGCACAGTCTTCTTTTTTCATTTTTATGGGATTCACCTGCTTTATTATTAACTGTATGATGCATGCTTTTTATTTATGGGTAGAGAATGACCCCTGTACAGTCTTTTTTGATACTATTTTTCACAGATGTCGTCCTCAGATGCCGTGGTTCGTTTGGATTTCATTCCTCCCACAGGGTTGGTGGGCAGCCTCCTCCGCTGGTTGGATAGTTTACTGCCGGCAGGTAGGATTACCGCAGATGGTCTTTTGGGACATTCTTGGTCCTTATTGACCTTTCAGGTGCCAGCGAGCTTTGTGGATGGTCTTCTGAGCTATTGGGCCCCTGCCCGTCAGGTGTTTAGGTTAGGGACAGTAGAGCTGACCCCCACCCTTGAGGAGTATGCTCGCCTCACCGGCTTGCCCCTGGATAGACCTTGTGCTAGGGTCACAGTTGGTTCCATGCGCCGTCAATTCTTGACTTTCACTGGTTTGCGAAGGGCTGTCCTGTTGCCGGTGATCACATCAAACCATATGGTTCCCCTTCAATTCTTGATTGACCGATTTGGATCATCTGATAGTTTCCGTCTTTTCCTCGGTGATTTTTCCGTGTCCGAGGAGCGCTGGGATGCCTTGAGAGTGGATGTTCTGATGGCCTGTGTCATCTCAGTTTTGTATTTGCCTGCAGGATCCGATCATTTGGACATGCGGATTGTTGCGACCATTAGGGCCCTTCAGGAGGGTCACACCATTCTCCCCATGATATTGGCGGACACCTATATGTCGGCCACATATTGCCAGTCCTTCCGAGGGAGATTCTTCAGAGGGAGTTCGACCTTATTGTATATGTGGTTCATGAGTCATCTTAGTCCCATCGGCCATTTCCGTCGCCAAGGGTTTTGCTTCAGCCATGACGTAACTACGCAGTTTTTTCTTCGTCCCGCGAGCTGTACTGATGTGGCCTCCTGGACATCATTTTTGTCTATCATTGAGGACCCCTTTCATCTATTGGTCTACTCGGGCTATTGCTCCTTCATGAGCTTCTTGACTCATGTGCCTGGCATGGATTTCATTCCCATTGCTGGGTTAAGGGGCGTGACGACCTATCATCCCCTGGCGGTTATGGGGCAGTTTGATCAGACACAGGATTTACACCCCTTCGCGGGTGCAGCCGCATACCGATTCCTTATATCATCCTGTACAGAGAGGGATCTATTGCAGGTATACGAGCTTTGGGATCGCAGGATCTTTGCCGAATATAGTGCGAGCTGTCACATCCAGACATTTGCCTACGTACAGTGGTTGCGCGGAGACCTGGATTCGGCTAGTTTGAGTCGGACTGGGCCCTTTGATGACTCTGGAGTGATTTTCACAGAAGATACCACAGACCGTTCCATCTCAGCCGATTCTGCCCCGAGTCGGGTCGCTGGGGATTCCCGACTCCGCCTGGCCCTGATTACTACTGAAGCCGAGAGGGATGCCTGCCGAGAGAGATGAGGCCCTTCGGGCTAGAGATGTTGCCATCGCTGACAGAGAGGCCATTGTATTTCAGACCAGGGCAGTGGTAGATGCTCATTTTGGGACTGTCAGCCGAGCTACTGCTTTACTGGATCGTATTGATATGATGGGGCAGCAGATTGCAAGAGATGCCGATGCTTCAGATCTATCCACCACCCTGTCCATCCTGCTTCGGCTAGTGTCAGATTTGTAGATTATTTTATTTCCTGCATAGACTATGTTGGTTTCATCAGTTATTGAAAAAGAAATCTTGTAATAAAACGACTTATATATATAGACATGTATTTAAATTTAGTCATTTTCCCTTTTGTCGTATCATTGCCATCCCTTGGGTCATCATTTTATCCAATTGACCATGATTTTGACATCTCGCCTTCTTTCTTTTCTCAAGACTTGATGGAGATTTGACAGAGATTGCCGCACACCTTTTTTGCCGCACACCTTTTGATTTCGTCGGATTGAATCTCAGATTTTGGGTAACTGTTTGGTTGGATCAGGGTATGTATTCTGGGATGAAACTGGTTAGACAGTTGGTTTCGGGAAGGTTTTGATGGTGTAGGAAGGTTTTATCTGGCTGTCGAAAATTGGTTTTGATTAGGGAAAGGATTGTTATTAAAGGATCGGACCGCGCCATGATGGCTGCCTACGTACCCCCACAAGTTGGGAGATCAGGTCCTACGTAGTTCGCTCTCAAAGGAAAAACAGAACTGATGATTTAAGCGTAGAACCGCTTCACCGAGTCAGAATTGAGGGGTTGTGGAAATACCTCACCATCCATTTCTTGCAATATGAGGGCTCCTCCGGATAGCACTTTCTTGATCACAAATGGCCCTTCCCAGTTCGGGGCAAACTTCCCCTTGGCCTCGTCTTGACAAGGCATGACTCTTTTCAACACCAAATCATTTTCCTTGAACTTCCGAAGTCTTATCTTTTTGTCGTAGGATCGGGGGAGAATCCTCTGTTGATATAGCTGGCCGTGCCAAACAGCAGCCACCCTCCTTTCATCAATTAGGGCCAATTGGTCGTATCGACTTTGCATCCAATCCTCCTCGCTTATCTGAGCATCGATCACTATTCTGAGGGACGCCATCTCAACTTCAACTGGCAGGACAGCCTCCATTCCATATACCAAGGCGTAAGGGGTTGCCCCTGTGGAAGTACGCGTTGACGTTCGGTAGGCTAGCAAGGTGAGGGGTAACAAATCCGGCCATCCCCGATGATTAGCAGACATTTTTGCCATGATCTTCTTGATGTTCTTATTGGCAGCCTCCACTGCCCCATTCATCTTAGGACGGTAAATGACGGAATTGAGATGCTTGATCTTGAACTGGTCACACAGTTCCTTCATGAGGGCGTTGTTTAAATTCTTGGCATTGTCGGAGACCACCACCTCAGGTTGCCCATATCGGCAAATGACATTATTCCTGATGAAGCTGACGATGACCTCCTGAGTTACTTTAGGGAAAGAAGCTGCCTCTACCCATTTGGTGAAATAGTCGATCATGACGAAGATGAATCGATGCCCGTTGCTTGCTTTGGGCTCTATTGGTCCGATTACATCCATTCCCCACATCGAAAATGGCCACGGGGAGGTCATACAATGCAGTTCATTGGGAGGCGTATGGATCACATTACCGTGCGCCTGACATTGATAACATCGTTTGACATGATCATCGCAATCGGCTTTCAGCGTTAACCAATAATACCCTGTCCTCAAGATCTTTTTGGCCAACATCGGTCCACTCATATGTGGCCCACACACCCCGCCATGGATTTCGTTCATAATCCTTTGGGATTGCGTTTCGTCTACGCATTGCAACAGTCCCAACCCGGCATCCCTTTTGTAAAGTGAATCGCCACTCAGGTAAAACTTCATCGCCATCCTTTGAATTCTCATCCTTTCAGTCCGATTTGCCTGATCGGGAAGGGATCTGTCTCTCAGATATTCCCTTATGTCGTGATACCAGGGCTGCCTCGTCAACACCACCTCATTTGATAACACTGCCACATTTTCCTCATATGTCGGGGCATTCTGTACGGTGATCTCAATCTGTGGACTGTCCCTACTTTTGATCACGTGGATTAAGGAAGCCAAAGTCGCCAATGCATCGGCAAAATCATTTCGTCCCCGAGGAATATGGCGGAAGGCGATATCTTCGAACTCTTGCATAAGCTGGGTGACACAACGATGGTATGGAAGTAACCGAAGCTCCTTAGTGTTGTATACCCCGATTGTTTGTCTGATTACCAATTCTGAATCCCCGAACACCGCTAGTCTTTTTACTCCCAAGTCACGGGCCAATCGGAGTCCCAAGATACACCCCTCGTATTCAGCGGTGTTGTTCGAATTGCTGAAACGAAGTTTAGTGGCCACGGGGTATTGTTCTCCGGTGATAGAGACTAGGACCGCTCCGGCTCCTGCCCCCTCGGCATTCATGGCACCATCAAAATACAGCTTCCAGAATTGTCCCTCGTCATCACATTTTTCGCGCGATACCCAAAATATATCCTCGCCCGGGAGAGGAGTTTCTAACGGCTCCATCCCTCCTGCCGGGGCTTCTGCCAATTGATCTGCAATTCCCTGCCCTTTCATGGCCTTCTGGGTCACGTACACCATGTCAAATTGTTGTAAAATTAACTGCCATCTTGATAGTCGACAATTCAGCATGGGCCTTTCGAAAATATATTTCAGGGGATCCATTCTTGATATCAGGTATGTTGTATACCCATGGAGGTAGTGCTGTAATCTCCCTGCCGCCCAGGCCAGAGCACAACAGGTCTTCTCAATGGGAGTGTAATTCTGCTCACATTGGCTAAATCTTTTGCTGAGGTAATAGATGGCCTGCTCTTTTCCCGCCTCATTTTTCTGTCCCAACATACATCCCATCGCGATGGCATTTACCGATATATACATAAACAGAGGGATCCCATCCTTCGGGGGTACCAGCACTGGTGCCTCCGTCAATTGCTTTTTAATGGTCTGAAACGCCCTCTGACATTGCTCATTCCATTCTTTGGACACCCCTTTTCTTAACAGTTTAAAAATCGGCTCACATGTGGTCGTCAAGTGGGATATAAAACGGCTGATAAAGTTTATCCTCCCGAGGAATCCTCTTATCTCCTTTTCTGTGTGAGGTGCCGGCATATCCACAATGGCCTTAATCTTTGCTGGGTCCAACTCAATGCCCCGATCACTAACCAGGAAACCCAAGAGCTTACCCGACTGTACTCCGAAAGCGCACTTGGCTGGATTGAGCTTCAAATTATACTTTCTGAGCCGATCGAATAGCTTTTTGAGATGAATTATATGATCGGATTCTACCTTCGATTTCACGATAATGTCATCCACGTAGACCTCTATCTCCTTGTGCATCATATCGTGGAACAAGGCCATCATGGCTCTCTGATAAGTAGCCCCTGCATTTGTGAGACCGAAAGCCAGTCGTCTATAGCAGAAAGTGCCCCAGGGGGTGATGAATGCGGTTTTTTCCCGGTCTTCTTCCGCCACCATTATCTGATGATATCCCGCAAAGCAATCCACAAAGGAATACATTTCGTACTGGGCTGTGTTATCTACCAGGATGTGTATGAAAGGCACCGGGAAGTTATCTTTGAGACTGGCCTTGTTTAGATCTCTGTAGTCCACGCATATGAAAGGCACCGGGAAGTTATCTTTGAGACTGGCCTTGTTTAGATCTCTGTAGTCCACGCATACCCTCACCTTTCCTCCAGGTTTAGCCACTGGGACCACATTGGATAGCCATTCCGGGTAAGTGGACACCATAATGATCCCCGCCCTGAACTGTTTGATGATCTCTTCCTTCACTTTTAAGCTCCACTCAGGTTTCAACTTTCTTAGTTTCTGCTTGACAGGCCTGAAACCCTCCTTGATGGGTAATCGGTGTACCACAATGTCGGTGGACAATCCGATCATATCCTCATGAGACCAGGCAAAGACATCCTCATATTGTTTTAGTAACTCAATTATTTCTGCTTTTTGGCTGGGGGTAAGGTCTGTCCCTATCTTGAGTTCTTTTGGATTGTCAGGGGTTCCGATATCTATAGTGATGGTTTGGTCCAAATTGGGTTTGGGTTTATCTTCGACCCATCCTTTGATCTCATCAGGTGCGTCGTCGTAATCTGTCTCGTCTTGTTCAATGCCCATTAAATCGAAATCCAGCTCAATGTCAAAATCATAATCATCATTCAAATTTTGAAAGACCATTTGTTAGGCAAGGATTACTCAAATGGGTACACCTGACATGAAACAAAATACTTGTCATATATAAATCATTTTTTACGACGATCGCAATTTCAAATAACACGAAGAAACGACACAATTATGCAGAAATAAAACAACAACAAAATAAAACTTCTTCATTCCCCCATCCTCTAGGGTTGACCACCCTGACGTCGAGCTTTACCCTTGTTTGGATATCACTGGTTTCTGGGTCCAATTATCGATGGTCAGGTCAGATGAAATGCGCTGGATAAAGGAGGGCCTCACATCGGACACCTTCCCGATGATTACGGATACGTCGCCTGAGTCCTTCTCCATATCTTCTCCAGGAATAATCAGCCCTGCCCAATCGATGACAGGTACAACTTGTTGGGCTCCCGGTGGTGTGATAACATTCGTCCCCTCCTTACTGCTTGTTGATTGTCCGGGGATATAGCATTTGGTTTCAAACTCTTTTGCGACCTCCCGCAGGAAACTTTCCCTCCGGGCCGACTCATTACGTGTGGGGGTTAACTCTTCATTCCCTGCCCCAATCACAGGTCCGCTGATCCCCTGCTTATTGTTGACTTTGGTCACTGGACTGCCAACTAGTCGAATCGGAGTCGCACCCTGACGGTGTCCCCGTACTGCGCCCACATGGTATCCCAATCCTGCTTTGCCTATCTGTTGTGGTAGGTGGATGGGCTCGGTGATTCCCTGACTGCTTTTCTTTTCCCTAGTCCCTGTCCAGGTTGGAAGTTCATTTTAATCATTTCCCTTGCCACAAAGGTGAGTTCCGGAGAGACCCTTGGTTTCACAGCTGGAGCTCCCAGGCATCTATAATGGGGAGTGCTAATCTCTAGTGCTTGAAAGCTGGCAGGCGCCGCTGACTCATCCACATTGATTACTGGTAGGCCACTCCTGGGAGGAGAAGGGTCATCACATTCGGCCGATATTGTTACCAGATTCCCATCGATGATCAACTTGATTTGTTGGTGGAGCGTGGAAGGAACTGCCCCGGCCATGTGTATCCACGGCCTCCCTAACAGCAGGTTGTAGCTTGCCATAATATCTAGGACTTGGAAGGATATATCAAAAGTACAGGGCCCTATCTCCACTGGCAATTCTATCTCTCCGATGGTATCCCTCCGGGATCCGTCAAAAGCCCGAACCACCACCTGACTGGCCCGTAGGCGCTTGGGACTGATGTTCATTTTCTTCAGCGTGCTGAGAGGACATATATTCAATGCCGATCCCCCGTAGATCAGCACCCCATTTCATGACATATCCTGAGGAGATTACCGCGATGTGTAGCGGTTTTCGGTGCCCCCTTCCCTCTTCGGGAATGTCCTCATCCGTAAAGGATATTGCATCGGTTTCCAATAAGTGGCCTACCAGCCGGCCGAAAACCCTCCTCACTAATTTCTTTGGGCACAAATGCCTCCTCCAGAACCTTCATCAGGGTTTTGCAATGCTCACTGGATGACAACACCAAGTCCATGACT
Source organism: Aralia elata (assembly GCA_034770075.1). Taxonomy (NCBI): domain Eukaryota; kingdom Viridiplantae; phylum Streptophyta; class Magnoliopsida; order Apiales; family Araliaceae; genus Aralia; species Aralia elata. The sequence goes on from JAVJAP010000153.1 coordinate 31,456, forward strand.
GATGTTTAGGGTTGATTCCTCATTTAAAATCTGGATCCCCCTCGTTTCTGGGTGATCCATCCTTTTCAAAAACTCTATGGCCCTTTCCTCGGAAACTTCTTCATTTTTTCTCTTTTGGCTCTCAAGGACTCGCCCGGGAAGATATAAGGGGTTCCCCTTGGTCGTCACAGAAGCACAACTGGCCGCTTCCTCTGGTATTCCCCCATAATTCCAGGGTACAGTCCTCAGACTACTGATAGGGAGTTGCGGCCTTGCTGCAAGTATGATGGGCCTCGGGGCTGTCAGCTTGACAGGTCCCTCTATGTTATTCGTACTTACCCCTATCAACCTGATGGGCGTTCCCCGTGCATCCCCATGATCATGTATCATGTTGATCATCTCCTCAACTTTCTGCACATAGTTCAACCTTGGCGGCCCCCCAGCCTCACTTGCCTCCGTCGCATTAACTCCCCCTCCATCATGTCTTGGCAGGGGATTTGCTTTAACATTCGGGGGAGTCCGGTTGTTCCACCACAATTTCCCCACTGTCTATCATGTTTTGGATTCGATGCTTCAACGTCCAGCAATCTTGTGTATCATGGCCAGGGGAACTGGAGTGGTATGCACATCGTTTGCTCGGGTCAAACCTTCTAACCCTTTGGGTCACTTGGTGGTGCCAGACCAACTATTTTCTTTTGGGCTACTAATACCGCTAATACCCGTTCAAGCGGCTCCCCGAGCGGGGTGAATACTCGATTCTGCGAAGCCTCATATCTTCTTCGCCCCTCTGCCCTTTGATCTGTGAAGTTTGGCTGTCGGGATGGCCCTCCCCTCTGTAACCTGAACCGGAAGATGACTTTTCTGTTTTTCTGGATGACCCCTGTAAGATGAGGGAAACATCCTCTTCCTTTTTCTTTTGGACCCTCCGGGAAGTGCTGCCATAGTTTCCATTCTGTATTTGCTCGGCAGCAGTTTCTAAAGCAGTAAGATCCCGGATTTTACCCGACTTCAACCCCATGTCTACCATCTCTCCATGTTTAATCATTTCAGCAAAGGGTCTTCCAATCCCCGAGATGACCCGCTCATAATACGGTGCCTCCTGAATGTCTACAAAGGTCATTACCATCTCTGATTCGCTCATCGGGGGGGTTACCTGTGCGGCCATGCCCCTCCATCTTTGCGCATATTCCCTGAAGGACTCCCTAGGCTGTTTTTTTAACCTTTGTCATTTGGTACCTGTCAAGAGCCATCTGGGCCTGAAAGCTGTATTGGGTTAAGAAGGTATGGGCCAATTCCTCCCAGTTGTGGATTCGGGCGTTGTCGAGGCGGGCATACCAGATTCTTGCCTCCCCTGTTAAGCTTTTCTGGAATAGTTGCATTCTTAACCCCTCGTCTTCGGCATAAGACCCGAGTTCTCCAATGTATATTTTCAAGTGTGTATAGGGGTCTCCCTTTCCATTGTACTTTTCAAACTCGGGAACTTTGAACTTTTCTGGATATCTGGCTCCAGGGAAAACACATAGATCCGAATAATTAACCCTGCCCAGGGAGCCTATGCCCCTTAGAGATTGGATGGTCTCCTCCATGTGTTTCATTTTTCTCCGAAGGTCGTCATTGTCCCCTTCTTCTGGGATAGTAACCACTGTCCTGCTAGGTATGGGAACGGCCTTTGTAATGACTGGCTCGTCCTTGAGTTGGGGTTGGTCATCCTTACCCAGGTTTACAACATTTTTAGGAGGATTCTGGTCACCCCCTGGTGGTGGAATATTATGTGGTCCTTGGCTTGGCGGATCCTGTCTGAGTAGGAACTGCTCTTTTAGCATTGTGGCCATTTCCATCATCTGTTTTTTGAAGTCATCAAACTCTTCCCGAGATATGGAACTATGATTAGGAATATCAGCCATTTCAGAGGTAGAGACCTGGGCTTTCTTAGACTGCGAACGGGTTTGAGGAGCAATCCTACAAAACAACGGTTCGAAGTTTAGTCCTGGGGAAACGCAAAATGGATGCATGCTAAAACTGTAAAAAAAAATTTTGTGTCTTTTGGGTTTTTTTTTTTTTTTTAATCTTTCCCTGCAAAAGAGAAAGTTAGTAGTCCTTTAATGCCATAACCAATGTTAAACATGCTTTATTATGCTCCCCCAACTATTCCCTGCAATTCACAGCGGTTAGTAATCTCTTTCGACACAGAAAAGGGATGTATGAACATTGAATGAGATCATGACATTTAGACATATAAACGTAAAAAGGCATGAAGAGACTTTTCCTGCGTTGGGTTAATCTGAGGCTGACCTACCCTAGGGTTACTCTCGCGGGCTTTTCGGCATGAAGGTTCCCAAATCTTCGCAATCTACTCGTTTGAGCCCTTTCGATTGGAGCGGATTTGAGTGGTGCGTTTCCTGAGCCATCTCCGGGGAGCAGCCCCATCGAGTCCAGTAATAAGCAACCGACGGGTTCGCCTCAGGAGGAGGTACTCTCTCAACATACATTCACATTCATCGTCCTCACCGTATGCAAATGATTACTTTTAAAGTAAAGCAATTCCATACAAACATTCATTCATTGGACAACAACACACATTCACACAACAATACAAAGAAGTCAAAATGTCGCACGCACATACACATTTATAAATTTTAAAGGATAGGATATCATCAAGACTTGACGCGGCTTAAGCCCTCTAATGTCCCCAGCAGAGTCGCCAGCTGTCGACGCTGGGTTTTCGCTTTCTGTGTCCTTTTCCAATTTTAGCCTTTTGATTTAGATGACGTTTGGAAAAGGTCGGCATTGATGTCGACGGGGTTTTGAAAGATCGTTTTTATGATGAGCCAATTGACCAGAGTCGCCAGTTGGTATATTTGAAATGGATGTACCAACTCATCCGAATTTTCGTTCTTTTATAAATCGCTGGCTCATATGTGACTCCGAATTAATTGGTCTGCGAATTGAGATTCATAGAGTTCGGGGGCTTGCTTAAGTGAGGGGAAGGTGTTAGGCACCCCTCAACTTCCGTGAAACACGGTGTTACCGCAATCTTGATGCTTTTCCTATCCTTTAATTCATGAAATGTGTGTGTGTGTGCGCGTGCGTGTGTGTGTGTGTGTGTGCTTATGTGAATGTTGTGGGGAATTTGTATGAAAGAGTCCATTTGGATTTTAGGGAAATTCGTGTGTTTTAATTTGAGAACGCTTCGGAATATCTTTTCGGTATACACGAGAAAGCTTATTCTTTATGAGAAAGGTTTGATTTTAATTGTCCAAAACTATGAGATTTTCATTAAGTGTCGTTTTGGCAAAACAAGAGTTTTAAACCTTCGTCTAAATAGGAATCGAGATCTATACGTTGCTTTTCATAAAATGATGGGCAATTTCTAGAATCTCTTTCACCCTATGCACAAAGATTTAATAAAACGTTACTTATTTTATAAAATCATTTTGTGTGATGTTTTGGAAACGATTTCTTTTTTTGCCTTCTCGTTTACATAGAAATCAACAATCGTTAGCACTTCTCATTTTAAGCCTCGTGATGCTAACAACCTAGTTTGATTGATTTTATGAAGATCTTCATTGTTTAGCTTCGAAATCAATTTCGTGTCGTAAATCAAATCAAGCATAACATGCATTGGGGTTATTCATGGGCATGTAAACCATCCAAATAACCCCAACACCCACAATCACATACTTCATTATTACGGGGCCTTAAACTCGATTCCGCCTTGGCGTCGTTTTAAGGCCCAATATTACATATTTACAAAGAGACTACATCCTACCCGCTACATACATCAAGATACGTCCATCATCGGATTTGGACCACGGGGTCGCTTTCCTAGGCTCACAACCAAATTTCCACACACCCACAATCGGATATTACAAGAAATAACCAATACGGATAACCTACCAATACCAAGACATCCCAAAATAGAGATCTAAAAGAACCTATGTCAATATAAACACCAAAAAAACAAACAAACAAGAAATCAATAAATAAATATCATCGGGTTATTAGGAAGAATTTTGTTCCAAATGGAACCCTCACTAATGCTCCCTAATTTATTATTCCATAATCATATGAAAACTTCATTTGATTTGACCAAAAAGATATGATAGAAATTACAAAATTGAGGAGATTTTCACACCTTGCAAATGAGATCAAAATGGATCTAAATTTATGTTATTTGAATAGAAGAAAAAGTATTATGTGATACAATCAAATCACAAAAAATATTATTCCTCTCTTTTTTCTTACTTTCTCTCCTATTTTGATTGCAAAATCTATGCTAATTCTTCCTCTTTTTCTCTATTTTCTGCTGCTGTTTCCCTGCTGATTTTCTTCTTCTCCCAAAATTCTCGAACTCCCTGTATGCTGAGAAGAAATGGTTGATATAGGCTGGCCAAAGCCAGCCGCAGATACATCTGCGGCTGGCCGCAGATGGATCTGCGGCTGGCTGGCGCCCACCCCCCACTCAGCACACCTTCCACTTTGATTATTTAATTCTCCTCGGTTCTCGCACCGCACCTCGATTCTCGCGTCGCGCCGTCAGTTTTATCCGAAAGGCTTGTATTTTGCAGTCCGGAAATTATTGCGGGACGTGACACATCATTCGGCATGCTCATTTCGGACGGCCTTGATCGTAAGTCGTCGTGGTGGCTCTAAGTGTTCGCACTTATGTTCACCCTCCGTCTCGCAGGCCGGTCCAATGGACGAATTTGCCCTCCTGTCATGGTCAGTATAGGAAATGCAAAATTTGGGTGTCTACAAATGACTACCTCAAGAGTAAAAGTTAGCTATAAAAACTAAATTTTACTCTTCTGCAAGTACGTAAGGGGATCAGCCTCATTGTACCCGAGATTATGCATAATTCTCAAACATAGCGCGCGGTCGGGCTACCGACAATAAAGTTTCCCCTGATTTATTTTTTAGGGTTGTTCATCTCAGTCTTACATCATGAGTCCGTACCACATCAATATGGTTTGGATTGCTTTCAAATAAATACTTTGAGTTCAACATATTATAACAATTTTGATCTAGCCGAATCAAATGGCATATATCTTTAATAACGAATTAGTTCCAATAATAGAACGTTTCATGCGATATCAATTTAATATTAGTCTAGCCGACAACAATTAGCTGAGACATGACTAATAGACAGTTCATAAATAAAGAACTCTAATTACTATTTAATAATGCTTTTCAAATTAGGTCTAGATGGTCAATTAGCTTAGACAATCTTTAGACTAGGTATACATACCGAAATTTAATAGTATGTATCAGAACTTGTCAACGAATTTCAAATTCAAGGGTAATTGATAATGTACAATAGTTCATACAAGTGGGGACACTTGCATAACCGAACTTAGAATACAAATTTTCAATATGAGTCATAGCAATTCAGTAATGAGATACTTTTAACAATGAACGAATCGAAGGAAATTGGAATTTATAATAATTATAACAATTTGTACAAGTGAGGACACTTGTACAAAGAACAGAACAATTTTGATTATAAATGCATCACATGAGACAATATCGAGATATTTGAAATCAATAGATAGCTTGAATAAAGTTTAAGAATACTTGCATAACATATGGATCCATTGCATAAAGTAAATGCAAGGGTTACGATAATTGCATAAACGAATAACAAAGATCATTATGGATATGAATAATTAACAAAAATTATTCACGAGCATGCTTTGAAATTGATAACTCATGTTGAGTTAGGAACTAGCATAACATATACCTGTTTGCACAAAATAAAAGTAGTGCGTAAGGTTTAGATACTTGCCTGAGTCGTTGACTACTGCTACGCAATTTAATATGACTTCTTTCGTAAGACCTACCAGTCATAAGATTGATCTTTCAATCAGTAAATCATATTATACCTTATAATATCACTTCTTTATAAGTAAATTATCTAACATTCAACTACATAATCAAATATTAGATAACACATAACACCATACGCATTCATAATTCTAAAGTTAGCACATATCGAGTCTTTAACAGTGTTCAATATAGTATGCTGAGTGGTTTTCCGCAAACAACTAACAAACTAGTTTCCGTCTCATCTACACTGTTTTCATAGTGAGTTAGATCGGTTGCTAGTTCGTATATACCTCCGCTACCTGAAAGAATTGTTTAGCCCATATACTATACATCGACTATTAAAGAGTACGACTGTACCACTACTTTATGAATTAACATTAAGTCTTTCATTACATAAGTCTTTCTTTACGGTCCCGTAGGTTAAATACCCAATCCAGCAAACTGGATTCCAAATCCAGCGAACTAGATGGCAATTCAGCAAACTGGATTCCAATCTAGCAAACTGGATTCCATCCTGGATTCAAACTATTCAATTCAGCCAACTATTTTTCCAATCCAACAACCTGGATTTAGTAGTTAACTTATATATCTAGCACCATGCTTTGATGGATCACAAAAAGAGTTTGTAGATCTCAAGTTATGAACTTACAAAGTACTAAAAAGTTAGGGTTTTCTAATTGTTTAGAAACTAGTTTTATTTTTCTTGCTTTTGATCCAACTTTTGATATTCAAAAGGGTTAGATCTAAATATAAAACACTTACTAACATGTAGATAAAGAGTTATAGGGTCCAAGATCACAAACTTTATATCACAAAAATCAAACCAAAACAAAAGAAAATAAACTCGATTAAAGTTAGAAAATTTATACCTTTGCTTGATTTTCCTTCTCCTTCTTCCTAAGGTTTGTTTATGGGATTTGAGCACACCAAAAACTTCCTCCCTTTTCTTCCTCCATGGCTGCCGCCCCTCTCCCCTTTCTCTCTCTTTAAATTTTATTTTGGAAAGAATAAGAGAAAGAAGTGGCTTTTAATTCTATTTTCTCTCTCCAAGTTAGGAAATAAAAAATGAACAAAACTATCTTTGTTTTATTAAATCTAATACTTGCATAACCTATACATATATGAATTATATCTATCCATTTTGTCATAATTGCAAGTATACTTTCTTTGACAACTTGGTGATGGCTATCATTACTTTTTGGTACTTTATTATATAACCTTACAAGCAAGCACTTAAAATTTTAACACCTCATCCCATTTTGGAATCCATGTGGCTGGCTGTCCCCCTTCCATATTGCTTTATTTTTGCTTTTTCTTTTATTGTTTTAATGAATTAATTAAGTTGCTAAAAATATCTTCCAAGTAGGTCACAAATTGGACTTGGTTTTAAATCAATTTGGGCTCACTTTAATAAATTTGGGCCACTAGTTTTCTAATTTTATTATTCCATGCTTGGCTACTAATTTAATAAGTGTTGTGCTAATTTAATAAGTCCACACATTAATTATCCAAGTCCATGTTTAATTAAATGAGTGGGCTTGATTAATAAATTAATTAGGCTAGTCTCCATTAGAATTTTCTTACTACTTGGGACTATTAAATAAATTATCCATATAACACATAATTCTCATTAATTAATACTCATATTAACTAATGTACAAAATTTATTCACTTACTATATTCACTTCAATTAAATAATTAATTAACTTACTATCTTATCAATTGTTTAATATTAATATTCTTAGGTTAGTCCACTAATTTAAATAACTATTAGTGGGTCATACTTAACTAACAATTAGTCACATACATTATCCACATAATCATAACATATTTATCATCATTGACAAATAATTATTATGCTCATTGAACCACATATTGTACATACATACATTCAAATATAATCAATACTTATATTTAATATTCGAATAAGAAAATAAATTATTATTATCCATAATACACATACATAAAATACAACTATAACAATAATTGTATTAATCATTAAAATTCATAATCATAGATCAAATTAGGTTTTGATCATCCCTTTATCTTTGACTCATTTACCATACTTAGTCAATTTAAAATAAATTGACTAAATCTTACAAATTCATGTCATAAAGAAATAATCATAGATAATAATAATAACTATTAATAATCATTTCTTAAAATATATATTTATCATTTAAATAAATATAGTAATCATATTTTTGTAAATAATCATATATCTTTAATATAAAAATTAACTTACTAACAGAATATAATTTATAGTTATCAACTATTTCTTTAATAAGAAATTTACTTGAAACCATATAGGAAATAAATATATATGTATACATATCACATATTCACATTTCTTTTCCTTGCACACATTCACATACTTTCTTTAATATATAATAAAAATAATTTTATAAAAAAAAATTTCATACGTAAAATTTCTTATTTTAATTATATCGAAAATCTTGGGTTATTACAGTAATTGCGAAGAAATAGTTAAAGCTCGCAACTACAAGAGGTAAAATCCCTAGTCATTATTATGTTCATTTTTTTTAATATTATAGTCTATAAGCTCAAGAACATAAGTCGTGGACCATGTACGATTTTTGTTCTCTGTTGTCCTTCATAAGTTCTTGAGCAAGTAGTTGTTATGTTCAATTTTATATAATAGATATAGTAAAAAATCCTAAGAACACAAGTCGTTACCATGTTTGATTTTCTAACTCAGCGTTTCTTTATGTATTCTTGAACAAATCTTATATATATATAATATATAATATATATATATATATATATTTAAGTTTATATTATTTCAAGTTTAAAGTATCATAAATCACATATGTAAGCCGTTATAATGCCCAAATTATTTCATCTATAAGAACCTTAAGCTCAAGAACATAAGTCGTTTACCATATACGATTTTTTTGTTCTTCGTGATTTCTTGAGCAAAAAAGTCATAAATCTTACATAAGTAGGTTATTATAATTTTGTTATTTTCTTGTTATTGAAGGTAATTAAGTGTTAGAAACATGATAACATAACATTTTGATGCTTTGTGGTATCATGTTTTACCAAATAAAATGAAGAAATTGTAAACAAAATCACACTTCCTGACCTTTTCTGCCCATTTTTTCCGAAAACTTAAAGTCAAGAATCTGTCACGCCCCAAAAATCCACCTGCTAGCTTCTTTTAGCCAGGTCGAATTTCGTGTTGACTTATATAACCTTATACAAAATATTCGTGTGTTGACTTATATAACCTTATTCAAAATATTCATTAACTTAAAGGTAATGTACACGATAAGTTTCTATAAAAACTCGTAATATAATTGATTTGAATCGTATATAGAAATCTTAACTTCTAATAATCAGAGTATAATGCGGAAAAGTGATAATATTATAAAATATTATCTATTCATTGTTACAACATTCCCAGATAACTTGTTCTTATTACAAATAAGTCCTAAAAGACTTAAAACCAAATCTCCATTTATCTATCTGAGATTTTCAGTATTAGCAACCAGGCAGTTCCCAGGAAAGAGGGGGCTTTCCGTTAAAACGGTGCGCAATTAAATGACCTAACCCCTTTCCTCGTCAAAACTTTCTAGACACTGCCAATAATGTTAAATCTAGCATAGTTGAAATGACTTCTACATCTTCAAACTTTCCTTTGTACCATGCCAGAATCGTCTGGTAATTCTTCCTTAGCTATAATTTGTTTTAAGATAATTGCAAGAATGAGCATAAGAATGCCCAACAAGTCTAAACAGATAATATATATGAGAAGAGAATCACCTTTTCAAGATATATATACAGAATAAGCTGAACAAAAGATTTCAACAATTATCAATATAGTGAACTGAGTGGTTCCCCACCCATGAACTAATGAATTAGTTCCCCGTCTCATCACCAACTGCTACAATTGTATCAACAGTGTATATCGCTTCTACGATACCTATACACTGCGACAAATGTTACCTCAGTGAGTTAGATCGGTTTCCTAACACATCTTAAACTCTTGCCCATAACAATGAGAGTTGTTCAAGAACTCAGATACCTAACATGGTTTTCAATTGAAATTCAACAATCACTATCACGTTGCAAATAAAAGATAACAAGTATGTTAATGCACTGGGGTGCAAAAGAAACAATACTTGCATAACAATAAACCTCATAAATAAGATAAGTTATTGCACGGAGTGCATTTCAACAAAATAAGTAGACTTGCGTTATTGCACGGAGTGCATTTCAACAAATAAGGTAGACTTGCGTTATTGCACGGAGTGGCATTTCAACAAATAAGTAGACTTGCGTTATTGCACAGAGTGCATTTCAACAAATAAGTAGACTTGCATTTATTGCACGGAGTGCATTTCAACAAATAAGTAGACTTGCGTTATTGCACGGAGTGCATTTAAAGAAATAAGTTAGACTTGCGTTATTGCACGGAGTGCATTTCAACTAAATAAGTAGACTTGCGTTATTGCACGGAGTGGCATTTCAAACAAATAAGTAGACTTGCCTGAATATGGATAATATTGTTAACGCTAATGTGTCATTCCTTGCTCAATCTCCTGAAGTGTAAGCTCTAGAACTTTTATCCTCCAAGCTTTTCCTTTCCTTGGATTATGCTACGCTAATTAAGCATTTTAATGATTAAATATTTTAAGTTTTATTTCGGGTATTATAACAGCTTATAAATAACTCTTTCTAATATACATGAAATAATTTCAGCATTATAACTGCATATAAAATGAATATTCATCAACTATATTTAAAATAAATTGAGCATTATAACTGCTTATAAAATGAATATTCGACTATTATATTTGAGATAATTTCAACATTATAACTGCTTATAAACTGAATATTTTTACTAAATACTTGAAGAAAATCGGGCATAATAACTGCTTATAAAAGTATATTTTCTAATATATAAGAGAAATAAATCGGACATTATAACTGCTTGTAAATGGGACTTTTGTACTATATACTTAAAATAATTTGGGCATTATAACTGCTTATAAATAGGACTTTTGTACTATATACTTAAAATAATTTGGGCATTATAACTGCTTATAAAAGTATATTTTTACTAAATAAATAAAGAAGAATGAAAATAATAACCACTAGAGTAATACCTCTTGTAGTTGCTAGCTTTACTTCCAATCGCGTAGCGCTTCGATACTTCAAGAGTAATTTTTTATCTCACAATATCTCTCAGAATATAAATATAGAGTGTTTTTGATCTTGAACTGCTCTTGAAATGGTAGGAAATAATGAACGAACTAAGCATTGCTATTTATAGGAAAACCAAGTTTTTCGCTAATTGCACGTTAGGGGCTCGGGCTTATTACACTTTGTGCACCCGACTTATTACACTTTTGGTAACCATAGGTTAATTACACTTTAAGCTAAGAAAAAGTGGTTAATTACACTTTAGTACCTGATTAATTACACTTTAGTACCTAGCGTGTGCCAGGCGTAAGCCAGCGTGTGCCAGGCGTAAGCCGGCGTATGCCAAGCGTAAGCACGACAAAGCGGAAGCACGACAAATCACTTTGTCAATTTTCGAAGCACGACACAGCAGCTTACTAAAAATAATTTGTTAGGACGCTTCTTGGTGAATTCGCCAGAAGCACGACAAATCATTTTGTCAGTGTAAGCACGACACAGTTGCTTGGCGAAAAATTTTTTATTTGACCAACTTTATCGTTTACACGATATAAAATCACAAAACACCTGCTTCAAAATATCATTTGGATCTTTATTTAAGCACATATGATACAAAATTTGAATCTCATTGGGGTTTAAGATTTTTAAACTTCTCGATACCTAGTTTTAAGGTCACTAAATTAACCTCTAACCATATACGATCGTATTTATAAGCCTCATAAATATTCAAGGTATTACAGAATCTGCTTCTTCAATGTAAAAGAAAGTTGTAGAGGGGGAAATTCTAATGAATTTTATAACTCAAGAATCACCTAAAAAATGCTTTAAAATGAAGAAGTTATGACAGTTTTCGTAAAGGACGTTAAAGCTAAAATGTTTAAGGGGGCTCTCGGATTTAAAGGCTTAAAATGTACTTTTTGAGCTAGCCACTTATCTAAGTAATTCCACCTATGAAAATAGTTTTAACAAGTTATAAAAACACTTATTATGGAGTAAAATTCGATGAACTAACATTCAGGTACACATAACCCATTATCTAAGGTTTTAAAACGTTTACCGGGAAACCCTAGTTTCGATTCGAGACAAGTTTTCTATCCTAAACCTATGTGTAACTATTTTCTAAGCTTGTTCATATGTGATAGTTGATATGTGAAAGTATATGTATGAACGCTTTATGTGATGTTAAGTAGGATATGATGATTAAATGTTACGTATGTAATGATATGTTATGCCATATATGATTATGTTCTATCATTAAGCATGAGTTAACATGATCGTTGATTGAAAATTATGTCAAGTCAAGTATGTTAAAGTTTATAATGAAAGCATAAACTGTCCATGTGTTATTAGATAAACTTGTTTGAGCCGTAGTGCTCATTCTTGCGAATAAAACTTTAATTGTAGTTATGAAGAATGATAAGAAGATCATGCATGTAAAAAAGAAGCTGAAATTTTAAATAGGCACACTTAGAAGAGGGGGGTTGAATAAGTGTGAGAACAAACTATGACCAATTTTTGATTTTATGTTAAACAGACGAATTCAGCTTACCAGATTAATGAATTCAGCTTACTAGATGAAGAACCACAATTTGATGAACTATATCAGTTTTTATAAAAATAACTTGCTGAATGAATATTTCTTATGAAAGTACAAAGTATTTATAGATTTATATAAAATATTCAATTTTAGTTATCAATTTGAAGAAATAATTTTCTTGTGAATAATGATAAAATAATGCAAGCAATAAATGAAACACCAGGATTTTTTACGTGGTTCAGTTATTACCCTCTATAATAATAAGCCTAGTCCACGTCCAATACCAACTAGTATTGGAGACTCACTTTATAAATATAACTTTCAATTACAAAGTGACACCTTTTACAAAGCAGGTTAATTGAATTCTTAAATTCCCTTGAGCACTTTTGCTCCCTGTGCACCTATGCACTCCTTAAGGCACCTATGCTTCCTTAAACCTGTTTGTAAACAATTCTCAATCCACACTTGGATTAAATTCCATTTTAGACAATTCCTTAGTCTAAATACACAATAAACAAAAGAATTACAAATGTAGAGGTCTAATGATCAAAGCAGATAATCAATTTAACAATGTAAGGCTCAACTAATGTATGTAATGATCAATTAATAAAAGAAGGATATTACCGATTAAAAGCCCACGAAAATATGCTGAATTTATAATTAGAATTATAGTAGCACAACAGCAGATTTCAATTACAACCAAAGTATTAAAAATAGCTTTTTCAGTATATAATTAGTGCACTGTAAAAAATCATTAGTTAAAGCTGGGATATCTTCATGCAATTTATAGCTTTACAAAAAAATATTTTCGTTGCAGCCCATATACATCCTACCGTTTGCATAAAGATCTTAGATTACTATACTAATGTTACAAACAAACCTTATCAAGTTACAACCAGTTAGCAAGATATCTGGAAATAAAATATTTCAACTGATCAAAATATCCTGATGTTACCATAAACAACTCTTAATATATCTCATTTAAAAATATATATCCTTCTAAACAGACTTATGAACAAATATTGTAGCCATACCGAGTCAAAGAAGGATTTTGTAGATAATGATTACTCTTTAAAAAATATTTTTTCATCATTTATCCCTCATTTCGAAGGATATAACCAAGATAATATATTACATATATCAAAGAATTAGATTTCCAAGGATTAATAACCCCTATCAATTCTACTGTCGCACGTTTCCATATTTCAATTAATAACCATGGCACATATTGTAATATTCCGAACCCTAATAAGATTCGTATATGTAAATTATGTGATTATTAAATGAAATTTCTTATTCCGACTCTATGTTATGTGAATGTATACTCTAATGAACGACTGTTCAGGGAATCTTTGAAAACCTAATACGATTCGAAAACGCTATCAATATGTTTAGAATTAGAGCGTATAACTTAAAACTAGGTATCAAGAAGTTTAAAACCTTAAGCCCTAATGAGATTCGAATTTTGTAACATATGTGCTTAATAAAGATTGAAATGATATTTCGAAGCAGGTGTTTTGTGATTATATTATGTAAACGATGAATTAGGTCAAATAAAATTTTTTTGTCAAACTGTTTAGTCGTGCTTACATTGACAAAATAATTTATCGTGTTTTCCACGATTTCACCAAGAAGTATCCCGGCAAATTATTTTTAGTAAGCTGCTTTGTCGTGCTTAAACTGATATGGTGCTTTGTCGTGCTTACGGTAACAAGCTGCATTGTCGAGCTTGTAAGATATTTTCATTGAGGAGCTTAAAAGTTAGGTTCAATTGCAAGCTGCATTGTCGAGCTTGGAAGATATTTTCATTGAGGAGCTTAGAAGAATATTCTAAGAATATGCTAGGGTGAAAAGTGTAATAAGTCGAGCCCCTAACGTGCAATTAGTGAAACTTGATTTTTCTATAAATAGCAAGCTCAGTTTATTCATTCTTTACTATGTTTCAAGAGCAGTTCAAGAGCAAAAACACTCTATATTTATATTCTGAGAGATATTGTGAGATAAAAATTACTTTCTAAGCATCGAAACATTACGCGATTGGAAGTAAAGGTAGCAACTACAAGAGGTATTACTTTAGTGGTTATTATTTTCATTTTTCTTTATATATTTAGTAAAAATAAACTTTTATAAGTAGTTATAATGCCCAAATTATTTTAAGTATGTACAAAAGTCCTATTTACAATCAGTTATAATGTCCGATTTATTTCTATTATATATTAGAAAATATACTTTAATAAGCAGTTACTATATTCGATTTTCTTCAAGTATTTAGTAAAAATATTCATTTTACAAGCAGTTATAATGCTGAAATTATGTCAAATATAATAGCAGAATATTCATTTTATAAGCAGTTATAATACCCAATTTATTTCAAACATAGTAAACGAATATTCATTTTGCAAGCAGTTATAATGCTCAATTTATTTTAAATATAGTTGAAAAATATTCATTCTATAAGCAGTTATAATGCTGAAATTATTTCATTTATAGTAGAAGAAATCTTATTTATATGCGGTTATGATACCCGAAATAAAACTTAAAAGATTTAATCATTAAACGCTTATTTGTCTACATAAACTTATAATTGTGTAGGACTTACGACGAACATTTAGACCGTTATATTAACTGTAAAAGATATACGAGGCAAGTCTTCTAACTTTGTTACTTTTAAGCAAGTATATTACATCTTGCTATCAATTATTATGGAGTTATTGCTTTTTGTTCAGCATAACTTAAGAACTGAATCATTATTCATATATTATTTATCCGAGCATAAATTATTGTGTTAAGCCAAATTGTTTTGGTGCGACATCTTATACTGAGAAATAAAATACTTTGGTGGAAGGTTATAAATCGTCGATTATATATTGACATAAATTGTAGGATGATATCCATACTCCTAGGATATTAGTAAGTTGATCCCCTACGAGATATCCGAAATCAAGCTTTTCTAAGTCATTGAAGACTGATAGAATTGATTGAAACACATGGTTCATGTACTGAACCCTCAGTTATACATCTTTGACATCTTTCAACTCAAACACATTGTGTTTACATTTTTAAATAAACTTGCTGAGCATTTGTAGCTCATTCTTGCATACAACTTTCTTTATAGTGTTAGATGGTAATCCCGGAACTTCAGGGACAGATAAGGGAAAAGCCATGTTAATTAGTTTTATATTACTGTTTTGTATAATCTCAAATCTTATAAGACTTTTGTTGTAATAAAGACATAGTACTGAGAATGTTGTAATCAAACTTAATCTTATGAAATATATATCATCTTTTATTACATCGTTTGCGTTGTATTTATATTCTTAGTTAAGTTAGAAGGCAGCATTCGATCTAGTACAGTATCCCTATGAACTATACATCTGAATGAGGGTATTTAAATGATACTGGGAGTTCTGTAAGTGCTGGGGTAACACTTAATGAGCGTCCGTAAGGTGTCACCTTTATCGGAATGCGCCCCTCAGTTCGAAGAACAATCTTATCATTAATACTGTGAATGTTAGATAGATTGGGAATATCGATATGAAAGAGATATTCATAAGATATGAATCTATACATCCAAGTGAGGGTATCCATACACAGTTAACGTTCTGGCCGGAACTAGTATCAGTTATGGGATACTGTGAACCTTGGATAAATAGAAGTTATATATTATGAATATTTATAATTGAATAGTTTCACGTGAACACCAAATCTGCTACAGGGAGTGTAGAGAATTTGGGGGCGTCACAACCAATGGCATATAATACTCCAAAATGTTTTATGTGAAACCCTCATAATTTCAATACCTTCAAAGGGGCTACCAAGAACATCAACACAAATCCTTTAAAAAAAGACAGATAATTGATATTTTTACAAGTAAAAAAATGATAATTTTACATGTTTAAATATTAAAATATTATTCAAAATAAATTAAAAGATACGGTATTATTATTGGTGATGCAGAATGATAGTTCTCAATCTTTGATATGTTAAAATATAGAAGTGATTTTATTTTAAAATTTTAATTTTGTTTTTTTCTTAGTTCTCAGATATTTTATTATTAAATCAAAAGAAATAACTAATTTGTTTGTGAATATCTTTTTGAGGTCTACGGTCGTGCTATGCACGTGTCATTCAAATGAATCTACTGGGATCAACACAAGAAAGTGCAACGTTAGGGACCGTTTGGGAGAGGTTTTGGATAAATTAAAAGTACTTCTAAATTAAATATGAAAATATTTTGGTGTTTAGTAATAATCTTCTGAAAATACTTTTAAAGAGTAGAAATTTGAATTCAAAAACAATTTTAATTGGAATAGAAAATTTGTGCTTTTAAACTCTAGTACTTTTTATAAAAGTAAAATATACAAAATTATCCTTAAATTGTTAAAATAAATAAAATCTCACACCACACACTTACCTTAAAATTATTATAAGATCCCTATCACATAATAATAAATAAGTCTCATACTCACGTGAGAGAGAGAGTTTATAAAAATATCAAATTTTACTTATATCATTGTTGTCTATATATCTGATCTCCTATAAATGGTCTAAACTCTAAACAATAACTATCACATAGTTGAGTGCTTACAAAACAAAAAAGTACATACCATATGCATGCAATATTATAAATAAGAAACTAATTATGTAAAATTTATAGGGGAGCACTATTTTCATATGTATTTTTGATATTTTTCATGATTCATTCTCACATTAAGGTGGGACCCACTGTATGCTCATGTGAAAGAGAATTTTATGAAAATATTAAAAATACATACAGAAATGTCAGCTCTCAATTTCTAATGTCTGTATTCATAATCAAAGTACAAAATTAAATTTGGATAAATTTAGGATTATAATACAAACAATAAAATTTGGGCCAAAAAATTTGTACTAGTGGGTATGAATAAGATATATATATATATATATATATATATTATATATATATATATCCCAAAGCATAGCCAAGGCCTTTACTTAAATAAAAACGTCCATAATCATGGAAAATTATCATAAAACAGCTGTTTAGCAACCAAACTTCATTGCTAAAAAAACATTAACATTTTTTATAATTAAGAAATTACAGTTTACAAGGATCAAGTGGAGCTCCACACAAGCAACGATTATGAGAAAATGATGAGTTATCCAATCCCTCGGGCCGATACCTTAACTTCCATCCCTTGGGTATCTCGCCACACAATCTATTATAACTAAAATTCAACCCTTGCAACATGAAAGCTTCCGTGTTGTTATGAGAAATATCCAATATTACCAATGATTCGTCCATAAACTCCACTCGCGAGAAATCGAACTCAAAGTTCTTTCGTGATATATCAAGCACTTGACAAATTTTAGTCGCACCAAAAAGTATGGATGCATCTCCAGATAGATTATTTTTCAAGAGATCAATTCGAGAGAAATTCATATTACCTAAAGACGCCAATAATTTGCCCGAAATCTTGTTATGAGATAGCAAAAGATTGGAAAAGTTGAATGTTGTTGGAAAATGACCATAAGATTCAGGTATCGATCCGGTAAGTTGGTTTCTACTAAGGTCTATAGCAAAAATACTTGGTAGAAGAGGGAGTGAATGTGGAATTGACCCAGAAAGTTTATTAAACGAGAAGTTGATAATCATGAGATTTTTGAGGTTGACGAGATTTTGGGGCACAGGACCTGATATATTGGTCCAACTTATATCGAGGTAAGTTAAATGTGTCAAATTTTGAATTCCTCAAGGAATTTCACCAACAAGAAATGGCATCTTGTGAAGCCGGAGTGTCTTGAGGTATGTCAACCAAGCTAAGGCGTCCGGTTTGATTGAACCGGATAGATCGGAATTGATTATTGTAAATTCACTGACCCGATTGCCTTCGCAACCAAATTAATATGTAACAACAGTTCATATCGGGTATCCATGAAGGCAAGAGATCTGAATTGGAGAAACTATATTTGAATGCTAGAATGGCGGATATGTCATCCAGGTGGCAAGGGTCCGCCGGAGAGTGTCCGGGGAACAAGAGTATCAAGAAGAGGAGTGACAACATTGTTTGTACAGGCAAATAAAATGGTGAAAGGAGCATATGTATTTATATGAAAATGTTGATATGGTAAAGTTAAAATTATATGTATGGTCAATTATGGTGACTATATTTATATATTATGATATAGGAGTATTATTTATTATTGTCGTCTATATTGGGACCATTCAGTGCAGAAGTGTTGGCCTTGGCTGTTGGCATGCATAGTGGCATAGTCACTTTGACACTTTGCTAAATCATGCGGTCCATTTGATTTTTGATTTATCTTAAATTAAATTTCATTTAACTTTGACTTATTTTTTAGGGCTTGCGGTAGATACGCTCTAAGTGTTGTGAAATGATAGATAAAACAAAATGTATATCAACAAAATGTATATTGATAAACTCTTGTATTTAAGTGGTCATCCACACTTCTCTTTCATTATGATATTTTTACTTCTTCCAATATACAAGCAACCATCGACTTAATGATTAATACCAATATCTCGGATGGATGATAGTCTCTCTCTCTCTCTCTCTCTTCCTACATCTTCACTTATTCTATCTGATGCATATATATATATAGGCATGGAAAGAGAGAAATTCTCCTAGTGGGCACATTTCCTTTTCATCTTCCCAAACTTTTCATTTGCCTAACCTTTCATATTCTAATGCACACTTTATTTCTAACACTCCCCCTTGGATGACCACTTTCTAAGAACATGCCTCGTTAAAAACCTTACCAAATAAAAACCGTGTGGAAAAAAAAATTTGGCTAAGGGAAAGAGTACAATATTCTTATATATCTTCTAGTGCCTTAGGATTGCCTAATTATAACCTTGCAAAGGAAAATCCAGTGGGAAAAAACCTTAGCGAAGGAAAAAGAGTACAATCAGCACATATCCTTCAGAAAATTTACTCCCCCTCTTGAGTACCACTGTTCATGGTAAAAATATCTTTAAGTCGACGCATGCCAATGTTGTGCACCATCTTCTCAAAAGTCGCAGTTGGTAGTGGCTTAGTGAATATATCAGCCAAATTATCACATGATCGTATCTGCTTGACATTAATATCGCCAATCTTCTGGAGTTCATATGTATAAAAGAATTTTGGTGCAATATGCTTGGTTCTATCACCCTTGATATAGCCCCCCTAATTTGAGTGATACAAGCAGTATTATCTTCGTATAATATCGTTAGACTACTTATGATTGATGATAATCCACAGTTCTTACGAATGTGTTGAATTACCGATCTCAACAAAACACATTCACGACTCGCTTCATGAATTGCGATAATCTCTGCATGATTTGATGAAGTAGCAGAAATTGTTTGCTTAACAGATCTCCATGAAATAGCTGTATTTCCATAAGTAAATAAATATCCTGTTTGTGATCTGCTTTGTGTGGATCAGAAAGATAACCTGCATCAGCATATCCACCTAATTGTGGCTTTGATCCATTTGGATAAAATAATCCCAAATCAGTAGTCCCACAAAGATATCGCAAAATATACTTAATTTCATTCCAATGTCTTCGAGTTGGTGCAGAACTGTACCTTGCTAGTAAGTTAACTGCAAATGCTATATCAGGTCGTGTGAAATTTGCAAGATACATCAAAGCACCAATTGCACTAAGATATGGTACTTCAGGACCAAGAGTTTCTTCATCATTTTCTTGTGGTCGAAATGGATCTTTCTTGATATCAAGTGACCGATCTATCATTGGAGTGCTCAAATGATGAGCTTTATCCATGTAAAAGTGCTTCAGGACTTTTTTTTGTGTATGTTGATTGATGAACAAAAATTCCATTTGGAAGATGTTCAATTTGTAGGCCAAGACTAAATTTTGTCTTACCAAGATCTTTCATCCCAAATTCATTCTTTAAAGAATTTGCCGTTTTTGTTAACTCTTCTAGAGTCCTTATAAGATTTAAATCATCAACATATACTACAATAATAGCAAATTCGGATTCTGATTTTTTGATAAAAATACATGGACAAATTGGATTATTCTCAGATCCTTATTTCAAAAGATATTCACTGAGGCGATTATACCACATGTGTCCGGATTGCTTTAACCCATATAAGGATCTTTATAGCTTGATAGAATACATACTTCGAGATGTAGAATTATATTCTTCAGGCATTTTATATCCTTCAAGAATTTTCATGTAGATATCATTATCTAAAGATCCATACTAATATGTTGTAACAACATCCATTAATTGCATATCCAAATTTTCTTTTGCTACCAAGCTAATTAAAATTTTGAATGTAATTGCGTCCATTACAGGAGCATATGTTTTTTCATAATCAATACCAGGTCTCTGTGAGAAACCTTGTGCTACAAGTCGCGCTTTGTACCTTTTAATTTCATTTTTCTCATTTCGTTTACGTACAAATACCCATTTGTATCCAACAGGCATTACACCTTCAGGTGTTCGGACTACAGGTCCAAAAACTTCACGTTTATTTAGTGAATTTAATTCTGCTTGAATCGCCTCTTTCCACATTGGCCAATCATTTCTACGTTGACATTCTTCAATGGTTTGTGGTTCATATTCATAATCATTACTTCTGGTAATGTCAAGAGCAACTTTATATGAAAATATGTTGTCGACAACAATTTTATTTCTATCCAATACCTCTCCTGTATGTACATAATGTATCGAGATCTCGTTATTTTTAGGTACCTGATCCTCTTCAGGAGACAACTCTTCAAGAGTTTTATTTTCAGGAGATTTTTGCTCATAAGTTTTGGATAAATCAGTTATTTCTGTGGCCTGTTTCATGGGTATAGCTCTTTATAGGCTGCAACTTATTTTTCTTATACTTTCCTCTTCCGAGGAATTTTATCTTTAACACCGATCGGTCTTCCATGCTTCAGATGTGGTTTTGATTCATTTGTTGTTGTATTAACTAATTGTCCTACAGGGACTTCAATCCGTACTGGAGTATTAGCACCTGGAATGTGAGATTTCACTATTTTCTTATTATCGGTGAATACATCCGGTAATTGATTTGCAATTCCTTGCATATGAATAATCCTTTGAACTTCCAGTTCACATTGATTTGTACGAGGATCAAGATGAGATAACTTCGAAGCATTCCATGTAATCTCTCGTCGTGCTTCAGGCAAACGTCGTGCTTCAGGCAATGACATTTCTCCCCCCTAATGGTGGGAAGATTTAAGAACATGCACTACATGGATAATCAGTAGGTAAAAGAATCTTCTGGTTCTTTAAGTGATGTTTTTGGGAGTTTTCAATAATTCAATGCATCATTATTGATCATGGATGATCAAGTCAATCATGCCAAAGCATAAAAATCTTTGGGTCTGAACACTTCTGGTGTATTGCAATATTTGTTTCAACTATTCTCATTGTAGTATAATATAAATCAGAAAAGAAAATAGACAGTTTTTCTAGTATGAGCTTCTAGCCCGATATTATTGAAGTAATATAAAGAAATTCTTCACTGCCTTCGTTGTTGGTTTCAACATGATAACCATTATAATGTATATCCTTAAAGCTGAGTAAATTTCTACTTACCTCAAAAAAATACAAAGCGTTATCAATACAAAGTTTTGTGCTTTTTGGCAACATTATAATCGCCCTTCCAGAGTCTTCAATTATAATCGCTTTTCTAGAGCCTTGATTAAGTTTGATGAATAATCGCTCTTCCAAAGCCTTTAATTAAGTTTGATGAGCTTCTGGCCCATGCATCTTCATATATGTAAAACATAAATTAAACTTTATTACTTGAAACATAAATAAAATATATCAAAATAAAAATGCTTATTATAATACCATAATATAATGAAAAAAATAATTAATTGATACGGTCATTTTCATTTGGAAAGTCAAGATAATTCATGAGATCTTCAAGATCATTATGTTCATTCATGGGATCTTCAAGATCATTATGATCAACAAAGTTTGTTTTAATTTCCTTTCTCTTTTCTTTTATGGAAGCTTGGTACAAATCTACCAAATATTTAGGAGTACGACAGGTACGTGACCAATGACCTTCTATTCCACACCTACGACCACGACCATAATTTCTTTTATGTTTATCAAAGGAGGTTCCATTCGCTTCAGGGAATGGAGTAGAACCGGTCGGGCGATATTGGTGGTTTTTCAGCAAAAGCTCATGCCACTAGAAGACATGATATCACTGCAGGAAACATAATTTCTTCTATTGCTTCAGGAAATATTTTGTGAACTTATGCTCCGGATATTGCTACTGCATGAGCATATTCGAGACATTAAATGTAGTAAATGAATTCATCAATGATTTTTTTTTCTTCATGGAGATGATAGTGAATAAAATTCATTGATTTTTGCATGATCCTACGGGGATGCATGATTGCCAATCTTAATTGTATCTTCAAGATTCTTTGCCTCTAAATAAATCTCAACATCAAGAGTTCATCACAAGTAATTCTTGCTCGATATATCAAGGGCAGTAAATTCAAGTTTTGTAAGTTTGACATTTATATAAATATATAATTTCGTAAGATATTGAATAACTAAATATAAATTTATAGGAAGCCAAGAGAAGTATTTAACTCTTCTCTGATCACTTTCAAAGTGGGAGAATTGGGAGGTGGAGACGTGGAGTGATTATTTGTTTATATTAATAGTACTACATCACAAAAATAGTGTACTTACGTAATTTATACTCTCAAGGCTTCTGAGTTGTCCATTACCATTATTGTCGCATGTGCCTTTTGTTAAACAAAGTTTTTATATGTATATCAAATTTAATTGTAATGAAATAATACTTATAGTGAGTTGAGAGAACTTTCTTTTTAACATTGGGTAGAGCATCGTGCTGATAACGTGTTGTGAAATGATAGATAAAACAAAATGTATATCAACAAAATGTATATTGATAAACTCTTGTATTTAAGTGGTCACCCACACTTCTCTTTCATTATGATATTCTTACTTCTTTCAATATACAAGCAACCATGGACTTAATGGTTAATACCAATATCTCGGATGGATGATAGTCTCTCTCTCATCCTACCTCTTCACTTATTCTATCTGATGCATATATATATATAGGCATGGAGAGAGAAAGAGAGAAATTCCCCTAGTGGGCACCTTTTCATCTTCCCAAACTTTTCATTTGCCTAACTTTTCATATTCTAATGCACACTTTATTTCTAACACTAAGGTATATAAGTTATATACCTTAATTTTATAAAATGAGTTTATCTCAAATTTTTTAGTAAAATTTAATTTTATACGGATGGAAAGATCATGGAAAAATAAGTACACATAAATTTTTATTTAATTTGAGGCTGTGTATCACCATTATTATATTGTAAAATAAGTATGTTTTTTAATGGCTAAGATTAATTGAACTTTTATTACCATAAAGTTGATAATAGATATCACCAAATCATATTAAAATTCATATGTTCAAATATTTGTATATGTTCTTCAAATCCATATGGTTGGATTTATCTAAAAAAATAGACGTATTGCAATACCAGGAAATAAATAATTATATAATAAATAACATTTAAATTTATATTTTAAATATTTTTAATTAGACCTTGTATTTTATTTGGGTCAAACTAGTCATTTAATTTATGTGGGCTAATAGGTATTAATAATGATGAATAAATTAATTTGGTAAAATTGGGCCTTAATATTAATTGGGTTTAATTTATATGTGAGAAATATTAAATCATATTATAACTAAGAAAAATTAATAAAACATGTTAATAAATAAATAAGCAAAACCTAATTGCTTGATTATACCTGATACAAATTGGGGAGCAAAAAAAACAAAAAGAGGAACGGCGCTGCTATGAAGGAAGAAAAAGGGAGATTTTATTGTACTTTGTACGAGATAAAGGAACAAGAAATTGATATCTAATTTCGGATACAAGTAAGTTATATATCTCTTATAATCGTAAGTCCTTGATAACTGTGAATGAAATATTAGATTCAATCATAAAATTTTGTAAAACGTGTATTGTTTTATACTAACACATATATTCATAATTTTATAAGAAATACACTAAAGGAAGGTAGTGTAAGATTATTACCAGTATAGCACTATCGTGTGTATATATATGTATACTAATTAATGATCAGAGATGCCATGTCATGCGAATAAATGACAAATTATTTTTTTTATAGATAAAGTATATATGAATGTTGGTTGCTTGCTATAGTTCCTTTTCATATTAATTGGTTAATGGAATGGAAGTTGGACAGATGCCCATGTCCAACATTAAGTGACCTGCGTAAATGTTATACTAATAAAGTATAATAATTAGGCATTGTCATATTAACGGAATTATAAAAGATAATGGTTATTAAATTTAATAATATAATTATCATTAAGTTTATAAGTTAATTAATTAATTTATTCTTTTAATTAGTTTGGACGGAGCCAGTCTAAACGAGTTATAATTGGAATATACTTTGGGTATTACATTGCTTAATCCAAGTACGGATTTCGTACTCTTTCAGCGAGACTCTTTTGATTTTAATTTGTTCATTTTGCTACTCGTTTTGAAATTTAGTATTGCCTCTCATTATTATTTCTTGTCAAATTTATTACGATAGTTCATTTTGGCGTCGCTTTTTGTAACTCCTATTTGTACTCTTTAGAGTAGTGCATCATGTCTAGAATTTATTGTAATGTTATAGTAATGTACATGTTAGTATATTTTTGGAGACTTTGTGTTTATAATTCGTTTCGAGTTAACATGTACATATTAGAACCCTTTGTGTTGATATTATGTCGCATGTGTTGTGACATAGTATCTTTGTTAGAATATATCGTAGGGTATACCTGAGCTATAATCACCTGTGGGGGTACCACAAGCATGTCCTCTTGGCACTGAGTCATAACACCTTCCGTGACGGTGTGATCAGTCCACGACGTCTCTGTTTTGTACTCTGGTGGGAGTTGGCCATTTGGTGATTTTTTTATGGGAGGCGTATAGTTTTCTGTTATGTTCTATTCTGCGGATTAGTGATGTTTGTGCCGAACACACCTTTCAATTTTACATGCATTTGGATTCGTGGTCCAATGTGTGTAACTTACCTGTGTGGCATTATTTTGATTGTCTGTGTGGCATTAATTTGACTTGTCTGTATGGCAAGGTATATTTCTGTTTTGTTTTGAGCTCGGTATGAAATAACACACAACCATTTGATTTAGCCTATTATTTCATTGTGTTACTTTCGTTCGTTTCAATTCAGTTCATTTGATTGAGTTAGTTAGTCAATTCATTATTCTTGTATTCTATATCTGTACTGGGCATTTAGCTCATGCTGTGTTTTTCTTCTGGCAGGTAATCAGGGGACTAAGGACAAGTGTGATGAGAGCTCCCTTCTTTCCAAATAGTTTAGATAATTTGTTTAGATTATGATATATTGGTTTTATTGGAGTTATAATAATTATTTCGAATTGTGGTTTGAGCCAGTTTAATAGTTTATTATGGCTTGACTTATGGTATTTATCAGTTGTTAGAGATATTCTTTTGTAGCATAGAGCTTTCTATTCATTTTGTAGTTTGTTATGTTTTGTGCGTAACCTCTCTTTCTATTTCAGAAAGGGGGTGTTACAGAGTTGGTATCAGAACTAGGTTCTTTCTTGTAGAAAACCTATTTAGGTTTGACCTGTGAGTTATGGGTAGACGTCTGAGTTAGGTTTTTGTCTCATTTGATTTTCTGTTCAGCTATCATATCAGCTATATTTGAATTTGTCTCTAATCTGTTTTACTTATATTCATTGATCTCTTTCTTAGATGGCTCGTAGGTCCACTAGAGTTGCTGGGAGGCGAGGTAACAATAGAGAAAATTGTGAGAGTCAGCCCAATGAGCAAGCTAATGATCAGATTAATGCTCAATTGGCTACCTTGGTGAATCAAGCGGTTAATCAAGCCTTACCGCAATTGGTGGCACAGGTTGTGCAGGCAATGCAGCAGCTGCCAGAAATTCCTGAGTAGGGGAACCCAAGAAATGATGCCCCACACACAAATGAAGAGGAAGGGAATGCAGACGGCCTTGATCAGCAGGTGGTTCCGATGTATGTATGGTTGGAGAGGTTTCAAAAGCAGAAACCATAGTCATTTAGTTCAGCTCTGACTCCAATTGATGCAGAGAATTGGATTTCCCATTTGGAGAAAATTTTTGATGTGTTGGGGTGTTCAGATAATCAAAAAGTGTTGTTTGTAGCTTATAAGTTGGAGGGGGATGCACAGAGGTGGTGGAAGGCGATAAAAACAACGAAGGGTGATGTGTTAAACTTTATGCCCTAGAGGCCAAGTCTTTGATGTAATTGCTTAACATTTCTTTTGATATTATGCTTGATTGAATAAATGAATTATTTTACTATAGTTTTATTTACTACGTTATATAAATGTTAGCATAATAAAAGTCCTTAGAATAATGATACAAATTATATAGCTTCAAGTATGTGACTTGAACATGAGATTATGTAATTACAATTAGTATCATTACTCTTAAATATCCCTAGTCGAGTATCATTGTTAATGGGACAACAATGATACATTGAACCTAGTATGTGGATTGACTGATAGCCAAATCTCATTGGTCATAAATATATGAGATATTGAGTCAATGCATAGGTACATGTTAGAGAACAATGTACTAGACAGACCCACCATGAGAATTCTACGTGGAGTATTATGCAATGACTCATAAGCAATTCTCATAGTGACAATGATGTAATGATCATCCGACCTGAAATCACTATATTACTACACGGGAATTTATGTACTTTGATATCATCAAAGGTCACCTTTAATAGGGTGCACAATAAAGGTGATTATTGGGTACATCATGAATCGTGTGAGGAATATGAGTGATCTAGATGAAATTTAACCCTCCTATATATTAGGGGTGATATCCATAGGCCTCTTAATTGAGTAGGACTATGAAATGCATGACCATGCTCAAATAGTGATTTGTTTGATATAGTCTACTCATTGATCAAGAAAACTCAGATTAAATTATGAAGAGTATGACACATTTCATGGCTCGAGTTTAATCTAGGATGTCAAGGTTAAAAGGATTAAATTACATTGAAACATTGGTCACGAAAAGGTTACATCGAATCACCGATCTTATTATTACTTAGGTAGCAGTGATGCATTACTAGATGCCGCTGACTGTTTATAATTTTATAATATGATTTTAAAATTATTGCCAACATAATAATAACCTATAGAGTCACACACTTAGAACGTAATTAAAAGAGAATTAATTTAAATTGTAAGGATTTAAATATGTCAATATGATTGATAGTATTTAAATTACGAATTTAAATTAATAGGATAATTTGTATATATGTATATTAATTAAGTAAGACTTAATTAAGATATAATATATATAAATTCGGATTTTATTTTTCTAATTGGATTAGGGTTTTTGGTTAATTCTTTTTGACTGCTATATATATGATATATCAGCTGTTTTAAAAGGGGTGTGTGAAGAAAACAAAAACCTTAGCCGTTTTAGAAAAGAGACTAGAGAGAAAAACTTTAGTAAATCCAGATCTTGGCGGCTAGTACCGCAGTTCTCTTTGCTGCAGATCGTCTGACGATTCGCGGGGCGTTCGTGTAGATACCGTAGAGGCGTAGTTCCGTTGGATTGCGTTGAAGTTTCGAAGCTGTTTCAAAATTTTCATCGTTACCATTCAAGCTCAGATAATCGGTAAAACAAATCTAAACCTCTGAATTAATATGCTTTTGCATGGATCCTGTTTTAGGGTTTTCGAAAACTGTTTTAAAATTTTAAATTCCGCTGCTTTTATGTGTCGAAAATCCTACATGATGGATATGCTGAGACAATTACTTGGGCAGAGTTTTGTGAGGTCTTTTATCAGCAGTACTTTTTAGTTGCTAATAAAGAGGCCTATGTTAGAGAGTATCTGTCTATTCGGCAGAAAGATGATGAGTCCATCACAGATTTTATGACGAGATTAACTAGGTTGGCAGGCTTCGTGGGAACTTCAGCAGGGACTGCAGCGAAACAGGCAGAAAAGTTTAAGTAGAGGATTCATTATAGGTATCGTCAGCATCTCATTAACAACAAGTTTGTAGATGTGCTAGCAGTGGCTAATGCGGCTAAGAATATTGAGATGGAGCGGCAAAACTTTCGGTCTTCTAAACCGGAAGGGAGTCGAAAGAGGGACAGAGATGACCAGCAGAGTCAGGCTTCAGGTCAGCATGGGAGGAATCATGGTGGTCAGTGGAACAGGAACCGTGGTGGCAAGCAGAGGCAATGGCGTGGCTAGAATCAGAATAGAGGTTATCAGCAGTTGCCTTAGTAGGGGCAGAATCGTCAGCTTTAGCTACCTTGGCAAGGTCAAAATCATCAACAATGGCAGAATCGTCAGCAAGGGCAGAATCAGGGTCGTTATCCGGGACCAGCTAGTAGGGGTAATCCAAATCTTATTCTGATAGCTCTTGTGCTACTTATGGGGCTAATCATCCGGGGAGGCAGTGTCATTGAGTTATTGGTGCATGCTTCTTATGTGGACAGATGGGTCATATTGCTAGAGATTGTACCGGGCCACGTGGTAATGGTGGAGACGGTGATAATGGTGGTAATAGAGGTCAGCGTCAGGGTGGTCGGGTGTTTGCCTTGACTTATAACCAAGCGGTAGGAGCGACATGTACTGTTTCTGGTACTATTTTAGTTGGCTGTCATGAGGCTTCTATTTTATTTGATACAGGTTCTACTCATTTAGTGGTTGCTCAGTCTTTTGTTCGGCACCTTGGTGTGCCATCTCAGACTTTAGATTCTATTATGTCTATTGCTACCCCGATGGGGACTTCTGTTGTTATTTCTGATTTATATCGAGGGTGTCCGATCAGTTTTGGAGATAAGATTCGTAGGGCTAATCTTCTTTCAATGTGTATGTACGATTTCAATGTTATTCTTTGGATAGACTGGTTGGATAAGCACCAGGCCACTATCGGTTGCCAGGCGAAAAAGGTTATATTTGGAGATGTAAAATCTCCGGAGTTCGTGTTTTAAGGTTCATGGCCGAGTAGGGTGGTAAAGTTGATTTCAGCTTTAAGGGCTGGGAAGTTGGTGGCAAAGGGTTGTGAGGGGTATTTGGCATTTGTGAAGGATAACTCTATGGGTGAGTCTCGTATTGAGGATGTTCAAGTTGTTCATGACTTTCCCGATGTGTTTCCTGAGGAGTTGTCAGGGTTGCCACCGCAACGAGAAGTTGAGCTTACTATTGAGCTTATTCCTGGTGCGGAGCCTATCTCTAAGGCACTGTATCGAATGGCACCATTGGAGTTGTAGGAGTTGAAAGAGCAGTTGTAAGAATTATTAGATCGTGGTGTGATTCGACCGAGTGTTTTACCGTGGGGTGCTCCAGTTTTATTTGTGAAGAAAAAAGATGGGTTTATGAGGCTGTGCATAGACTATAGAGAGTTAAACAAGATTACTATCAGGAATCAGTATCCATTGCCGAGGATTGATGACTTGTTGACCAACTTCAAGGGGCGAAGTATTTTTCGAAGATAGACTTGAGGTCGGGTTATCATCAATTGAGGGTGAGGGAAGAGGATGTCTCTAAGACAGCTTTTCTCACTCGCTATGGGCATTACGAGTTTTTGGTGATGCCATTCGGGTTGACTAACGCTCCGGCGGTGTTTATGAATTTAATGAATCAGGTGTTTAGGGAGTACTTGGACCGATTTGTTATTGTCTTTATTGATGACATTTTGGTTTACTCTAAGTCTAGGGAAGAGCATGAGGAGCATCTTCGCACAGTGTTGGGAATTTTGCAGAAGGAGAAATTATATGCTAAATTCTCTAAATGCGAGTTTTGGTTGGAGCAGGTTGCATTTTTGGGTCACGTTGTGTCTGCTGAAGGCATTAAGGTAGATCCTACGAAGGTTGAGGCTATCACTAAATGGTCGAGACCTACTACAGTGACGGAGGTTAGGAGTTTCTTGGGTTTGGAAGGGTATTATCGGCGATTTATGGAAGGTTTGTCTTTTCTTGCCTTGCCATTGACTCAGTTGATGAGAAAGGGCACAAAGTTTGTGTGGAACGAAGAACGTGAGAAGAGTTTCGAGGAGTTAAAGAAACGGCTTGTGACAGCTCCAATACTTACATTGCCATCGGGGACAGGAGGTTACCAGATTTATAGTGATGCTTCTAAGAAGGGCTTGGGGTGTGTTTTGATGCAACACGGTAAGGTGATTGCTTATGCTTCTAGGCAGCTTAAACCTTATGAGGTGAACTACCCCTCTCATGATTTGGAGTTGGCAGCAGTGATTAGTTCGGCTCATAATGAATATTTAGCAAAAATACTAGTAATATGCAGAGACGGAGGAACTAACATCTTTCTACTCTAAAATGATCCATCAATGCCTTTGCCCCAAGAAATTTTATATCATTATTCAAGTGTGGAATAAAGCAGCTCAATTTATCATCCCTTTGGATTATATATATATATATATATATATATATATATATATATATATATATATATATATATATATATAACCCATCTTGCTACAGACCTAATCAGAAGAAATCATGACAAGCTAGGGTTGAAATCTAACCCACATTTTCTGATATAGGAATGAGACATTACAAATATACACGGATAAAATTGGTAATAATATATTTTACGTCATTACATTGAATAGTATAGTAGTAGTAACAATTAAAAGGACAACATCTTAATTAATACTCTGAAGAAATCCAAATAAGGTTGGTTCGAAGCAAGTGTTTGAGCTACTAGCTAGCGGTGCTCATGGGGAGGGGAGGGGAGGAGAGGCAGCCTGAGATTGAGTAGTTATAGGAAGGAATAGAACAACACAAGCAGGGCATATGGTTGGCTTTTTTCTGAAGTAACACAACAACAAAAATTATATTCATGAAATTTTAATTAATTCATCATGATGATCAGCAATAAGTATATATAGATGTTAGAAAAGTGATGGATCCGGTGGTATACATAACTAATAATAATATTAATACCTCGATGAGGCAGGCAGTTGAGTTGCTTGCCTCACATGTCAATGCAGGCAGGGGAGAGAAGAATAACAAATATGAAAAATGCCAACAGATTGGACCGACGTCCTTGGAGGTGCAAAACTTTCCATTGCCTTCAAATATTATTCTTATTTATCAATGCAATCTGCAGATGGCTAGTAAAGATTATAGTAGTATTTTCTTAGATGAGACAGTTGTGTGTGCACATTATACCAAGTGATTTAATGGTTAATTTTAAGTTTCTAAATTTTTAGTCCAAAAATAATTTATATCATGATTAACAATATCTCTAGTGATTTGTTATGCCATCAAATATTATTAAAATATTTAATGTTATATTATTTAAGATTAAAAGTTTGAGATCCCTATCATTATCCTTATCTATATTATTTATGATTAAAAGTTTGAGATCCCTGTCATTATTCTTATCGATCTCAGTAATGTTCAAAATTTAAATGGGATTCAAATTAACTACATTAATTATTCAATACTATCAACTTTTCGCTTTAAGTAGTCAGGATGCTGGTTATTTTATTGATCAATGACTTCCTTAAACTTGTAAATTCATAAATTTCTAGAAACAAACAATGATTTAAAAGTCTTTGGCAATGTTTGTTTGTAAAAAAATATGCTTAAGATTGAAGTATTTGTTTTAATTTAATATTACTTCAGATGATATAATCCTTTGAAGAAGGACTATTAATCCTTTAATGTGAGATTATTAGGCTCATAAAGTCATTTGATAGCTTAAAATAAGGAAACTATTAATCCCACATCCATTATGAGATTATATAGTCCATTATAAATAGCATTAAAAATGACAAAAAAAAATAGTCCATAAAACTATTTAAAGGACTATTAATCCTCATTCATAGAATAAAATAGTCTAAAGTAATATTAAATTAAAATAAATAGTCTAATCCGATCGAGACATATTTTTTGCAAGCAAACATAGCCTTTAAGTGTATAATTTTTTTTGTTTGAAATTATTTTATTCACTTAATAATGTGTGCTTGTCCCAATTTGAATTTTCTACTGAAGTGGAAGAGGCAAAAAAGAAAAAGTATATGTGAAGAGCCCAAAACACATATTTAGATCTGTCACCTTCTCTAAGATTTAACCGGCACTTACTGGGTTTGGCCATAAATTCATTGCTATACAATTCATTTGCAATGCATTTCATTTTATGGGTTAAGTCATGCGTATTTCATTTTTAAGGTAACTTTTTAGGTAGAACTTATTTACCCTTTTTTTCTTTTCCCGATAATTACTTTTGGTAAGCGAAGTTACTCGTTTTAATAAGTAAAATTCAGGGGAAAATATGAAATTATTATAATTAGGGTGTTACCTCGTACATGATCAATGTTAACAGGTGTAAGTCTCCCCATTAAAGATATACTTTGGCCTTGATAAAATAAACCGGCACAGCCGCACTCGAAATAAGCTTAAATTAGGCGCGGTGCGCTGCTATGACAGACAAAACAAAATTGAGTCTGAAGTTTGGTGCGGCCGCGCTGCTACCCAGTTCATTTTGGGCGCGACCACGCTGGTCCATTTTCTGCCGTTTTTAAGCTTTTTGCTGCTGCTCCCATTCAATTGTTACCAATCCAATTCCAAAACACATATCCTACAAAAACAACATAAAATACATGAAAAGTACATAAAACCATAGAAATAAACAACAATCCAAGTCAAATGATACCCGATTCGTAGGTATGACATATACTTATCAACTGGACTCAATTATCTAAATCTCGATAGGTTTTGGCATTTCTTTCTCTAGTGATGAATCCTTGATCAAAATCGGGCTTTCTAATGAGTGAGTTTTATACCTATGAATTAAATACATTTGACTTGATGATTTGTGAGTTTCGAGTATTTTCTATTCCTTTTTATGTGTTTTTGTGTTTTTATATAGGAAATAAAGTTAGAAGCCATTTGGTTAAATTTTAGCGAAATTAGAGCTATTGGGCGCATTTTAGTCAAATTGAAAAAACATTGCAATTTTCAGCTTTTAGGAAGATTGGATGGTGTTAGAATTTCGGAATGAGAAAATGGTCTTCATGTAGTTGTAGAGGACGCCTTTAACTTTTCGGAAAGGTATGGTTGGCAAAAATCCAAGTGCGTTTGGGTATCCAAACAGTGTCAAAGTACAGTTAGTTAGAGTTGGATTCCTGTTCGGACGTCCGTTGGTAAAATGGCCATAACTTTTTATTCGGGAAGAGTTACGGGACGAGCCACCTGTCAAAACGAAGCTAACGATATTTTCTACAAATAAAAATGTTGTCGAAGAAGGTGGATGCCTTTGTAGCATAACGTATTTAGAACGCATTAGTGATTTATGATTTTTGTCGTGGAAAGCATCCAAGCCATCAATGTAACTTCAATTCTGAAGTAGTATCGTATGATGGCAATTTCGACAACTACCCCAACGAGTACGTCTACCACAACAATTACAATCAAGATTTGGGAAATCACCCAAAGTATTTTTGGAGCTTTAACAATCAAGTTCAAACTTTTGCTCCATGCCAAACATACAATCCGGAAGTTTATGATCAGGCTTCTCCTCCACAGCAAAGGGAATCAAAATTCGAAGAACTCTTATCCAAGAATATAGCTGTGAGCGAGGAAATGATGCAAAAGATCGAAAATCAAGTGAATCAGTTGGTTAATGCCATTGACAATCACTCTCAAGATATTTTACCAAGCAGCATGGTTTCCGAGAGTGATAGAGGAGCCACAGTATTTCTACAAACTGCCATGGACAATGATGAGGATGCACTAATGGAAGAGGTAAATAGTGAAGAACTAGTAAATAAGGAAATAGAAGATCATGATTCGAGTAGTGATACAAGGACTCAGATCTATATGTTGAACCCAGTGCCTTCACCGAAGCGTAATCAAGAAAGGAAGCTGGATGAGCAAGTGTATGAGTACTCGAAATTGGTTAAGAAGCTTTCTGTCATCATCGCGCCTGCGGAATCATGGGAATAAAAGCCTAGCTCTGTGGAGTTCATGGACATTAGTTTATTTAAAAAGAGCAAGTTAGGCAAATTTGAAGTATTGACTTATTTGAAGGAGAAGCATACAAATGTTACTTTGTTACCGATGGACGTGTCAATCACTTCTCGATTGGGAATTGGATAGAGAAATTGAAGTAGTCAGGCTGAGATTATAAAACAAGCGCTTATTGGGAGGTAACCCAAGTTTCATTTTTAGTTTTAGTTTTTTTTAGGGTTCATAATAGTTAATAGACTTGCATTTATTAGGATTTAATAAATTTGCTTCTATTGTGTTTTCAGGTTATTCGAGTCCAATTCAAGTGCAATGCCTTATTCATTCTAATGTGCCTAGCATATTCTTCAGACTTAGCAGACAAGGAGGAAAATTGCTATATTTTCAGGGAAGTCTTCTGCTTTACTTTTTCCTATCTTAGCCATTGAGGACAATGTCTAGCTTAAGTTTGGGTGTGTGTTCTTATTTTATGTGGTACTTGTGCGTTTTAGGTTATTAGATTTATATTTTAGTTAGTATATTTTTAGGATACTGAGCAATGATTTAATTGAATTTGATTATGGTCGATGAAAAAAAATTGTGATTAATTTTTAACTCTTGTGAAATTGAGAAGCATGATAGTTTATATTTTGACTTATTAGTTGGTTTTATACTTGTTTGTGATCCTTTTGCACTTTAAAGCACACATATCCATCTGCTTAGCTAATAAAAAAATGGTTAAATGCTCGTGAAAGATATCATTGAAACTTTAGAAAACTTGTTTGAACATCATTTTAAGCAAAATTTAGGCAAAAACATAAGTTTGGGGAAACCTTGGGTTATTGAAAATTTTGAATCTTTCCGAGTTAGCAATATAAATCATGTGGCGAGTTGAGATGGAGCGTAAAACGCACTCACTTATAAACACATGCAGTCAGATGGAGTGTAAAACACACTCGTTTAATAGGAAGTGAGATGGAGCATAAAATGCACTCACTAAACAAATAAAAAGAAAAGAAAAGAAAATGAAGAAAATAAATACTTGTGGAGGGTTCAAGCGTGCTAAAATATTTTAAATATCCTTTTGATTCTTTAAATTTATGTTTTGCTTCATTAATGGAGATTGACGTGGAAGTAAAGTTTCTAGAGTTGATTTGAAAATATTTTATGAGTGTTTGATTATATGAGCTTATGCAATTCATATCTGGTTTGAACATTTGGATGCACATACACACAAGGGTCATGAACGGTGTGAAATTGATGATTAGGTAGAAATAGTAAGATTTGAATGCTCTTGATATTTTGCTTGAGTTATCATTTAAAGAAAATATTTTAGGCCATTGTTCAGATTCATATTTGCTTGAGTAGTTGATAGTTAGTTTTACTTTTGAGTTGTTTTGCTTGAAGACAAGCAAAGATTTAAGTTTGGGGGTATTTGATGAGTGAGTTTTATACCTATGAATTAAGTACATTTGACTTGATGATTTGTGAGTTTTTGAGTATTTTCTATTCCTTTTATGTGTTTTTGTGTTTTTATATAGAAAATGAAGTTGGAAGCCATTTGGTTGAATTTTAGCTAAATTGGAGCTATTGGGATGCATTTTAGTCAAATTGGAGAAACATTACAATTTTCAGCTTTTAGGAAGATTGACCTCTGGAGCTTCAATGGAGGATTGAATGGTGTTAGAATTTTGGAATGTGAAAATGTCTTCATGTAGTTGTAGAGGACGTCTTTAGCTTTTCGGAAAGGTATGGTTTGCAAAAATCCAAATGCGTTTGGGTCTCCAAACAGTGTCAAAGTACAGTTAGTTCGAGTTGGATTCCTGTTTGGACGTCCGATGGTAAAATGGCCATAACTTTTTATTCGGGAAGAGTTACGGGACAAGCCACCTGTCAAAACGAAGCTAACAAAATGTTTTACATGGACAGAATGTCTAAGCCGCGGCTCTCAATAAGGTACGCCACGGCGCTCAAGGGAAAGCCGCGACATTCATATCAAGGGTCGCGACGTTTGACCTACTAGAGCGGATTTTAACGCATTTTTGCATGTTTTGACTCCCAATTGGATTTCTTTTCTCCAGATGTACTAGGGTTTGGACTTATGACTTGTAAATACATAATGGGAGGCACATAATGAAGAAGCCAATACCCTAACATCCAACTTTAGATCACCAAAACTAGGGTTTCATCAGCCATTAAAAAGAGGACATTCAAGAATTACGAGATTTGAAGACAGAGATTGAAGATCAATTTTGACAGAGTTTCTTCTTTACTCTTAATCTTTATTTCTTGTAATCATACAATGAATTTTGAACTCATGTTGATGTTTCCAATTAGAATTATGAATTAACTTCCTAATTAAGGATTCAATGGAACCCGATGATAGTTTAATTTAATACTTATTCTCTCTTTTATTTAAATTGATTATGGTTGAATTGTTTATTATATCTTGCATTGGTTGTTAGAATTGCGTAATTAACAATTATTAGATGGATTTAGATGAAATCTGACGATAGATTCTAAATTAAGATCTGGATATAATAACTTATGATTAGTAATTCTTGTCAGTAATAAGGATTGCTGATTGAATACTAATTTTATGGACGAGATAGGAATATACCTGAATACCGCAAGCAACTGTTGGTAAATGAATCTTAATGAATTTGTTATTATTGTTTATCATAAAAATATAGGAAAATTAATAATAATAATAATAATAATAATAATAATAGGTATGCTTTATAGTTATTCGAAAGATAATTATAATAATTATTAGTGATTTTCCGTTGACAATTCTGAAGAATTGATTTAATGAAGAAGGATGATATTAATTAAGTGATTCATCGGGGGAAATTGAGTTCTTAATATTTTCTCTTATTTATTGAATTTAGCTTTCGTTAGTTATTTCGTTATTAATTAATTCACTTGAGATTTTCAATTGTCTAAATAGAATCGAATTGATTACAAATTAGTATTTGAAATAATTATTTGTTACTATTTCTCGTGGGATCAACAACTCTACTTACACTTTATTACTTGATTGATCGTGTATACTTGCACGTAAATTACTAGTATAGATTTAGCCCATCAAGTTTTTGGCGTCGTTGCCGGGGAATAGTTAATAATTAATGTTCCAATATTAGTTTACGTCGATTTGATTTTAGTTTAAACGTTTCTTTTTATTTTTATTTTAATTATGTTTTTCCAAAATACGCAGGTACAGGAACCTATGACATTTTATAATGATTAGTGGTCTATGGCAAGGATGAATCATCCGAAAGCAGTAGAGATTAATGAAAGCAGCGTATTATCTGCATTGGTGGTACAAATAGAAATGTTGTCAAAGAAGGTGGATGCCTTTGTAGCACAACGTATTCAGAACGCATTAGTGATTTGTGATTTTTGTCGTAGAAAGCATCCAAGCCATCAATGTAACTTCAATTCTGAAGCAGTATCATATGATGGCAATTTCGGTAACTACCCCAACGAGTACGTCTGCCATAACAATTACAATCAAGATTTGGGAAATCACCCAAAGTATTTTTGGAGCGATAACAATCAAGTTCAAACTTTTGCTCCTTGCCAAACATACAATCCAGAAGTTTATGATCAGGCTTCTCCTCCACAGCAAAGGGAATCAAAATTCGAAGAACTCTTATCCAAGAACATAGCTGTGAGCGAGGAAATGATGTAAAAGATCGAGAATCAAGTGAATCAGTTGGTTAATGCCATTGACAATCACTCTCAAGATATTTTACCAAGCAGCATGGTTTCCGAGAGTGATAGAGGAGCCACAATATTTCTACAAACTGCCATGGACAATGAAGAGGATGCACTAATGGAGGAGGTAAATAGTGAAGAACTAGTAAATAAGGAAATAGAAGATCTTGATTTGAGTAGTGATACAAGGACTCAGATCTATATGTTAAACCCAGTGCCTTCACCGAAGCGTAATCAAGAAAGGAAGCTGGATGAGCAAGTGCATGAGTACTCGAAATTGGTTAAGAAGCTTTCCGTCATCATCGCGCCTGCGGAATCATGGGAACAAAAGCCTAGCTCTGTGGACTTCATGGACATTAGTTTATTTAAAAAGAGCAAGTTAGGCGAATTTGAAGTATTGACTTGTTTGAAGGAGAAGCATACAAATGTTACTTTGCTACCGATGGACGTGTCAATCACTTCTCGATTGGGAATTGGATAGAGAAATTGAAGTAGTCAGGTTGAGATTATAAAACAAGCGCTTATTGGGAAGCAACCCAAGTTTCATTTTTAGTTTTAGTTTTTTTTTAGGGTTCATAATAGTTAATAGACTTGCATTTATTAGGATTTAATAAATTTGCTTCTATTGTGTTTTCAGGTTATTCGAGTCCAATTCAAGTGCAGTGCCTTATTCATTCCAATGTGCCTAGCATATTCTTCAGACTTAGCAGACAAGGAGGAAGATTGCTATATTTTTAGGGAAGTCTTCTGCTTTACTTTTTCCTATCTTAGCCATTGAGGACAATGTCTAGCTTAAGTTTGGGGGTGTGTTCTTATTTTATGTGGTACTTGTGCGTTTTAGGTTATTAGATTTATATTTTAGTTAGTATGTTTTTAGGATAACTGAGCAATGATTTAATTGAATTTGATTATGGTCGATGAAAAAAAAATTGTGATTAATTTTTAACTCTTGTGAAATTGAGAAGCATGATAGTTTATATTTTGACTTATTAGTTGGTTTTATACTTGTTTGTGATCCTTTTACACTTTAAAGGACACATATCCATATGTTTAGCTAGTAAAAAAAATGGTTAAATGCTCGTGAAAGATATCATTGAAACTTTAGAAAACTTGTTTGAGCATCGTTTTAAGCAAAATTTAGGCAAAAACATAAGTTTGGGGAAACCTTGGGTTATTGAAAATTTTGAACCTTCACGAGTTCGAAATATAAATCATGTGGTGAGTTGAGATGGAGCGTAAAACGCACTCACTCATAAACACATGCAGTGAGATGGAGCGTAAAACACACTCGTTTAATAGGAAGTGAGATAGAGCATAAAATGCACTCACTAAACAAATAAAAAGAAAAGAAAATGAAGAAAATAAATACTTGTGAAGGGTTCAAGCGTGCTAAAATGTTTTAAATATCCTTTTGATTCTCTAAATTTATGTTTTGCTTCATTAATGGAGATTGACGTGGAAGTAAAGTTTCTAGAGTTGATTTGAAAATATTTTATGAGTGTTTGATTATATGAGCTTATGCAATTCATATCTGGTTTGAACATTTGGATGCACACACACACAAGGGTCATGAACGGTGTGAAATTGATGATTAGGTTAAAATTGTAAGATTTGAATGCTCTTGATATTTTGCTTGAGTTATCGTTTAAAAAAAATCTTTGAGTCCATTGTTCAGATTCATATTGATTCATTGCTTGAGTAGTTGATAGTTAGTTTTACTTTTGAGTTGTTTTGCTTGAGGACAAACAAAGATTCAAGTTTGGGGGTATTTGATGAGTGAGTTTTATACCTATGAATTGAGTACATTTGACTTGATGATTTGTGAGTTTTCGAGTATTTTCTATTCTTTTTTATGTGTTTTTATGTAGGAAATGAAGTTGGAAGCCATTTGGTTGAATTTTAGCTAAATTGGAGCTATTGGGATGTATTTTAGTCAAATTGGAGAAACATTGCAATTTTCAGCTTTTAGGAAGATTGACCTTTGGATGTTCAATGGAGGATTGGATGGTGTTAGAATTTCGTAATGAGAAAATGGTCTTTATGAAGTTGTAGAGGACATCTTTAGCTTTTCGGAAAGGTATGGTTTGTAAAAATCCAAGTGCGTTTGGGTCTCCAAACAGTGTGTCAAAGTACAGTTAGTTGGAGTTGGATTCCTGTTCGGACGTCCGTTGGTAAAATGGCCATAACTTTTTATTCGGGAAGAGTTACGGGACAAGCCACCTGTCAAAACGAAGTTAACGAAATTTTTTACATGGACAGAATGTATGAGCCGCGGCTCTCAATAAGGTATGCCACGGCGCTCAAGGGAAAGCCGCGACATTCATATCAAGGGACGCGACGTTTGACCTACTAGAGCGGATTTTAACGCATTTTTGCATGTTTTGACTCCCAATTGGATTTCTTTTCTCCAGATATACTAGGGTTTGGACTTATGACTTGTAAATACATGATGGGAGGCACATAATGAAGAAGCCAATACCCTAACATCCAACTTTAGATCACCAAAACTAGGGTTTCATCAGCCATTAAAAAGAGGACATTCAAGAATTACGAGATTTGAAGACAGAGATTGAAGATCAATTTTGACAGAGTTTCTTTTTTACTCTTAATCTTTATTTCTTGTAATCATACAATGAATTTTGAACTCATGTTGATGTTTCCAATTAGAATTATGAATTAACTTCCTAATTAATGATTCAATAGAACCTGATGATAGTTTAATTTAATACTTATTATGTCTTTTATTTAAATTGATTATGGTTGAATTGTTTATTATATCTTGCGTTGGTTGTTATAATTGCGTAATTAACAATTATTAGATGGATTTAGATGGAATCTGACGATAGATTCTAAATTAAGATTTGGATCTAATAACTTGTGATTAGTAATTCTTGTCAGTAATAAGGATTGCTGTTTGAATACTAATTTTGTTGGTGGGATAGGAATATACCCGAATACCGCAAGCAACTGTTGGAAAATGAATCTTAATGAATTTGTTATTATTGTTTCTCATAGAAATATAGGAAAATTAATAATAATAGGTATGCTTTATAGTTATTCGAAAGATAATTATAATAATTATTAGTGATTTTCCGTTGACAATTCTGAATAATTGATTTAATGAAGAAGGATGATATTAATTAAGTGATTCATCGGGGGAAATTGAGTTCTTAATATTTTATCTCTTATTTATTGAATTCACATTTCTTTAGTTATTTCTTTATTAATTAATTCACTTGAGATTTCAATTGTCTAAATAGAATCGAATTGATTACAAATTAGTATTTGGAATAATTATTTGTTACTATTCCTCGTGGGATCGACAACTCTACTTACACTTTATTACTTGATTGACCATGTATACTTGCACGTAAATTTCTAGTATAAATTTAGCCCATCACTTTCCATCAATTCATAATCTGCCAGTATATCCTCTTCATCTCAGATGACCTCGTCATCACCCCAAGTTTCTTTGTCAGATGGGTTTTATGTCTTACCGAATTTGAATAAATCTCATCCTGATTGCTCAAATTCTTTGTTGGTAAATTCAAATTTTACCATATTATGATCTCCCATAGGTGGTAAGGGAATCATATTCTCAGTTAGCCATTCATTAACTTCTTTTCTCATAATTTCCAATCCGCCTAAAGCAGGTTCGACATACTCTATTGTTGGCCCCTTGACATCTTCAGGGACATTTAATTTTCCTTTGACCATTTTTCTTGTATAATTAACTTCTCATGATCTAACAATGTACTAAAATCCATGAGTTTATTAATTAGCATCCCTTTTTTGCTGGCCAACACAACACTTTATGGAGTATTTGTTTCTACAATGTCAACTTTTCTTATCATGACCGAGGTTGAATCATTTTCTTCAACCTCCTTACAATCTTCAAGACCTATTGATGTTTGACCATGTGTCTCCTTTGTCTATTTGTCAACGACTTTCCCTATTTCCTTCATGTTAACTTGTCGTATTAGCATTTTGTCTTCAACTTCACTTCTTCCAGTAGGAGTATAGTGTTCTTCAGTTTCACCAGGTTCTGGCGAAGTTTGGATACCTATCATCCTTCTCATCATGGCCTCAAACTTCCTTTGAGCTCTCCCTTTTTATGTGCGTGTCATTTGCTCATAGTTTGGTGGCTCTGAAAATTTTGGGTGTTAAACCCTGTGCTATTTACCTGGCGGTACTATAGGCGGTCGAACCATTCTAGAAGTATGTAACATCTCAGTTTGTCTTGTCTCTTCTGAAAATCGGATGCCCCCTTGTGGGTATCTGGATTTTCTTACTGCACTCGGCACAGAATATCAATGGTATTTATGGCTTGAATGACCTAGCGAGTGCAGTTCCCTGTTGAGGTAATTCAATTTTCTTCTTGCCTTTCAGTAACGCAAGGTTAGCACTAGCCACAACTATTTCTGCAACCTCTAGAAAAGGTTGTCGATCTACTTCCATAGCTTCATCCTATTTATTAATGAGTTACAATAAGCCTTTATCAATATTATTTTGAATAATATTCCTAAAATATAAACAGTTAACAGTAGAATGTCTAAAAGATTGATGTTATTTACAGAAATCTTTTTCTTTGATTTCTTCTTCAGGTAAGCCTTTCTTATTATCCATGAATTTGATGGATTTTACTTTCATTAAATAATCAAAAATGTCATCAGCTTTAGAAACATCAAAAGTATACAGTCTCTTAGCACCTTCTTTATTCTTTTTGTTAGACATAGAACTTAACAATTGCCTAGAAGGGTTAGATTTTGACATATGATTATACACAATAGGCTTTTTCCCTATTACCATAGCAGCATCTGATACAATCCTGATCAGACTCGCATCAAACATTAATGACTCGACTCAAGTTCTGTGGGTTCATCAAATAGTTTTAAGTAATTGGGCTGAAATATATTCAAGGATACTTAAAATGGAGCTCAATTCAAATGAACCGCGAGGAGAGGATAAATTATATGATTTTGGTCTTCTAAATACAACATATTCAGTAAGACCAAATCAAGGCAAGTCAAGTCATCAAAATAGTATTCGTTTGTGTCGCTTAATTCTTGACAAAGTTATGTTCCAATTCATGATGGGATTAGCGTTCATGCAATTATGTGATTGTCCAAACATAGTAAGGAGCTTACAATTTATCACGCAACAACACAAGTTTGAAATGCACGGAACTAAGGAAAAAGATTCAAACTACACGGCGAGACGTTCATTATGAAAGACGATTCTAAGTTTATTACATTGGTGCAAACAATTGGTCCGAGTACAAC
This sequence comes from Aralia elata, assembly GCA_034770075.1. Lineage (NCBI taxonomy): Eukaryota > Viridiplantae > Streptophyta > Magnoliopsida > Apiales > Araliaceae > Aralia > Aralia elata. The sequence continues at coordinate 75,008 of JAVJAP010000153.1, forward strand.
GTTTCCGCCATGTCAGAGTTAGCACTTCAAATCAATCCAGCAGCAGTGCGCGCCCCATAAACAGAAACTCTAGCGCAGCGTGCGCCACATAAATAAAAACTCCAATGCAGCTACGCTCTATTCCAGCGCAGCAGCGCTATGGCAAGTGCAACTACGTTCCAATCCGGCGCAGCAGCGCTCCACTTTCTACCCAGACGCATTTCAGAAGATTTGGATGCGGATTACACGGGATTTTAGGATTTTTATTGGGTTAATTGCAAATTAAACCCCAAAGTATACACCCTTTTACCATTCGTACCCCGATGTTTAAACGCTCTCATCCCGCTACCCAAAGTACCGTTAAGTTATCATAACTGACCCTTTTGTAATTTTCGGCTAAAAAAGTGGCCGGAACTGCCACGTGTCCGGTGGTGTATGTATAAGTGCGATTTGACCAGATTTTTATACACTTGACCGTATAAAACCTTTGAAAACATGATTAATTAGATTAAGTAATACATTTTTATTTACTAATATAATAAATTACAAATTTACAAACCAAATTTTATTTTCTTTTTCCTCTTCTTCCCCATCTTCATCATCTTCCATTACCATAGAACTCACCAAAAATTTCAAAATTCAAAATTCCCAAATCATTCATTCTCTTCCCTTGTAACCATTCATGAACCTTGAAAATCTCAAATTAAAAATCCTAATTCGTTCAACATCTTCAAAAATTTGTCAAATCTCAAACCCACTTCATTTTCTCTCTCTAAGAGGAAGAACCAAAAACCTAAATCCAAACCCAAAAATTTCAGAAATCTCATGAGCAGAGGAAGAGCCAAAAACTCAAACCCAGAATTTTAGAAATCTCAACACCCATAAATTCCAAACCACAATCAAAGAAACCAAGCGTAAGATCAAACCCATCTATTATCTCATACACCAAACCCAGAAAAATCAAAGAAACAAACCCATAACAGATCTAGCACCAAGGGTAAGATCAAACCCAAATAGAGCCCTTTATTTAAGCATCCATGGTGATCGGGACCAAAACTAGTCGCATCCATCATAAATCTGAGTTTGAATATTTCAGATCTTTCACAAAAATTCGTCATAATTCGAGGACCTTGGGTTTATAATGAAGATGAAGATCAAATGAAAATGAAAGAGATGAAGATAGAGATTTTCACTTTGTTTTGGTTTGATGAACGAAATGAGATGGAATTAGCAGGCCCTTTGGTTTGTTACTCTAATTTGTTGTCTATTTTTGTTTGTTGAATGAGATGGAATTAGATTGATGAAATTCCTAAATTGTTTGAATTTTTTACCTTTTATTTTGTTAATCTAGTATTTCACATGTATTTCTACAAATTAATTAAGTCAACTACGGTATTTATACGGTCAACAATATTTAAATATTAAATTATGACACGTGGCCATTTTCCGGGAAAAAAATTGACCGGAAATCTGAATAGGGTCCATCGTGCTTACTTTATGGTACTTTGGGTAGCGGGATGAGAGAGTTTAAACATCGGGGTACGAATGATAAAATGATATATACTTCGGGGTCTAATTTACAATTAACCCGTTATGATTTCCAATTCTAATGTAATTTGGAATCATATTAGTTAGGAATTTTCATTCCAAGTTGATTTATATTTCTTTAGATGATTAGGGTTACTTTTTAGCTGTATAAATATATTTTATGTAAGCCCACTTAAAGCAAATAAGTTGGTCTGGGGATTAGTGTATTATATGAACCTACAGAAAAATTGGGTTTTGAAGACCTAAAGATATAAAAAAAAAATCGTGCTTCCAATCAATTGAAGTAACCAGATAACAATTTTCTTTTCAACTGGACTAATTCTCCTATTGACTTTTAATTGGGAGAAAAGATTGCAGTCTAATATTGAAGTGTGCAAACTTTGACCTTTGATCTTTTATGGAGGACGGTTGGTCATTATCACTGGCCCAATTACTTATCTCATCGGAATATATCTAATCCACAATAAGGATAGAAATTTGATAAAATTATAATTTATGAAGCCGATAATATTGTTGAAACCCACTCCTAAGATTATAAAAATCATTTTTTAACTACTTAAATGGAATTAATTGGAACTAAGGTTCACATATAAATGTTAAAAAAGCCTCTCACGAGAAAAGATGATTTCCAAAATAGAGTTTAGTTTGACTTGATTATTACATACTCCTTCCGTTTCAAAATATATGATCATTATTGAGTTTTTGAAGTCAACTTGAAATATTTTAAAACTCAAAATTTACTTGAATTTTGTTAATTTTAATTAATACAATGATAAAAAGTGCAAATTATCTAAAAGATATTATTCATTGTAATATTTATTTTTTCATAGTTTTTATTAAATCATCTCAATTAATTTTGAGTTGAAAATGTCTCAAATTAACTTTCAAAAGTCAATACTAATTTTATAATTTAAAACGGAAAGAGTATTTTTAACCATGTTTGGAAGTTTACCAGGAGGCTAACAGAAGGGAGTAATATGATATGGAAACTAAAGAAGTAAGTAATGTAAAGTTGTAACAACACACGGTATATGATTTTATTGATATTTATTTAATTCGTACGTACATTAAAGATATAATAAAACAGATAAAAGTTTAGATAATAAACTTTTATCAGCTAATCACATATTAGGCTAATAGTAGTAATTAAGACCCAATAATACGACACAGGTCGGTCCATTATTATTTAATGGTGTAAAGTGCAATTAATTATATGAAATTAAGTGCGCATTATTATATATTAATATTAGGTTGAGGTTGAGATGGAAGACGACAGCGGCAACATCATCATCGATCTCGATCTCTCATGCTGAAGTATTATCAATCTTGAGACTGATAAGTGGGTGGAGGAGGTGGACAAAAGCAAGGACAACAAGAGTTTGGTTCTGGCGGAGGTGCACAACACACACAAGCAGGACATATGGGGCCTCCCTGAAGCAGCTCTGTGGGCATATTTAATTCAAATCAACAACTAATTCATTAATTAATTATACAAATCACAAAACTTAATTTATATATACTACAGGAAAATGAATTGATTGACTAATTAATTATATGTAATAAATGCATTTATAGTTGATTTATGCACCTCGCTGAGGCAGTCGAGTTGCCTCACATGGCATTGCTGGGGAGAGAACTATCGCGAGGAGGAAAAGTGCCATCACAATGGACCTCGGTGCCAAACTTGCCATTGCTTGATTGCTATAAAATTTTCAAATATATTTATATATCTCTTGGCTAATAAAATTATTATGGTTGAGATATATACTTGTGTACATGTATCGAATCGATGGAGCATTTTATATAGGTGTTTCTGAGAAGGGTAATTGAGTCCAGAAAATTATGGTGCTTATACACAAACCCACACGCTTGAATTAATTTCTTGTATTTAGCAAAATAAAATAAAATAATTTCTTGTGCTTGACTGGACCAAGCGCGGGGTTTGAACGTGCCTAATTGGACTTTAACCCTTCTTCAAAACTTGCAACTTTGTAGTTTGAAAAAGAAAAACAATTTGTAATCTATCAGTTTTAAAATTAGACATTTTCTTCTCGGTCCGATTCATAAAAAGTCTCTCTCTCTCTCTCCCTCTCTCTCTCTCTCTCTATATATATATATATATCTTCTTCTTTTTATTTAAGAATATAAATGACAAAATATTTTTAATTTATTTTAAAAAGAAATTCACAACTTATATTTTTCACATTTTGATACAGGTATAATCTTCTACCTCACGTCCATAGTTATTTTTGATTTGGAGTTTTCACATAAATTTTGTTTTCTTACCTTTAATTTTGTCGTTGATTTATGTAATTATGTGTTTGTCATAATTTATTCTAACACACACCATCACTATTAAATTCTTAGCAGATATTAGTGATCTGTTTAGAAATATAAAATTATTTATAAACCTTTCATTTTAATTTTTATCTCTAATTTTTGACGGGATGAGTAATAGTTAAGCCCTTGAGCAATTGGGGCAAGGATGATCATGACGCCAGCCTAACCAGAGTAGTTGAATCATATGAACTCGAGGATAGTCAATTGATGACTAGATCTCTCATTCTCCCATCCATTTAATTTTAAGGGGGGAAAAGGGGGATTGATGTGTTTACTTTAGGATCAACTTTGATGCATGTTGGTTGGTATAACAAGTAACCGTATCTATCTCGCACGTAAATTGTTCATTTTAGAATAAAATATAACAAAGGATATATATGCCATCTAACACACATATCAAAGCTAGTTTCTATTATATACTCTCTTCCACATAATGAGTTTTTATTTATTTATTTATTATTTTTCTTTAAAAAAAGTGTTTTTTTCCGATACTAATACAAAATGACATAATATTTTAAATTTGTAATCGTAATTAGCAATTTATTAAATTCAGTGACAAATATGAAACCAAAATAGGTACATCCTTCCTACTTACATTGCTAATTAATTTGCGAAGGAAGGCATGCACCCAAGTCAATTCAGATACATCTCTAATTTAATTATAAGGAAGAAAGTTTAATTTGATCTTCTTTCCCCAATGGCGTAATGGGCATAGAGTATTGGATGAACACGCAATATTCTGAATCCTACACCAGCTCAGCTTTGCTTGTTTAGTTTGCCAAAAAAAAAAAAACTCTAAAGGTTGACCTTTTTTATTTATGTATTTGTTCTATATGGGATTGGAGCCGCCAGGACCACCTATATACAATTTTCCAGAATTGATTTCTAGGCCACCAACTACTGAATTCTGTGTTATTATAATTTGTCGAGACCGGAAAAAAATTCAGCTGATCAGAACAATGAATTCCATATTTCCATGCATATGTAGAATGTCATTACGTTAAATGCAATTAATATGCATGCATGAGCGGTGACCGCCGGTGAGCCCCTTTAAAATGTTACTACTGAAAATGATAAATACCGAGTATGAAAGTTAATAAATCCATTCGAATTTAATTGGTAGTATCAAGTCTTACTTGAGCTTTGAAGAAGACGAAGAAGAATTATATATGGAATTAAGGGGAAATTAATTAATTATGGGATTGTTCAAGTAATCTTGTTTTAAACAAAATTAGTTGTAGTTCATAAGTACTTAATTTTTACAGCTGATTAAGCTCTTTATTTTGCCTAATCATGTTAGTACGTACGTACTCCTATATAACATTAATATTATTCTTGTTCGCTCACCTTATATTAATTTGTTGTACTCTTACTTAGTTTGCCACGCATCATGTTGGGTGTGACATTACTATTCAACATTTCAACTCCTTTCATTCTATAAAAAGAGCATTGTCATTTTTTTAAAATTATAAATGAAATAGTCTTATTCATTTAAATGTATATTGCGAATTTGTGATAAACACATTAATCAATTGCTCATGTATTATATTAATTTATAGAGCATATCATCATGTTTACTTGCATTGAAATTAACATGTTTTTGTTGCAAAATATAGAATTATTAAGGACTTATATATCCCAATTATTGTATATATGATAAAAAAAAAAATTAATCAGCCAAGTCAACCTTTTATTATTATTTTCCTTTGAGAAATAAATCACAACCAATAATTACATTACATAATCAAAATAATTATACTCCTTTCATTTCAAAATATAAAATTATTTATTTTAGTTATATTATCATCAATTAATTAGTATCTCCCGAAAGTGTTTCAAATAGATCAAGTAGCTAGCTAGCTAGGTATGAAATGATGACTAAAAGTAAATAAGTGGATGGCCGCTTGGATGTCAAGGACAAACGCAACAAGCACATTTGCGTGATGGCGCTGGTTCGCAGCACATACAATCAATGCACATAAGCCCGTTACCAGGTTCTGCATGAAAACCATAAAAAAATAAAGACAGGAACAATATATATATATATATATATATATATATATATATATATATATATATATATTCGGAATCAAAAAACAAAATTAATTGATGTTGAAGCTATAATCGAGCATATATATATGTAAGTAATATATAATATGACATAATTTAAATTTTAACCTGGAACCCGAAAGCGAGCAGCTTGGCATGGTAACACCAACGCAGGAGACAGAACAATGGCGAAGATAATGAGTGTCAGTACCAGAATATTGGAGCTTGCCATTTGCACAAGTATTTAATTAATCGATATACTTGGCTTATACTCTATTTCTTACTTAAATTAAATTTGATGATGTACTTACAACAACATACAACTATATATATAATTATTAATGCGCGCGCACACACACACACACACATATATATATATATATATATATATATATATATCTATATATATATATATATTTATAAAGGTTGTGAGAGGGCGTTATATATAACATTACCGCGTTCTTTCGATTAGTTAGCTTGAATTCAATGGATGGACGTGTTGGCCGCATGGGCGGAACCAGGGGGGGGCGAGGGGGGGCATATGCCCCCCCTAGGTTGGAATCTCCGGCAGCCTTGGACCTTAGTATCCTGAGTTTGTGAGAGAAGAAGATCTACAGAGGTAAGAGAGAAGGGAGTTATATAAATGTTTATAACTGGAGAGAGAGAGTGAAAAGTTGGGTGGGTTTATTCAAAACTATTCTTTAATCTTTGAGAGAGAGAGAGAGAAGTTGGGTGGGTTTATTCAAAACTATTCTATGATCTTTCTGTTCTGCTCCTTTTCATCTTCTTATTTGTTGTTCCACGCATGCAGCTTTGTTTCTTGAAAGTGTCAAATTGGACATCACATACACAGATATAGTGGAGTACTATATATTTGGCCATAATGTGATATTCAATCTTTTAGCTGGCTCATGGCTACAAGATACATAATTGTATTTATTTTATTTTTTGTTTTATTAGGAATTTAATTAATATAAATAATAGTCTTTTTATTTTACGAGAAGAATTTTATTTATTAACTTTTTATTATATAATTTTTTTTTCTTTATATTGATAGTGGTATAATATAATATACTACACATTTATCGTCGTATCACATTATTGGGATAATATATATTATTTTTAGTCATTACTATGCACTCTTAATATTTATAAATTTTAATTTATAAATAAATTTTAATTTATTTATAAATTAAATACAAATACAATGAGTGTAATCGGACGCAAAAAAATTTTTACTAGTATATTTTGCCCCCCCTTTGAAAAGTCTCTGGTTCCGCCACTGGTTGGCCGGGAAAGAAATTTTGTTTAATATTCTCGATCGTCCATGATTAAATTTCATCAACTTCCTTCTTGATTGACCGACTTTCAACCAACTTAGTCAATACGTCTACTAGTTTTAAATATGTAATTACCTCCTTCCTTCTTGATTATTTTATTTTTTTTCTTTAATTTGTTCAAATTGTTTTATTTGCATGATGAATATATATAATGAACTCTCTTCTTACTCAAATTAAAGATAAATTTTCAGGCATCCCATTTCCTCGTATAGAAAATGAAATTTCCTGGCTACTAGCAAGAAATTCCTTACTTTTTTAATTACACGGATCCGGACGTATGTAATACTCCAAAATATATATGTATGATTGGGTCAAGCAAATTAAGTGTTGATCAAGAATCTTCCCTGTCATTCCCATTCCAATTAAACAGTATGTAGTCTAAATCACGGCAAGGACCAAAGACCAAATCAAACCTAGCATAATTAAATTAGTTTGTGTTATAAATACATATAATTGTCTTTGATATATTATCCGATCCGTACATATCGATCGTCAGTACTAACTAGTAATCGTAATTGATATCAGCTAGTTAGTTAACTATGGCAAGTAAAATTTCAAGCTTGTCACTGGTCATGACAATCATGGTGGTCTTCATAATTGTGGCATCTCCGGTGTTGCTATCATGTGATGCAGCAGCAGTTGGATTAATGAGTTCTCGAGGTAATTAATTCATTTCAACTCGAATTTCTCAACATACATGCAGGTTAATTAATTAATCATTCGTCTATATATATTTGATGCGCGCATTATCATGATTGATCTCAACTTAATTAATTGAATATATACATATACATGTAATCTGAAGTTAGTTATTTTGGTGCATGCATGGCTGATGCAGAAGTTTATCAGAAGCCTCATGTTCCTCCTTGCGTATGTTGCCAACCTACACCGCCACCCCCAGGCTGCTATTGTGCATGTTTCGTCACACTCATCGATCGATAGATAGACCCATGCATTCATTCTCAAATAACAGCTAGCTAGCTACCATTTCTTCAACAAATATTTTAAGTAGTCGTGTATAATTCTACGTACGTTGTGTGTATATACATATATATATATATATATATATATATATAGCAGGTAGAGACGTACGTTATTTTGTTGTTTTTATTTACAAGCTAGGCATGCACGTAAGAGTTGGGGATCTGCAATTTTTGTTTTTAGCATAAACAACTAACAAGCGCCAAGATTATCTGATGATGAACATCCATTTAAATTCCTCAAGAGTGTGTATGATTTACTACATAATTTTTAACATAGGCAAAGGCTTAGAAAATTTTAAATAACTATAATTATGTTTAACTTTTCAATGTATAAGTGTAAAATATGATCGGATTGTATTTTCATTTCATTTTTCTTAGTGAAGAAAAATAAAAATTCAAATGTGATTTATATAATGTCTAGGGTAAAGTTTTTTGACTTTGTACATGCTTTTATAGTTTAAATGAGTTTTTTTATTAACTACTTTTAAATTGTTAACTCGGAAAAAATTCTATCACTATTCATTATTTTTTCAAGAAAAAGGATTATTAAAGTTCTCAACTCAAAAATTGTTTGCCAATTTTAAATGTTGAGGCCTCAATACCAAATCTTTGAATGTTGAGGCCCTTGAGGACCATTACTGTAATGACTTGAAAATTTATCATAATAATAATAATATAATTTAGTGAATAATTTTTTTTTATTCAATATGTGTTATGTGCATATGTGTGGTATGTTATTTAACTGCGAGGTAATATATATTATGTGTATATATTTATTTCGCGAGAAAATAAATTGTTAAAAACAATTTGCGTAGTAAAGCAAAAGAGGCGATTTAAGTATTTAATATTTTATATGCGTTACCTAAGAGCATTAAAATAAATTCTTGCATGAGATTATTTTAAAGAGGTAAGAATATTATATTGATATAATGTCGTAGTTAAATGAAGAATTTCTTTTATGTGGAAATTATAACTTACGCAGTTATTAAGTGTATATAAGTGAGAGGGTAATAAAAACATTTTATATTATGTTTTTATAGATAATTTATATATTGATAAATATATTTGTTCATTTATTTAGCGAAATGAAATAAGTGGTTTGAGTATATAATTCTTGTATGGAATTATTTTAGTAAAGAAAAGATATTATATTAAGTATAATATCTTAACTAATTGAGTAATTCCATTTATATGAAAAGCATACATTTTTACATTTATAAATGTTATATTTTATATAAGGAGTGATACATAATGTATATTATAACAATTATATATTTTAGGTGCTAAGTTGGTTAATTAGTAAAAGCAGTAAGAATAGAAGCTATTGGCTAGCAAGCTTGGTACCGTAGAAAGATTGATATCCAAGAAGAATTTCGTGAGGAGCAAGGAGGGGTGAGGAGCAAGAAAGATTTTTGGGCAACAAGTAATTGGGTTTATAAAATCAAGCAAGCACAATTCTTTTTTCCTTTTCTCCACCCCACCAAACTCTCTCTCTCTGCTCCCTCTATGCCGAACCCCCTTCTCTCAATTCAATTCCAATTTTCGCTCAGCAAATGCAAGGATTGAAGCTACAGAGGAAGTATAAGAACTAGAATCAAGTTAGCTAAAGATATAACTTATCATTAATATATTTTCGTTTATGTACATAAAGTTAGAAAACTAGTTTATGAAATAGCTATATGCATGTATGGTTTTCTTTGGGTATTGGTTATTGTGGACTGAAATTAGAACCTTGGCGTATAGTTGTTGTTGTGCGGAGTAATAAGGTTGGCGAAAATGGGATTAAAACGAAAATCAAACCTCATGAAAACAGTTCCTAATTTTAACGCGCGCGCGATGTTCGTATAAATGCTCAAAAGAGCCATTTTGGCTAAAATCACATAATTTGACGGAGCCAAAACGTAAGATAGCTTCGCATAACCTAAATGAGGATAAATTAAGAGTCTCGTAACATTAAACCATGACAGAACGCGTTTTAAACGCAAAATAAAAACTTAAAAATTAGTGCGTGCACTCATTTTTGACACTCTATCCGGACGGTGTATCAAACCCGAAGTCTTATATGCCATCTATAACATATTCGAAAATGGGAACAAGCGGACTAACGGGCTGAAAGTTAAAAATTCGTAAAGTGGCTGTTTTGACCATGGGCTGCAGGAGCAGCAGGGCAGCAGCCCAGCAGCAGTAAGGCCAGGCAGCACCTGCTGTGCACGGCGTGTTGCTGGTGCAGTTTGGGCACGCTGTTTTGCTTGACTTCCGTGAATCTTTTTCGCTGTTAGGAATTTTTTAAAAATACTTTAACATAAAGACTATAACATACAAGAAATTTGTCATGTTTCGAGTAATGGATTAAAAATTAAAAATGGGCGAACGAGCATGTCAAGACTAGTTAACCGGGCAAACGCCGAGCTGGGCAGGCATGTGGTGTTTGGCATTCAACGTTCTGGACCATTTTTGAACAAAATTTAGCACAACGTGGATTGTAATGAGATATCTAGATAATGTATAGGTAGTATATAGTAACTTTATGCCACGAAAACTCCTTCCGGGTATAACGGAATGCAATGAAAATAGTATTTATATATGAGTTTACATGTTTAAGTGAATGCAAGCCGGAAATGACATGTAAAATGATTATGAAGCGAAACGAAGTGCATGAAACCATTTAAATTTTTTTTAATGATCGATGTGACGTAAAAAAGGTTTCCGGAGTTCAAAACGGAGTTTTTGAGCTAAGATTTATGTAGCGGTGTATATGTATATTTAATATATATACAAAGCGAAAATGCGAGTTATTCGCAAAACGAAAAGTGAAACTATTGTGCTAGCGGGGTAAAATATTTATTCATGAGGCAATGGTCCGAGATGACTCATGAACGGGCAAAAAGATATAAAAATTATATAAATCAAAGAAATAATATAGTAAACCGAGTTTTACTATAAAAGCTATATAATAACTGTTTAAATCCTGAATTCGCGAATAAAGGCATAAGATATTCCTAAAATGGAATATAAATGATTTAAGCTTGAAAAATGTAAAATGTATATTAAAAAATGTGCGAGGCTTTTATTTTGCATTAAAAGGATAAAACAAGTTAAGTTTCTAAGTAAACCAATATCGGGTTTGAGTTAAGAATAAATAATATTAGTGTTTATAAACTAATATTTATTACTAATGAATATCCATGCATGTTTTGTGACATATTTAATTACCTAATATGTGTGTGCATGTAAACACAAACATGTAGGATTTGTGGAGTGATGCTATATTAAATTTTAACGATAAATCTCCAAGCGAGGCAAGTATCTAAACTATTCTCTTTTATTGAACTAGTAACCTATCCTTGTTACATTACGCAAGTGATTCGAAATTGAATATGTACATTCAAAGCAACAAGACTTTTTATTTCAATCAGCTTCAGAAAATGATGGTAACATGTTTATTTGATGAAGTTCAATATACATGTACAGATTGAAAATTGTCTAAGCCACTTGTTTCGGCTAAACATAAGATGTGATTATTTCAATTCTTTTACATTAAGTCTTGGAATATTATTGAATAGATCGAGTTGTCCATCCATCTTGTTTGGGTTTGGACTCCAGACTAAGTAAAAACATCCCTAACTTGGGAAGATTTTATGTTGCGTCCTGGGATGGTCTTGTGACCACTCAACATCAGAAGTCAGTATATCGTTTCAAAAATACAAACGAGTCATGTTGTTGTTCAGAATTGTTCAGTTGCTTTACAGTAATTATTCTGCTGTCAAAGCATATTTCAGAGAAAACATTTATTCCTTGCATACGTTGTTTATTAACGATTATTACTTGTTGAGTAATTGAATGCACATTCTTGCTTTGAATATAAATGTTTTCAGCTAAGCATGATCGAGTAGAAGGGTCCGAAAAGGACAAAGGTAAGAGCAAGCTAAATGAATAGTCGGAAATGGCTATGTGTAATAGATAGACTTTTATTGTATAATTACAATATCTATCATATAATGTATCAGTTAAAGGTCGTCGTACCTGGGATAGATAACTCTGGTGTAATAACTTTAGATATTTAATAGTTTTGTATGTTTGAAAGGTTGTATGTGGAACACCGAATACGGGTTTCAAGTACCCGGATTTGGGGGAGTCACAATTACAAAACTTAGTCCTACGACAATAAAATTTGTAATACTAGTAAATTTTAGAAAAAAAATATCTGGAGTAAGGATTTCAATAGTTTAGAAGATATTTTGAAAAAAGGTTTTAGCACAAAAGTGATTCTTGTCGAGAGAGTCGCGTCAGAAATATTTTTATCTGAGGAGGAGGCTCTTCATAAATGATGTTAGGATTGGTCGGCTCATCCTTGGATCCTCGAAATCCGAAAAACAATTCAAGACTCAAAAGTGAAGAATTTGATTTCTCCCCTTTTTTTGCAGTCAAGCTGAAGAAAATTACTACCCACAAGACTCAAAAGACAACTAATCAATAAGGGAAAATGAAAAGAAAGATGAGGAAATCAAAAGAAAGATGGGAAAATCAACACAAGAGACTCTCTTGCCAAGTTTCAAGTACACTCATCATAAAAATACTTAGTTTTTCCTTAGTTCCGCATTAGTCCCCTTCTGACTAGGGCTGCAAACAATTTGATCCGATCTGAACTTTTACGAACTCGAACCGAACTTGAACACTATAAGTCGAACTCGAACATGTTCAAGTAACATGATCGATCTAACACACATGTCCGAGTTCGGGTCGATAGTTGTTCGCGAACAGGTCGCGAACATAGTCGAACATCATCATGTTCGCGAACATTTGAATGAACATTTGAGATTTTTTTATCATGAAATTGTAAAATTTTAATATTTAAAATAATATGAATTTAGTTGATTTAGATTAATTCAATATCTAATACATTAATATTGTTAACCTTGAAATGTATTAGTACCAAATATTTTCTCCGTTCTGAAATATAAGTAATAAGATCAACTGGTTAAGTATGAATTTTTAAAATCGATAGGAAATATTTTTAATTCAAAAGGGATGTGATAATTAACTATTGAATACAATAAATCTTGAAAATTACTTTATAAAAAGTTTATAATTTTCATAATTATATTGTTTAAAAGTTAAAACTAAATAAATTAACTACGATTCTAAAACCAAAGGCTCAAAACCATTGAGAGACTTTGTTTCATTTTTTAAAAAATCTTTTTGCTTATTATAATTTAAATTAATAACTCATTTTAATTCCATGCAAACGGTGTTGTGACATATTGTTTAATTAATTAATTGGATTGTTAAACACTACTTTTTACACTAAATATGATTACTTAATTGTATAAATCAAAGTTAGCCAATCACTCTTTTTCATTGTCTCACATATACAATGTAAGTCTATAACACTAAAAAAAATCAAAAATGGGTGAAATCAAGTTTGCACTTTTAATTATATAGTTAATAGTTGATGTAATATACAATAATAATTGTACAATGACTATTAGTGAAGTCTCGATACATTGATGACTTAATTTCTCTATTCTCTATCTCGATTTGACAATTTCAATAACTCAGGTAAATATAAGCAACTGTATTGTATCATTCTTTAATTAATGTCAAATTATCATTGCATGATGATTAATGACTTTATTTATGTGATTTATGACATGAGTTATAATTTATTAAATTATTAGTGATGTAAATTATAATAATCCAACTATCATTGTTAAAAATTTTATAAAATATTAAAATTGGGGCGCACGGCGCCGTTTGGCAAAGGTAATTAGGAGAGAGAAATGGTTGTGTTGTCATCTTCATCTTCCTCTCTTGTCCAGTGTTGACATTAAACAAACTAGCCACCCAAGTGTCTCACTTGTGTTCTTTTGTCTTGCTTCAGAACCCATTACATATAATATACATACACATACATACGTATATATCTATATAACAAAACACAAATGATTTTGAATCTAAAATTTTTCCCGCTCAACCTCTTAAATCATCCGGACCGTCCAAAGTTTCGGATAAATCTAACCCTTCGTTATTTATATTTCTACCCTCCTTCCCCTTTCTTCTTCCCTCCTTTCCCTTTCTTCTTCGCCTCCCTCTTTTCCTCCTCCATACCCTTTCTTCTTCCCCGCTCTTTGTAGTGCCGGAGGCACTGGCGAAATGCTAGTATATATATATTATATGTACACATACAAACATACAGAAGAAGAGTTAAATAAGAAAGGAAAGAAAAAAGAAGAAGAAAAAAAGAAACAGAACTTCAGAATTCATAGCTGGTTTTTCAATGTCTTCTGCTCTCTATGTTTGATGGCTCTGTTTTTTTGATTCATTCAGTCCCATTGACAATATTTTCCAAGAAAATTACACAAACGAAAACCCACTCGATGAAATTGAAATTACATCCACCCTTCTCTCTTCATCACCATCAAGTCACCAAACGGCGAATCCTTGTGCCGAACTGCCGATTACTTCTTATTGGATTGCTGCATCCAATTTATCCTAATTAATTTTGCCAAACGACGCCTTGCGCCCCAATTGAATCTCGCCCATTAATTTTTGGCTGCAATGACGTGTCGGCACGATAGGACTCAACTGACCGATGGTCTTGGTTTACCAAATTCATGCTAACCGCAACCATGGGGATGTATTAGTATTTGGATCATAACGCATACTACCGGTAACCCCATATTTAGGCATGGCTGGCATTTGAGCCAACCTTTTTGCTTGGCCGCAAGGCTTCACCAGCTTATGTCCACATCTAATTTGACTGGCTTCTATTAACTTTGAACTTTATATAACGTTATAGAGCATAGCTATCAGTATTTTTTTAATTGTGTTTGAAAAAAGAAAGTATTATTTTTTTGTGTGTTTTAAACAAGCCTTTTGTTAGGATATAGGCCCAAATGGAAAGGCCTGACCCACATCAGTTAGGCCTAAGCCCAAAAAGAATCAGACTATAAGCCGCTCGGGTGAAACGTGGTGGGAAGTCAAGGTTATATCCTCTAACCGGGAGACCCACACAACCGTTCTTCGAGCAGTACAATTGTCAGGCGATTGGACATCTTCGTACCAAATCCCTTGTCTATATGCTTGATTAGATAGGCCGAAGGGACAAGAGCATATGAACTATAAAAAGAGAGGTATAAAAATGTTAGATATAATTTTACATTTGAAACCCATATTTATTGATAACTATCTCTTGACCCTATTCACTGACCACTTACATCGGTAGTGTCCAACGCAATACTTGTCAATGACCAAAGTGTGATCGTTTGTGTAAATCTGAATGAACCAAGGCCCACAGCTAGAGACTGATCCTAAGGGCTAGGTCATCATCACCCTTTATATGTTCAAAAAGAAAAATAAAAGAAATAGAGTCAAAATTAAATCTTAATAATGGATAGCTGTATGGTGGCCGTTAAAATTAAGGAGATATAAATTTAGATATTATTCCCTCTGTCCCTTAATATAAGTGGTTTTAGAGTTGTGCACAAGTATTAAAGAAATAATTGTATAACATTAAATATAATATCAATTGTCTATATTGTTCTTATATTGGAAAAAGAGTGTTATTTATTGGGTAAAAAATAGTGAGAGAACTAAAATTATATTTTAATATTTAGGATAATATTAGAAACTAAGCAATTAATACTTACTTGAAATTCTCAAACGACTTATATTAAGGTTGTTGGGACTTGGGCGGTCTAATTAAAAATCAAATACTCGTTGAAAGAATTAAATATGGAGTAATACTAATAGTTAGTCTAGCAAGTGCGGCAATGGTGTACTACTACCAAGTCTTGCCTTGAAATTTCCTTCTCTTGCACTATATGCTAAACAAATTTGACCTATCCATTTTTGTCATGATTTACTATTTTAAATAGAAAATTTCAACTATATAATATTGAATTTTCCTCATCCTATACTATACTAGTCCAGATGAAAATTTAATTTCTAAGAATGTTGGCGTCTCAGTACCAAAGAACTCTTTTCAACCATATGATTCTCTCACCAAAACTTGTTTGACTTCATATTCTTAGTTGTAGCAAAGCTAGTGTATGCAGACGCAATACGTGCAACTTTTTTACTCGAGTAATTTTCTAATGCTTCAAATATATTTGATAACATTTGTAGTATGTTCTAAAAAACTATGCCAGTCTTTGAATATAAATCCAAATTGAAATTGTAAAATTAGTATAACTAACATGATAATGGTGATCAAGATGAAAAAGCTCTACATATTTGGGCCTTGAAGTTTAACTTCTACTACAATATTTATTATCATTCTTCCCTTTTGAGACATCCCCAAATATTTGTCACTTTTTTTTAAAACTATTCTAAGCTATGTATCATTATTTTACTCTTTCCACTAGGCTATATGTATTTTGGAGAATATAGAAAATTATGTAGAACACAGAAGGACTCCTAACATTGTAGGAGGGACATAAAGAAGAGTTACTATATAAAGCTCTCAAATAATTTTACAAGTTTAGGATCATTCTTTTAATGCACTCATATTTAAATTTATAATTAACGTGACCAATAATTTAGTTAACAATCTTAAATTTATAACAATTATTTAAGATAAAGTTTGAAGTAGACATACTCTCTGCTTTTATAACAATAATTAAGAGAACACATCCCAGGGAAGTACACATACTCTCTGCTTTTATGGTGGTTATAATTTTTTCGGACGTGTACAAAATAGATTGTGTGGTCATATATATAGTTGGACTTTGGAACATATAAAATAGGCATATTCCCTACTAGTACAAAGTCAGGCCCATAAGGAATTAACACGAGGTATACTGTATATAATGATAAATTTATATTGATATTAAATGTTAATAAATAAATTAAAAATGATTCACATATAATTATTTTATTTTTATCGAGTCAATTCAACTTTAATTTATCCACATATATATCAATTTCCAATTCTGATTTTTATTCAGATTTGACATCAAAATTCAATATACTACATAATATAATTAAGAACAACTCAGTAGTTCCTAAAAACCATGAATACTCTCTAGAACTTTTCTCTGTCTGATTTATATTAGGATTAGACCATTAAAAATCTGATTTATCTGAAAATTCAATATACTATATAATATAATTAAGAAAAACTCATCTAGACATTCTCTCACACACTATCATTAATTAATTCTTCCTCCCTCCTTAACAATATTAGGGTTCCGATCTAGGAGTCTATTCCAATTGAACTAGTCATTATCACAAAAGCATACAAAATGCATACAAAATTTTAGTTTCCCTAATATATCAAATTTAGTGGTTCCTTTTCAAGATAAGAAATGTATTTTACAAAACAAAATTTTTATTATACTTTCTATATTTAATTAATATCTCATCCAAGACAAATAATAAACTGATCATACCACAATATTTAATACCAAACAACATTCATCTAAATATCATGCTCCTTGTGGACATGGATGGAGTATAAATGTTAGTGAACCAGTAGGAAAAATACTTTGGAAACATTCATCTAAAATACTTTTGGTGAGAAAGATGATGTTAGGTGAATTTGGAAACACGAATACTTCATTTTTTTTAATTCATCGTATGGTATTAAAATTATGAATGCATGTCGGTTGGTCTTTTGGGTTTTGTTATCCCAGTAAAATGAATTGAATTGATTTTTATAAGTCTGGTCAAACAATTGTTGGGTTTTGCTTATCCCATGAAAATGAATTGATTTTTCTTTTTATAAATTTGGTCAAGCAAATTAATGTGTTTTAATTTTTAATGCTATCCACCTGTCTATTGCAATGATAAAGAAGAACGTACACATGTCCATTCTTTCCGACACAGCTATCGTTTTTCTTTAATTTTATTTTTCATTTCATATTCTCTCTTCGACTTAGTCTCTCAATTGACTAATATGTCAATATAAGCATTATCTTTATGATTGACATCTAATTTTTTGGGAAGTTTCAGATTCGTTATTGGTGACCTTTATAAGATTATCCCGTTGATCTGAATCTCAATATTTAATTTATTCTACTAGGTCATGTTAAAAATTTAAATAGCTCTTTGTGTTGGGTTTGTGGGGTTCAAACCTATGACATTATCCTATTTAAATTAGGAGTATTTTAATTTGTATGTATGTTTTCTGAAATCGAGAAGGAATTGAAATTCCAAAGTACGTATGTTTGTGGTGATGAGTATTTTAATTTGTTTGTATTTTAATGACTTCTTTAATGCCAACAATCCAAGTTAAGGCATGTATATCTATATCTATATATATATCGAACACAACAATTTAACATCTTTTTTTCGCTTAATGATACTATATTGTTAAAATTATAATATTACTTTTTTAACTTATTTATGAGCAAAATTTTACATACATACAGTTGCAAGACTTTAAACAAAGTCGCATATGATAAATACATATTTCAACACGTTTCGTTAAAAAATTTCCCATGGTTTTATGGAATTTAAGTGAAAGCTTCTTCTTTCTTGAATCGGTAATCGGTGCACCAACAGTGGAAATCCAGAAGCATATTTTACAGGCATACAAAATGTATACAAAATTTTAGTTTCCTCTAATATATCAAATTTATTGGTTCCTTTTCAAGATAAGAAACATATTTTACAAAATAAAATTTTTATTGTACTTTTTATATTTAATTAATGTCTCATCCAAGACAAATAATAAACTGATCATGCCACAATATTTAATACCAAACATTCATCTAAATATCATGCTCTTTGTGGACATGGATGCAGGATGAATGTTAGTGAACCAGTGGGAAAAATAGTTTGGAAACATTCATCTAAAATAGTTTGGTGAGAAAGATGATGTTAGGTGAATTTGAAAACATGAATACTTCATTTTTTTTTAATTCATTGTATGGTATTAAAATTGTGAATGCACGTCGGTTGGTCTTTTTGGCTTTTGTTATCCCAGAAAAATGAATTGAATTGATTTTTATAAGTCTGGTCAAACAATTGTTGGATTTTGCTTATCCCATGAAAATGAAGTGATTTTCCTTTTTATAAATTTGGTCAAGCAAATTAATGTGTTTGAATTTTTAATGCTATCCACGTGTTTATTACAATGATAGAAAAGAACGTACACATGTTCATTCTCTCCGACACAACTATCGTTTTTTCCGAATTTTATTTTTCATTTCATATTCTCTCTTCGACTTAATCTCTCAATTGACTAATATGTCAATCTAAACATTATCTAATTTCTGATTGATATCTAATTTTTTGGGAAGTTTCAGATTCGTTATTAGTGACCTTTATAAGATTATCCCGTTGATCTGAATCTCAGCATTTAATTTATTCTACTAAGATCATGTTATTTAACCATCTTGAATTTTTTCATGAGATTATTCTATTTAAATTAGGAGTATTTTAATTTGTATATATGTTTTGTGAAATTGGGAAGGAATTGGAATTGCAAAGCAACATTGGAATAGGGATACACTTCCGTGAGAGAATGCATGTGGCAGTTTCTAGCCTAATTAGAAAAGGAAAAAGGCTAGTGACAGTGAATCACTTTCAAAAGTGATTTGAATTTTATTTTACTCGGTTACTTTTTCCAAAAACCAAGTTGGATTTGAAATATATATTGAGTATATATATATGGCTTATGCATGTCCAACAGTGAGCTCCATATAATCAGTTATATATTCTTTTTTTGTTCTGTCATATATTCGGATTGATTAGAAACCTGAACACTCTCTAGACTCCTCTCTCACATTCACATTAATTAATTCTCCCTCTCACCCTCACCCTCTTTCATCAAATTTAAGTGAAATCATATATGACAATGGCTCGCTCAAAGGTGATGAAAAGAACAAGTAGAGAAAGCAACAAACATGACAATATGGGTTCCGATCTTGGAATCTATTCCAATTGAGTTGGTCACTGAAATTATAGCTCGTACTGCAGCCTCTTCATTTAATAACTTCTTGAATGTCAAGTTAAGGTATATATATATATGTGTATATATATACATATATATATATATATAAATATATATACATATATATATATATATATATATATATATCAAACACAATAACTTAACATTTTTTTCACTTAATGATACTATACTGTTAAAACTATAATATTATTTCTTTAATTTATTTATGAGCAAAATTTTATATGCATGCAGTTGCAAGACTTTAAACAAAGTCACAGAAGATAAATATGTATATCAACACCTTTCGTTAGAAAAGTTGCTCATGATTTCATGGAACTTGAGTGAAGAAGTTTCTTCCTTCTTAAATCGGTGCACCAACAGTGAAAATTCAGAAGCTTTTTATCGCCGTGGAGTTGTAAGTATATTTATATATTAATTAGTTGTGTAATTCTCACTCCATTCCGTAATAATAGATTTTTTAGTTTTGGAACAACTGGAGTATGTATGTATATATATACACCCCATACATACATGTATACATAATGGGTACCAATCCACAGCAAACGGTTGTCGCGGCAACCAATTTTGTCCTTGCCGCTACAGCCTGTAGCGGCAGCAGTGTTTGGCTTTGTTGGCTTATCTGCCGCTACAGGCTGTAGCGGCAGGGAGAACTTTTTTTTTTTTTTTTACGGCAAAGGTAAATTGGCTTACAATAGGTATCAGTTTTTTGATCTCCTAATCTTTATGTACTTCCATACCCAACCCAACTGTCATTTATTATCATAAAGTATATTACAAAATTTTAATTTCCTCCAATATATTAAAAACTTATAGATATATTTTATTTTTAAGTTAATTTATGAAATACTAAAATATAAAATATTAAAAGTGACAAATATAATAATAAATAGTATATATTAATATTATACTATTTTATATTTTAGTATTTCATAAATTAACTTAAAAATAAAATATATTGGAGAAAATTAAAATTTTGTATATTTTTATAATATACGTTATGATAATAAATGACAGTTGGGTTGGGTATGGAAGTACATAAAGATTAGGAGACCAAAAAACTGATACCTATTGTAAGCCAATTTACCTTTGCCGTAAAAAAAAAAAAGTTCTCCCTGCCGCTACAGTCTGTAGCGGCAGATAAGCCAACAAAGCCAAACACTGCTGCCGCTACAGCCTGTAGCGGCAAGGACAAAATTGGTTGCCACATCAACCGTTTGTTGTGGATTGGTACCCAATATATATATATATATATATATATATATATATATATTTTGAGTGTAGATAGAATGAATATTTCGGCAAGATGGAAATGGAGTCTGGTATCCAATGCTTGTGGAGGGCTACAAATTCAGGACACCTTGGAGCTTAATATGTCACCGGGATCATTTTATTGTTGCATGGGGATGAATTTCAGCAGGAGGGAATGAAAATTATTAGTGACATGAAAAAATTAAAAACGACAAGAAGAAGAGTGAGAGAATGTCGCGAGAATTTTAAAAAATTAAGAGATAATTTTTGGATAAAAAATTTTGTGCTGGCGGGACAAAGACCAACTGCATGGTGTACAACTCATGTCTATAGAAACTATGTGGATTGGACACCCTTTGAAGATACTAATTTGGAGTGCGAAGCATGTATGTGTGATTAGGAAATTGCTTCCATTTTTTAAACAATTAATTGTCTAGCTAAATCTTTCTTTCTAGTTATTGTCTTATTGATTGGATTTGGATGGATGGCTGAGAAGTATATATATATATATATATATATATATATATATATATATATATATGTATATATATATGAGGATTGATCCATTCACAACGTTGTCAATTTAAGATTAGACTTACAACATATCGCGATCGTCTATCTGTAGATCAAACGGCTAACAGGGCTCCCGTCCGCACAGATGACCAAAAAATCCCCTTCTTTACAATTCTTCCGTTGACAGTATTAAACTGCGGACGTTAGGTATGGCCAAATGACCAATGGAAAACGACACCGTTTGTAAAAAAGTCTAATCCGCAATATTAAACTACAGATGTCAAATTCAATTTTTTTTTAAGTTTTCAAGGTTCCGATCAATTCTAACAACTCTACAATCAAAAGGTGAAATTATCCTCTTGTAGATGTGCAAGATGTGAACGTGATATATTAATTTACCATCTTTGCCATTGCCATTCCTGATATTATGTGTTAGTTTCTTTGAATTTTTATTTTTTTTTTCTGCTGTACCGTATTCAATATATAGTATCGGAATGAAATCATAGCTTTTCATTTTTATTTTCTTTTTGGTTTTGAAGTTGTTTTTTGAATCTTAATCGGAGGCAACCCAAAAGTAACATAATCGTAACAGTGTGTAATGATGGAAAAAGATTGCAAGAGCTCACACGTTTTGCGCCTTTTTGCCTGTTTTGATCTATTTTACCAGTCAACTTAAACCTTCTTTGAATATCAGCCTTTTTGCCTGTTTTGATCTATTTTTGCCTTCTTTAATCTCTCTGTTTTGAAGAGTCGTTAGAATTGATCGGAACCTTAAAAACTAAAAAAAAAATTTGAATTTGGCATCTGCAATTTAATACTGCAAACGAAACTTATTTACAAATGGTGCCATTTCCAGTTGGTCATACCTAGTGTCTGCAGTTTAATACTGCGGACCAGGACATTTACAAGGAGGGGTACGGGACAAATGTCCTGCAGTACATACTAGCGCCCAATTGGGAACGACGTGGTTTTTAAATAAGTGTCATCCGCTTTTAAATAAGTGTCGTCCGCAGTATTAAACTGACGCTGGTCAATTGAGAAACCATGTCGTATTGGCTAAATTCAAATTTTATTTAGTTTCGTCTCTTAGAAACTGCGAATGCCATATAATTAATTCCACTTTACGATTTCATTAATTCACTCTACAATTGTGAATCAATAAAAACTAAAATAAAAAACATGTTTACTTTCTCTCTTTAAACTCATAAATATTTCAAATGGCTCTTGAAGCTCTAAATTCACCATTCTCTTGAAGTTTTGAATTAACCATTTTGTTCCGTTCTTCTTCTTAAGATAATAACACAAATTTTAATTTTAATTTTTTTTTATTACATCATAAGCTTCTGAAATCAGCTGCATATCACCATAATCCCATGGTGAACCATCTTAACAAAATTTCCAGATCCACCTTCGCCAATGTATGTAATGCAAGGCAGCCACCTTGAGAAGGATATCTTCTATATTCTTATAAGCCTCAAAGGATCCTCCAGGCATTAAAGAGGGTCCATTCCGAGCACCCTCTTCACCACGCGAAAGTCCCATTCCAAGATAAAGTAAGCCTAATTCAGCCATAGCTCTCTCTCCTTGGTGTTCTCGTACCACTGGTTACCACCATCAATGATACAATCTCCTTTCTCCAGGTAGACGGAAAGGGTTTTGATGGTTTGATCAACTGGTGCACCAGCCTGAACAAGCAGAATTATGACTTGAGGTTTCTGGATTGAATTAACAAAGGCCTAAGGATCATGGAAGCCGTACAAGGGAAGGTTTCCTTCAAGTCGTGCGCGTTCCACGATCTCGTCAACTTTTGAAGTAGTTCGGTTGTAAACAGAAATAGGGAATCCTTTCTCAGCAATGTTGAGGGCAAGATTTTGACCCATGACGGCAAGGCCAGCGAGACCGATTCTTGTTGGGAGAGGAGCCATTTCCTTTTCCTGTTTAAAACTTTTCCATCAGTGGATTATATTTATGGTTTCATAAATCACATGCTAATGTAGAGGAAACCTCCAATAACATCGAAAAATGGCAACAAAAAAATCATTTAAGGAACTATATACTTGGGTGAATCCTAACAAAACAGAACAAAAAGAAGCCAAAAATTCAGGACTTATTGCAAAAAGTTCTTGAATATCAAGAGAATGGTGAATTTAGAGCTTCAACAACCATTTGAGAGATTTATGAGTTTAGAGAGAGAAAGTAAACATGTTTTTTATTTTAGTTTTTATTGATTCACAATCGTAGGGTGAATCAATGAAATCGTAAAGTGGAATCAATTATTTGGCATCCGCAGTTTAATACTGTAGACCCTATGAAAATAAATAAAATTTGAATTTGGCCAATACAATCTTGTTTCCCAATTGGCCAGCATTTAATACTACGAACGACACTTATTTAAAAACGACGTGGTTTCTTAATTGGCCAGCCATACTTAGCATCCGCAGTTTAATACTGCGGACCAGAGACTTGTAAAGGAAGGGCATTTTGGACATTTGTCTCGTCCGCAGTATTAAACTACGGAATACTGAAAATTAAATTACGGACGGGAGTAATATTAGTCGTTAGATATTCGGATGGACGATCAGGATTTGTTGTAAGGTTAGACTCTTTTTTACATACATACATATATATATATATAGAAGAATTTTTAAAAGCGAACTTTTTAAAAGCGAACTAAAGACGAACCGTCGTCTTTGGTGTCTATGGCGACGATTTGACCCGTCGCCAAAGATTACATGGCTACGGCGACGGGTCAAATCGTCGCCATAGACACCAAAGACGACGGTTCGTCTTTGGTTCGTTTTTTAAAGTTCGCTTTAGAAACTCTCCCTATATATATATATATATTTCCTCACTATTGAACCTATACAAGTTAATTTCTAGATTTAATAGGCATTCATTCATTCCATTGTAAGTCACAATTTAGGCTGAATTTTGCCATATGAAATTGATTTGTCAAGTTTATAAGTAATCCAAAGTGGAGACAGCCTCGGTTTATTTTATTATGTTATTAATTATAAAATTAACGGTTTGATTTGTTTGCAGAACTAGCCTGACCTCTAAGATTGAAATTTAATAGCATAGTTTGTTAAAAAAAATTTGATATTTCCACAAGTAGAATTGATAGTTCCACAAGTTCCCTCTCACATAAATAATAAAACTATTAATTTTTACGTGTGGAAATAACAATTCTCATTTTTTTTTTAATAATAATTAGAAGTACAATCACTATTCTATTTCTCTCACATCTCCCACTTGTTTCTCTCTTTTCTTTCGACGAGTGCTTATATATATTAGGCATATTACTCATGTGCACGTAGACTTTCCCTCTTTTTTTTTTCAACAGACAAGAAATCAATCAATACAAAAATATAATTAGGTAAAAATGAGTTGTTTTGTTGGTCCCGGGTCAACTAAATAATTTTACTTTTGTTTACTCAATTCAAAGAATTTTTTTTTTCAGTTTTACTAACATGCAATGTATCTTTTGTCCCAATTAACATCATACCATAGTAATGCTTCAAACTAATCAATCTGCTTTTACAGCAAAATGAGAGCATTATACGAATTAATGCCTTTTATCCCATCTAGTTGGTTGAATTTTAACATCATTTACCCAAATATTTTTCATTTTGATCATAGTTTTTGCAATAATTGTAAGTGCACACACAAAAAAAAAAAAAAAAATCACTCGTATACTATTTTACTATAATTCTATTATTGCGTTTACAGTTCAGCATTTTGATCACAAATGTATTTTGAGTTGGAATCAAATGGGTTAAACCCACCCCTGTGAGAAGGGATCAATTGGTGGTGGAAATGGTATGGACATTTCATTCCTACCAAAATCAAACTAACGGACCAAAAATCATCATTGTTTGTGAGTTTTTAAAACTAAGGAAAAGGATAGAAAAATTATAATTTTTTTTTAGAAATTTCATATTTATGAATTTTTTTAAAGTCAATAAAGGTAAGAAAAGTAAAGGAAAATGAGTTTAATAAATTTATTTTTAATTTCGTAATTATCCTTACTTGTAACACATAAAACAAATTTTAAACATTCATGTCCTGATTTCTTTACTAAAGTCACAAATACAATTAAGAAAAGTTATTTTTTTTTTATCATTTTCTTTCCTAAATTAAAAATTATTAGGAATCCTAATATATAAAAACTCACAAACATAAATGACTTTTGGACTCAATTCATTTCATTCTATCCCCGCCAACCAAACGCAACATTAAAATTGTACTTTATATCTCTGAAAAATCACGATTAAATATTTTTTATTTTTTTTGATAATCTCATACAATAAAAAAAATATTTGGTCCAATTAAAAATGTTATTATATTTAAATTTGTCTGAAGAAAATACTAGTAGTCAAATTAATGCCTTTTATCCCATCTAGTTGGGGTACGCCGGTACGATAAAAATGAATCTCATATGTAGGAGTTAGGTAGAAATGCAAGGAGAAAACAAAAATTATAAATTAATAAAAACAAACTAATAGAGATGGAAAATGAAAACATACACATGTAACTTCTATTGTCAAGATTATTTTATTTGTTTAATATGATTGTTGGACTGAAAATCCTTTTTATTCGCTTATCTAAATTGCTTAGAGAAAACGAGCAAAATATTGTTCGACTCAGTTCTTTAACGACCCTTTTACCTTAAAAGCCGCATAAAAGAATATGGATTGGAAAAATCTGCAGAGACAAAATATATGCTTCAAGCAACTCAGTAGCAACAAAATAATCACTCTCCATCAAGTGAAAAGGTCAACAGGTGACCAACCTAAATCAAGTCTGCTGGACTTGCTGAGTACCAAAGGGTACGAAAGATTCTAAGGCTGCTGGCTTTGAAGAGTACGTTGTGTACTGGAGTTCCAAGACTGCGGGTCTTGAAAGAATCTTTGTGATTCAATTGTAACGATATCCATAGTGGATTTGTTACTCGAGGAGTAGAACAGTGGAGTAGGAGTCTTGTGTGCTCCGAACCACTTAAAACCTTGTCTCTATCTATTTGCACTTCTTAACTGCCATAACTGTTATAACCGTGTTATCACTGTTTGATTATATCCTCTACTACCGTTCTATTTCTAAAAGGGGTTTGTATAAATCATATTTCGCTATGCTTAGTTATTAACTAAACTGTTAAGTCATTCTTTTGAAAGCGAAAATAAGGAAAAATTTTAAAAGAATCTATTCAACCCCCCTTCTAGATATCTTTTGTGCCTTTGGAAACTAACAATTGGTATCAGAACAGGTTCTCTTATCTAAAGCTTAACCCGCTTGAGTAGATCAATGACACAAACAAGAAATGGATCTGAGCTAGGTGGAGGAAACAAACCACCCATGTGCAACAAAGACAAATTTGCCAACTGGAAAGTTCGCATACAGGCATACATGGATGCCATTGACGAGGATCTATTTGATGCTGTCATCAGTGGGCCTTATATACCCACCAAGCTGACGTCAACTGCTGAAGATCCAAATAAAGTCTTAATCAAACTAAAGAAAGATTGGACTGATGTAGAGAAGAAAACAGTTCAGTTAGACAAAAGAGCCAAAAACGTTTTATTCATGGTTCTAGAAGATGAGTTATTTGAAAATGTGGTCAACTGTACAACAGCTAAGGAAGTATGGGATGCACTGTTGATCATGAATGAAGGAACGGAAGAAGTCAGAGAAAACAAGCAGTCCTTGCTCACTCAGTAGTATGAAATGTTCACTCACATCTCAGGGGAAAACATCACTTCCACATATGAAAGATTCAACGTACTACTCAACTCTCTTTGAGCATATAGTAAGACCTATCCAAATAAATATCTCATCATCAAGTTCATGAGAGCACTGCCAAGCAAATGGGATGCCAAAACCACTACCATTAGAGAGTCAAAGAATCTTCATGAAATGACTGTTCAGATGTTATATGGCAATCTTCTTACTTATGAACTGGAGCTGACCCAACGAGCAGAAACTCTGTCAGAAGGAAAGAAGAAAGAAAGAGGAATTGCTCTAAAGGCATCTACCTCAAAGACAGCTATCTCAGATGATGATGAAGATGATGAACTTAATGATGAAGGAGTTGTTATGCTGGTCAGACACTTCAAAAGGTTTATAAGCAGAAACAACAGACAAAGGAAGTTCAGCAGCGGCTCTAAAGAACAAGCTAATGACTTATGCTACAATTGCAAACAACCAGGTCATTTCATCGCAAACTGTCCCAAGCCTCCAAGAAATGATCTGAAGAAGGACAAGAAAAAGTCAGAATTCAAAGGCCACTATAAGGCCAAGAAGAAAGAAAAAGGCTTCATCGCTGAAAGTTCATGGAGTGATTCAGACAACGACTCAAGTCCTAAATCAGGTGAAAATGAAGAACCACAGAAAGCCAACCTATGCTTAATGGCCAAGGAAGGCAAAAGCAAGAGAGAATTCAACGTGGATGAGGTATTTGACTTTTATTCTCCTGATTTAACTATTGATGATCTTAGAGAAGGAATGCATGACTCTATGATAGAACTGCATAAATATATGAAACTGTTCAGAATTCTATCAAAGGATCATTCTCTTCTTCAAGAGGAAAAAGAGAAAGCAGTCGTAGAGTTGGAAACTACTCTACGAACTACTAACTCTTGTACCAGTCTTGAGGTTGAGAATACTAACTTAAGACAGATAAATGAGCTTAGCACTCAAAAAGAGTTAATTCTAGTTTCTAAAATTTAGGAACTAGAAAAGACAATCTCCTCATGGAATAAGTCTTCTCTGTCTATAGATACCATGATCTCTAGCCAAAGATCAGTGGCTAACAGATCAGGATTAGGTTTCTGCAATCCCCTTTCAGAAACCTCTGTGGTTAAACCTATGGAAAAAAATGATAACAGTTCTCCTAAATTTAATAAGGGAATTGTGTTTGTTAAATCCTCACAGACTGTTCATTCAAATTCTGGTATTGGATCCCATACAAATTTAGGATTCAAGAAATCAAAGAGTGAGTCAATTTCTGCATTCAAGCCGCGAAGGATCTTAGAGTATGTCAAAACTCTCTCTACGAACCAACCTGGCAAGAATCGTAGAATTAACTTCCACTCCATGAAAACTATAAATCATAGAAGTGTAAGAAAGCAGAAGGAAGTTAAGCCAAAAGGAAAAGTTATGAGTTACTACCATCCACATATGTCTAAGACTAGAAGGAGTCCATACTCACACACAAACATGCATTATATTCAATGTTACACCTATCATATATATGGTCATAAAGCTGCAGAATGTTATTTTAATTATTTCTATCCTCACTGCACAGACCCAAAATCAAGCAGATTTGGGTTCCCAAGGCTACTAATTAATCTGGACCCAAGCAATTTTGGGTACCAAAATGAAAGCCGATCCTTTCTGCAGGTACAAAGCACCACTGAGTCAACATGGTACCTTGATAGTGGATGCTCAAGACATATGACAGGAAACAAGGCTCTCCTGTCAAATTTTGAAGAAAAAGATGGTCCTGCAGACATCTTTGGAGACAACAATTCTGGAAAGACAAGAGGATATGGTTCTGTTGGGAATGATGCTGTGTCTTTCAGCAAAGTGGCATACGTTAAAGGACTGAGGCATAATCTTCTCAGCATCAGCCAACTGTGTGTTAAAAATCATCAAGTCACCTTTCTCAACAATCAGTGTCAAGTCAGAGACTTGAAGACCAACTCATTGAAACTGATGGGAACCAAAGAAGGAAAT
This sequence comes from Aralia elata, assembly GCA_034770075.1. Lineage (NCBI taxonomy): Eukaryota > Viridiplantae > Streptophyta > Magnoliopsida > Apiales > Araliaceae > Aralia > Aralia elata. The sequence continues at coordinate 104,659 of JAVJAP010000153.1, forward strand.
GTCTATACTGTCAACCTTGCTGAGTTAAGACCTGATGAAGCAGTATGTTTTCTTGCCAAAGCTTCTGAAGATCAGTGTTGCTATGGCATAGGAGGTTGTCTCATTTAAACTTCAAAAGCATGTCAAGACTTGCCTCCAATCAACTAGTAGCAGGACTGCCAAAGCTCAACTTCATCAAAGAGAAACCTTGCAAAGCATGTCAGTTTGGAAAGAAAATAAAGAGCTCATTCAAAAGCAAAGCAATCAACTCAAATGATAAGCCCCTTATGTTACTCCATATGGATCTCTTTGGGCATATCCCAACTACAAGCCTTGGTGGAAAGAAATACTCTCTTATGGTAGTGGATGACTATACCAGATTCACATGGGTATTCTTTCTAAGCTCTAAAGATGAAACTAGCTCTCACCTTATCAAGCTGTTCAAACTTGTCATGAATGAGAAAGAGGAAAAGATCAAGGCTATCAGGAGTGATCATGAAAAAGAATTTGATTTCACTGAGGTAGAACTTTACTGTGAAGAGAATGACATCAATCACAACTTCTCAGCCCCAAGAACTCCACAACAAAATGGAGTAGCTGAAAGGAAGAACAGGACATTGATTGAAGCAGGGAGAACACTATTGACAGCTGCTCAACTTCCTGAGTATTTTTGGGTAGAAGCAGTCAGCACTGCATGCTACACTCAGAACAGGTCTCTCATTCACTCCCCCCTCAAGAAGACTCCCTACGAATTATGGAAAGGAAGGAAGCCAAACATCAGTTACTTTCGTGCCTTTGGTTGTCTATATTACATCCTCAACAATGGCAAGAAGTATCTGACCAAATTCCAACCCAAGTCAGATGAAGGAATCTTCCTCGGTTATGCTATGGACAGCAAGGCCTATAGAGCATTTAACAAGGAATCATTAAGTGTTGAAGTCTCTATTCATGTCACATTCGATGAGTCAGAATCAAAGAGAAAAACTTCTTCACTCAACGATCCAGCAGAGAAGAACTCTACGTTCACTGAGTCCAAAATCGTAGAGTTAGACACTACGATTGTCGAGCCAGAAGCAGAAAGTACAGAGCAAGAAGAAGCAAACGTAGAGCTCACTATGCCAGACAATGAGACTCTACGACCTGAACCAAAAATCAACCTGGAAGAACTCAGACAAGAAGGCACCAGAACTGATGTTCCGAGAAGGAAAAAATGGACAAAGGATCACACTAAAGATCTGATAATTGGAGATCCTAATGCAAAAGTTAGGACAAGATCAGCAACTCAAAATGAATGCATTTACCTAAGCTTTCTCTCTCAAATAGAGCCCAAAAAGGTAGAAGAAGCCTTAGAAGATTCAAGCTGGATAGAGGCTATGCAAGAGAAGCTCAACCAGTTTGAAAGAAGTAAAGTCTGGAGACTAGTTGAAAGGCCAAAACAACATCCAGTCATTGGCACAAAGTGGGTTTTCAGAAACAAGATGGATGAAGATGGTATCATCACAAGGAACAAAGCAAGATTGGTAGCTAAAGGTTACTCAAAAGAAGAAGGGATTGACTATGATGAAACCTTTGCTCCTGTTGCAAGATTGGAAGCAATCAGAATCTTTCTTGCCCATGCAGCCCACATGAAATTTAAAGTCTTCCAAATGGATGTCAAGAGTGCTTTCCTCAATGGAGAACTTCAAGAAGAAGTCTATATGGAGCAACCTCCAGGTTTTGTCAATCCAACTCTTTCTGATTATGTTTATAGATTAGATAAAGCATTGTATGGATTGAAACAAGCACCTAGAGCATGGTATGAAACACTCACTAACTTTCTCGCTAAAAAGGATTCACTAGAGGCAGAGTAGATACCACTTTATTCCTAAGGAAACATAAGGATAAATCACTTCTAGTTCAAATCTATGTGGATGATATTATATTTAGTTCTACTGATGAAAAATTGTGTGAAAGGTTTGCCAAGCTAATGCAGAGCAAATTCGAAATGAGCATGATGGGAGAACTGAACTTCTTCCTTGGACTTCAAGTGAAACAGACTGATGAAGGTATATTCATCAACCAAGCCAAATACATTAAAGACCTATTAAAGAAGTATGGCATGGAGTCAGCCTCCATCATGAAAACTCTCATGGCACCTACAACCAAGCTTGACAAAGATGAGAAAGGTAAAAGTATTGATATTAATCAATACAGAGCTATGATTGGATCTCTCCTTTACCTAACTGCTAGTAGACCATATATCATGTTTGCCACTTGTATTTGTGCTAGATTTCAAGCTAATCCTAAGGAATCTCATTTATTGGCTGTAAAAAGGATTTTCAGGTATCTTAAAGGTACTCCAAATTTGGTATTGTGGTATCCCAAGGAGTCACCCTTTGAGTTAATGGGATATTCAGATGCTGACTATGCAGGATGTAAGATAGCAGGAAAAGCACAAGTGGTACACGTCAATTTCTTGGAAATAGACTTGTCTCCTGGTTTAGCACAAAGCAAAACTCAGTTTCAACCTCTACTGCAGAAGCTGAATATGTTGCTACAGGCAGTTGCTGTGCACAAATCCTATGGATGAAAAATCAGTTGGCTGACTATGGTTTTGAGTTTAAATCTATCCCTGTTCATTGTGATAATACTAGTGCAATTGCTATAACTCATAATCCTGTCATGCATTCAAGAACCAAGCACATAGATATAAGATATCATTTCATTAGAGATCATGTGCAAAGTAGAAATATATCATTACACTATATTCCTACTGAAAATCAGTTTGCTGATGTATTTACAAAACCCCTAGATGAATCTAGATTCAACATGCTAATAAGTGAACTTGGAATGCTAAATCTACATCCATAATATTACGCTTTGAAATCTACTAACTCTGTAGAAAGAAAGTTCGTAGAGTGACATCAGAAATCGTCGAGTGAAAATTGGAAAAACGTAGGGCTCAAAGGAAGTCAAACTGCCGAGACTTACTCTATGATCGTCGAGTAAGATGGAAATCGTAGAGTAGAAAAGACTCAAAAATGAAACGTAGAGCTCAGAAGGAGCTAAGAGCAAAACAGTCTTTTCCGTTGGCTTAATACGTGCACCTGACACGTAGCCCACTCAACAGAATAAGAGGGAAATTTTTCACTAACTCATTTCAAATTATTCATTTCATCTGAAAACTTTCCATCTCCCTCTTCGCTGAAACCCTAGTTCTCTGTTTCAATCAAACTCTGAGCAAATTTCGTCCTTGTGTAGCAAAATCAAAGAGACTTTCAAATGGCGCTCTCTCCAGTCATATCAGACAACTCTCTTGACTTTGAAAATTTTTCCATAGCTGAGACGAAGTACAAGAGAATCATCTCTCTGCTACAGCGATCAGGACTCTACGAAGCCCTTGACACCGACACTCGATTATATCCAGAATTGGTGAGGGAATTCTACTCAAATGGGATTTTTGGAGATGAAATCCTATCCACAAAGGTCAAAGGGGTTTCGCTACAGCTAAGTGCTTCAGAAATCAACGTAGCCCTAGGATTCAACAATGACTAGCTTACAACTCTCCAGTTCATCAACACCGAAGAAGGGCTAAAGCGAATGCACCATGAGAACAACCCAAGGCTGAGGGGATTAAAGAAAAAGGAATTTCCTCAAAAGTATGAATTTCTGGCTGATGTTGTTGGTAAATGCATTCTGTGCAAAGATTCAGCTCATGATTCTGTCAACGACATTCAGCTTAGAATCATGACTGCAATTGTGAAAAAGATCCAACTGAACTATGGTGCCCTACTCCTAGAATGGATTGGAAGCTGGGTGTCAAATGATGGAAAGATCAAAGGGGCAAGGAAGATGTTTTATGGCAGGTTCATAAGCATTATTCATCAAAAAGCACTAGGAGATCGAATTGGGGATGATGAAGGAGAAGCTATAAATTTCCATAAAAGGATCACTCAAAAGTTATTTGTGAACTGGAAAAGAAATCCAGCTGGGAATTTGAAATCAGCTCAGACAGAAGACAGTGAGAAGACTCAAAGTGAAGTAAGAAAGCCCTCTATGAAAAATATGTTGATAGTTATAGAAGAAACTGATGAGGTAGATCAGGAGGTACTAGCTTTAATCAGAAAAAGCAAAGGGAAAAAGAAGGCAGTATCCCAGACTGAAGAGGAATCTCAAGGGTCATCAAATGAAGGACCTACATCTTCTGCTCAATTAAGGGCTTCTCTATCTTCTGAAGCAGAGAAGAAGAAGAGAAAAAAATATGAAAGAAGCTTCTGGAGAAACACCACCAAGTTTAAAGGTGTATCATAAGAAGGGAAAATGCAGCTCTAAGCAAAGCCTCCCTACGATCGCTGAGAATCCTCACTCTACGATCGTAGAATTAAGAACTGAAGAAGCTGCTGAAGATGCTGGTCAGCTTGACTCTATGGCCATTATTGCTGAACAATTGACTGGGAAGGTTGTTGAACCCGAGCCAAAGAAAATGAAGAAGAAGCTGATAACTTTAGCTCAAAAAGAGCTTAATGAAGCAATGCTAAGGATCAAAGAAGAAGAAATGAAACTGGCAAATCAAACTATCGCTCCAACTGAGGGGAAGCAACAAGAAGCTGATGAACAGAGAGGTGCTCATGTTAAGGGGGAGACACCTGATATTCCTGAACCTGTCACTGCTCAGATTGAGGGGGAGCAATCTGAAGATCATTATAAAGATCCACCAATCCCTGAAGAAACTACTACTCATGCTGAGAAGGATGAAGAGAATATGAAGATCAGTGATGAAAGGGAAGTAGAAAAGGAAGAGACAATGGCTGAACAGGATGAGGCTGTGGAGATCAGTGATGGATCAAATGATGAAGACGAGGATGAAAGCCTAGAAATCATTGCTGAAGGCAAAAATGGAGAGAGGCATTTCATCTATAACTGCCTATTTGCCTACCTACCAAGAATGCCATTCCATCAAGCACTAATACTCAATTCTTGGGATCACATGTTCTGGGCCTTCAAGACCTATCCAGCCATTTCAGTGCTTGCCCAAGAATTCCCCAACATTGGCTCCTTTGCTCAGAAGTTGTTGACCAACCATCTATTTCAGGTTAACGAGCAAAAGGTATACTTCATTCATTCATCATTTAAGTTTAAACACTCTCTATTGCCATATTACTATCGTTTTGATGAGATACTAAGATGGAATGAGGTTATCTTTGACCCAAGGAGTTCACTTCCAGTTACAGGGTCTCAAAACTCTGTCCCTAATGAACCAGATGCCCAACCATCTCCGGTCATAGAGTCTCTAAACTCTATGACTGATGCTCAGCTCACCCTACAAACCCAAAACGTAGAGACAACTCACACTATGATCGACTCTACGATCGTAGAATGTGATGACCCTACAAATGATAATCGAACTACCTCCTCTCCCACACTTCAAACAACTGCCCCAACCATTCCTGCTGATATTCCATCCTCCTCCAATAATGAATACTTTGACCTGGCCATTGCTTTGGCAAACCTCCAAGAAAGCAACAAGGAAGAATCTCCACATGAGATCAAGCAACTTCTTGAGCGTGTCAAGCTCATCCTCACAACAGATGAATTGACTAATCTCACTGTCGGCATGGCTAAAGATATAGAGGAGAATCTTGAAGCAAATTCTCTCGCTCTCCATAGAAGATTCAATGAGCTTGTTGATGCTGCTAATGCTCACACTAACAATCTTGGTACTGAATTGACCAAAAGGTTAAGATAAATCATCAAAAAATTATGAATGACATTGACAGAAGGGACAAATTCTATCAAAAGGAAATTCAGCAGTTCTCTCCCTTCAGGAGTCCCAAACAGCTCAAAACAAGCTAGTAACTGAGAAACTCTTTGATTTGAGCACCTCCATCAACAACTTCTAGTGCCTATCCCTCCAACAGATGGAAAGAACTGACAATGCTCTCGCCTTTATGCACTAGCAAAGAGAGAGGACTGAAGCTCAATTCGTAGAACAAAATGCTGACAACACTCAATCTCGATCTCAAATGCAAGAATTGGTACGAGGTGTTGAGCAGCTCTCCCTAGAGGTTCGAAGGTTAGATGCTGACATAAAGGGGGAGAAAATAAAAGACAAAGAAAACGGGGAATCAAGCAGCAGCAGGGGAAGAAATCAACCATAGCAACCAAGGCAGTCCAGGCAGTCTGAATCATCAAATCCAACAGAAGAGGAGCCCATAAATGTCATTCCCATAAGAAGTGAAGTCCCTAGATCCTACAGAAGAATGCCTGATGTAACTCCAACAGGAGTTCACATACCATCAGGTAATCCTGCAGTGTTAAATCGACACTTGCATGGGACTCACCCCTAAGGTGAAGGAGGAAGTTATATGCCCTCTTCTGGCCTTAGTCAAGAGCAGATTGAAGAATTTCAGTGGATGACTAAAGAAGGCAGGGAAATCCACAGAAGAAGAGTTGCATATGAAAGAGCCAATCTTTCAATGGCCAAGAGAGGAGCAAGAGGAAGGAGGAACTAAGGTTTGAAAACATTTGTAATTTTTTCTTTCTCTTTATTGATGAAACTGCCATATAATGTAATATTCATTTAGTCATAAATAAAATTCATGATTTCATCTAAAAATACAGTTGCTCACTGTACTATAAGGCATGTTTATTTTTATAAGCATCTGCATTAGAACTGATGATATGATTCAACTACTGGTTATGTCAACATCAAATAGGGGGTGATTGTTAGAAATCATGGTTTAAATTTGATGTTGTGCTCTTAATGTATATGTGTATCAGTAGCTGAATTGTAAAGTCCTTAATGAAAGACATTTATACAAGGACTTGGAATATAGAAGATCAAATGTGTTAGGATGATCTAAGCTGTATTGAATATCAATCAGATCTAAGCATATTTGTAAAGTATTGTAAAGTCCTTTATTGAAGGTGATGTGCAAAGGACTTAGAATAGAAAAGATCAAAGTTATTAGGATGATCTTGTGTGCTGATCGTATAGTACTGCCATAATCCTAGTAAAGGATCGTAGAGTAATCAGCCTACTTCGCAGAGTCAAAGTTTGCCATCGTAAGTTTTGTCATACGGACGTAGAGCTTCCTCGGCAGGTCGTAGAGCTTGTTTGGCAGGTCGTAGAGCTCTCTCTCTCGGTAGGTCGCAGAGCTTCCTCGGCAGGTCGTAGAGCTCCCTCGGCAGGACGTAGAGCTCTCTCTCTCTCGGCAGAACGTAGGGTTGTCTCTACATCTCGAGACAAACTCTCAGAATCATAGAGTTGTCTCTGCCAGTACTCACAGACTAAATCAGCACCTCTGATGAAGAACATAAAGGCAAAGTGTTGATGCTATTTCAGAATGATCAGGATCATAGTGAACGTCAGCAGGCATCAAACGACTGTAGAACTACAACTCTACAAACACACTGACGACACTACAACTAACAAGATCGTAGAGTCAACACATCAGACGAGCAACTCAGATCTGGAATGAATATTTTAAGTTGCCCATAACGATTAAACAGTAGAATGACCTACCCAAGACAGTTACTGAATATTAAACAAATTAGTGGGGAGCAAACAACTATAGTCTGCAGATATTCAGAGTACTATCCCTACCAATATCTTGGTACAGGCTAATGGAAGCTGACTCACCCCACTACTGCAGTCAACAAGGAATAAACTATTCTTAAGCTCAGCAACACATCTCAACGAAAGGATTAGATGCAACGGCCACATTTCAACGAAAAGATTTTTCAGAAGCATCTACATAAGGCAGACGGATTGAAGTTTCAGATTAAACAAGTAAAACGAAAAGAAGATAATATCTGAAACATCATCATTCTACAATCCGAAGGGAAACATCTTGCTTCGCTGCTGAGTTTATCAAACCATATGCTTCAAGCAACTTAGTAGCAACAAAACAATCACTCTCCATCAAGTGAAAGGGTCAACAGGTGACCAACCTAAGTCAAGTCTGCTGGACTTGCTGAGTACCAAAGGGTATGAGAGATTCTAAGGCTGTTGGTCTTAGTTTAGAGAGTTCCAAGGCAGCAGGCTTTGAAGAGTACGTTGTGTACTGGAGTTCCAACACTACGGGTCTTGAAGGAATCTTTGTGATTTAGTTGTAACGATATCCTTTGTGGATTTGCTACTCGAGGAGTAAAACAGTGGAATAGGAGTCTTGTGTGCTCCGAACCACTTAAAACCTTATTTCTATCTCTTTGCACTTCTTAACTGCCATAACTGCTATAACTGTTTTATCACTGTTTGATTATATCCTCTACTGCCATTCTATTTCTAAAAGAGGTTTGTATAAATCATATTCCGCTGTGCTTAGTTATTAACTAAATTGTTAAGTCATTCTTTTGAAAGCGAAAATAAGGAAAACTTTTAAAAGAATATATTCAATCCCCCTTCTAGATATCTTTTGTGCCTTTGGAAACTAACACTGTAAACTATCTAAAAAGTATTTTTCATCATAATATTTATTGTTTCATAAGTTTTAATGAATTATTTTGATTTGAAGTTTGTAAATGTCTTAAAATTGACTTTTAAAATTTAACAATAATATTATCATTTAGAACGAAAGGAGTACAAAGTTACATTAACATAGGCAAAGGTTTTGAAAATTGTAAATAACTATAATTATGTTTAACTTTTCAATGTATAAGTGTAAAATATGATCGGATTGTATGTTTAATTCATTTTTCTTAGTGAAGAAAAATAAAAATTCAAATGTGAATTATATAATGTCTAGGGTAAAGTTTTTTTACTCTGTATATGCTTTTATAGTTTAAATGAGTTTTCTTATTAACCGTTTTTTAATTGTTAACTCGGAAAAAATTCTATCACTATTCATTAAAAAGGATTATTAAAGTTCTCAACTTGGAAATTGTTTGCCAATTTTAAATGTTTGAGGCCTCAATACCAATCTTTGAAAGTTAAGGCCTTTGAGGCCCATTACAAAACTCTGACAATAAAATTTGTAATACTAATAAATTTCAGAAAAAACAACATCTGGAGTAAGGATTCTAAACGTTTGGAAGATATTTTGAGAAAAGATTTTAGCACAAAAGTGATTCTTGTCGAGAGAGTCGCGTCGGAAACATCTTTATTTGAGGAGGAGGATATTCATAAATGATGTTAGGATCGGCCGGCTCATCCACGGATTCTCGAAATTCGAAAAAAAAAATTCAAGACTCCAAAGTGAAGAATTTGATTTCTCCCCTTTTTTTGCAGTCAAGCTGAAGAAAATTGCTGCCCATAAGACTCAAAAGACAACTAATCAAGAAATGAAAAGAAAGACGGGAAAATCAACACAAGGGACTCTCTTGCCAAGTTACAAGTACACTCATCATAAAAATACTTAGTTTTTCCTTAGTTCCGCATTAGTCCCCTCCTGACTAGGACTGCAAACGATATGATTTGATCTAAACTCTGACGAATTCGAACCGAACTCAAACACTATAAGTCGAACTCGAACATGTTCGAGTAACATGATCGATTCAACACACATGTCCGAATTTGGATCGGTAGCTGTTTGAGAACTGTTCGCGAACATAGTCGAATATCATCATGTTCGCGAACATTTGAATGAACATTTGAGTTTTTTTATAATGAAATTGTAAAATTTTAATATTTAAAATAATGTGAATTTAGTTGATTTAGATTAATTCAATATCTAATAGACTAATATTGTTAACCTTGAAATGTATTAGTACCAAATACTTTCTCCATTTTAAAATATAAGTAATAAGATTAACTGGCCAAGTATGAATTTTCAAAGTTGATAGGAAATATTTTAATTCAAAAGGGATGTGATAATTAACTTTTGAATAAAATAAATCTTGAAAATTACTTTATAAAAAGTTTATAATTTTCATAATTATATTGTTTAAAAGTTAAAACTAAATAAATTAACTACGATTCTAAAATTAAAGGCTCAAAGCCATTGAGAAACTTTGTTTCATTTTTTTAAATTTTTTTTTGCTTATTCTAATTTAAATTAATAACTCATTTTAATTTCATGCAAACGATGTTGTGACATGTTGTTTAATTAATTAATTTGATTATTAAACACTACTTTTTACACTAAATATGATTACTTAATTGCATAAGTCAAAGTTAGTCAATCACTCGCTCTCACTGTCTCACATATACACTGTAAGTTTGTAACACTAAAAAATTCAAAAATTGGTGAAATCAAGTTTGCACTTTTAATTATATAGTTAATAGTTGATGTAATATACAATAATGATTGTACAATAACTATTAGTGAAGTTTCGATACATTGATAATTTGATTTCTCTATTCTCTGTCTCGATTTAACAATTTCAATAACTCATGTAAATGTAAGCAACTATATTGTATCATTCTTTAATTAATGTCAAATTGTCATTGCATGATGATTAATGACTTTAGTTATGTGATTTATGACATGGGTTATAATTTATTAAATTATTAGTGATGTAAATTGTAATAATCCAACAATCATTGTTAAACATTGTATGAAAATATTAAAATTAGTTTAATTAAATTAGAGGTGAAGAAGTACACGTTATTATTTATTAATTATTTAATAAAAATGTTTACTTATAATCAATTATTAAAAAAATAAAAAGATGTTTTAAGTTATAAAAAAAATTACTACAAATTTAATAATTATTGATAAGACAAACTTTAAAATTTAATATGAAATAACCAACTATTTGTATTTACAATTTTAAAAACATTAAACATGTAAGAAATACAATTCGAACTTGAACATCTCACGAGCTACTCGCGAATCACCTGAATCGAACTCTAACAAGTCGAATCGAACCGACCTGTTCGCGAACACAGTCGAACCGAACCACATAGTTCACGAACATGTTTGATCAAACAATCGAATGTAATACCGCGAACTCAACTCGACATAGTATTCAAATCGAACTAGAACCAAACCGAACTCGAACTGAACTTGTTCGCGAACGGTTCGGTTCGTTTGTAGGCCTACTCATCACATCCAATGGACGCCACTCTCTGGATTTATCTTTCAAAAACCAACATGTTTTGAACCAACTAGATAATGGTATATTAATAGCTACATGTTGTCTGACGTGTCTTATGGTATGTGGATTTAGCTACATGTTTTAAAACCTACATGCTGTCCGACGTGTCCTATGGTCTGTTCAGTTACATGGAAGAATACTTGGACGAGCTTCAAATAGGAGGGCCCAAAAGAAATAGTAGAAGGGCATGTATTGTTTGCTGCTAACAGTCTTGGCTCTGTGCTCAGGCTTTTCGAATCCACCATTATTTAATTTTCTAACATTTCATTAAATTTTCGATTGTATCACATTTTGTATTTTTTTAATTATAGTAATATCTGGAGTCTTAAAATGTTTTATCTACTTATTTCCATTCACCTGTTGGGCTGGATTCTGAATTTGTAACTATATTGAGAATTGTCTCATACTATTTTGTTGTTTGGTGTATGAATATATTAGTATTTGGATTTGGATCATGACGCATAATACTGGGAACCCCATATTTACATATTTAGGCATGGTTGGCTTTTGAGCCAACCTTTTTGCTTGATTGCAAGGCTTCCGGCTTATGTCCACGTCTAATTTGATTGGCTTCTATTAACTTTGAACTTTATATTATAGTATGAACTCAGTATAATTGTTGCCCAATAAAATTCTGTATAACGTTATAGAGCTTAGCTATGAAAATAGATTAACTATCAGTATTTTTTAATTGTGTTTGCAAAAAAAAAGTATTGTATTTTTGTGTTTTAAACAAACCTTTAGTTAGGATATAGACCCAAATGGAAAGGTCCGGGCCACATCAGTTAGGCCTAGGCCCAAAAAGAGTCAGACTGCAAGCCATTCGGGTGAAACGTGATGGGAAGTCAAGGGTATATCCTCTAACCGGGAGACCCACACAACCGTTCCTCTAGCAGTACAATTGTCAGGCGATTGTACATCTCTAACCAAACCCATTACCTATGTACTTGATTAGATAAGCCGAAAGGACGGGAGCATATATATGAGCATATATATTTGTATGAATATTTTGAGTTGGTGGTTACGTATAAATAGTAGGGGTGAGTATTCAATTATAACCGAATCGAATTGTCTATTCAGTTATAACCGAACATCGAATTTCATACAATTTAACTATCCGAACAAGTATCCGAAATTAGTACTGACCGAATAACCGAAAACCAAAAACCGAATAACCGAATTATACTATTTGGTTATTCGGTTTATAACAGAAATATTAACTTATCTTTACCAAACAAAAAAATAATTTTTATTTCACACTAGAGTTTTCAAACAATATTTAACCACAATGCAGAATCATAATAATTCATAAACTAGTTTAATAATTACAAATTAACAATACTTAAGTACATAACCAACCATATGACAAAGTTTAAAACATTTTTTAAAAGTATCTAATTTAGTTAGTCGGGTATCCGAATAGCATAATTTAAAAAATTGAAATTGAATAATTAAACGGTTATAATCGAATCAACCAAAATAACAATTCGGTTTAAAAAAATCGATTCGGTAATTCAATTTTATCCATTTGAATGCATGTCGGTTGGGCTTTTGGGTTTTGTTATCCCAGGAAAATAAATTGAATTGATTTTTATAAGTCCAGACAAACGTTTTTTAATGCTCTCCACGTGTATTGCTATGGAAATGTTAAAAAATAGGAACAATTACATTTTCTATTACATTTTTAAAAATAATTACAACATAGTGCACTCATTAAATATTTACACAATTAATGTATATAAATTTTTATTTACATTATTAGTGAATAATAATTATTCCTTTAATTATGTTGTGTTATTTAATGTGCTGATGACATGGTAATTCAGTTTTTTTTTTTAAAAATAAACCGTTCACACTTTTTGTGGGATAGTGGGATCGTGTTTCAATTTAAATTTCCTTTTTATCTTTTTGTATCTTTTTCCTTTGGAAACCCTTATTCTTCGTTTTGGGAACTTTTCAAGCAAAACCATTTTCTTCTCAATAGTCGGCGGTCGTTTTTCCCGGTTGATATTCGTTGTCTGTCTTTGGTTATTTAGTTCGTCGTTGTCGTATTCTTCTTTACTTCGTGATTATTTGTAAGTTGTTCGGTTTGTTCTCGTTTAGTGGTTCTACATTGTTCGATTTATTTTGTTTTTATTTTTGATGGTGTCTACGAGGAAGAGCATGGAACAAATGAGGAATAAGAAGAGTGATAGGAAGAGTAAACGAGTTAGGGATGATAATTATTTGAAGAATTTGCAGACATATGTACATGGGAAGGATAGTATGTCAAAGTCTACTAAACAGGGGAAGAAGTTAATGGTGAAATCAGATGTTGAAGATAAGAATTTGGGGAGGCATGCGAAGAAGAAGGCTAAATCATTGGTATATATCGATTCTGATTTTGAAGGTTCTCAACAAATAGTTGGGAAAGATGATGAAGTTGAGGATCATAAGCGAAAAATTGTTCCCAGGCAAAAACATCTGAAGGTTTGTTATGTTTAATTTTTTTTAAGAATATAAATTTTTTATTTGTTTTTGGTTACTTGTGTTTTTGTTTATTTGTATGGTGATGTTTTGGTTTATGGTGTTGTTTATTTTATTTTTGAGTAGTGTCATTAATGTTGAAGTTGTTGTTTGATAAAATTATTGTTTGCATTTCGAGTGGAGTTTCAGAAAATAGTTTATTCTGTTTTGTTTTCTTGTTTACATTATTGTGATTATACAGGTTGATTATATTTTGTTGGTAACTTGCTAATTGATTTTTAGTTACCACCATTTATATGTTTAGAAACTGATCATTACATAGTTGTTAAAATGTATTATATTTCATTAGAGTTGGAGTTGTTTTCACGATTGTTCAAATTGTAGTTGTTAAAATTATTGTTTTCATTACGATTTGTGTGTCAGATACTATTATATTCTGTTTTGGTCAATACATTACATTATTGTCATTATATGGATTGATTATGTTGTGTTGGTAACTTGCAAATTTATTTTTGGTTACCAATATTTAAATGTTTGGAAACTGATGAATACGTAGTTGTTAAAAAGTATTTTTTACAATAGAGTTGGAGATTGATGAATGTTTATATTGTACGTGGTAAAATGGTTATGTTGTTTCCGAATGGATGTATTGTTAGTATTATTTTATTAATTTGTTAGTATATAATTTGTTATATTTTAAATAGTCTGCTTAATTTTGGGTTATGGTCACTTGCTGATATTATTTGGTTAATATTGTTAGTGTATTTGGATATTGTTGATTTAATAGTTTTGGTTTTAAAGTTTTATAGATGTTGTATTTTGATTTGGTTAATGTGTTTGTAATGTAATTTATTGCATTTTCAGATTTGGGATCTATTCTATGAGGAGCATCATCGAAACTTTACAGCAAACGTCATTTATTGGTGTGATATGGAAGTGCCAAATATTATTAAGAATAAATTGTCTGAAGTACAGTTGAATAAGTTTAAGTTGTCTTGTTTTGGAAAATTTTTAGATATTGGGCAGCCCCAGATGTTTTCACAGATAATCTATCATGCTTTGATTAGGGAAGTTTATCAAAGGGATAACGGGGAAATGTGGTTTTTATTTGGTGAGAGAAGGGTTAGGTTTGGATTGCCTGAATTTTCTTTAATTTCTGGTTTAAATTGGCAAGGAGATGAAGACATTGATGGTTTTAAGGGGATTGAGAATTTGTTTGTGGAGAAATTTTTTGGAAATGAGCTTGTAACCCGTTCTAGTATAAGGAGGATATATAGGAGTGCTTCTTTTAATGATGATGATGAGGCAGTTAGGATGTCTATCATTTTCTTGGTTTTTAATTTCATATTAGCTACTGTTTCTGACAATTATGTTGATGAAGCTTTGTTTAACTTTTTGTCTTATGGGGATATTGAAAGTTATCCGTGGGGAAAAGTTGCTTTTGAACAGACAAAGAATTCACTATCCCAAGTTGTAAAGGGACATGTAAAGAAGGATAAGTATAGTGGAGTGATATACAATTTTTACAGGGAAGGTTATTGTAAATCTTACAAGCTTAATGGATTACCTTATGTGTTTCAAGTTTTTTTGTTTGAAACAATTCCTACATTAAAGGTAAGGAGCTTTTGTATTGATGATCATGTTTCAGAATTCAGATTATTTAGATGGAGGGAGTTAGGAAAGGCTCCTAAGAATGAGAAGTTGAACGACCTGGTTTTTGGTTCTGGTCAGGTATGATGGTTACCATTTACATTATATTTGGTTACCTTTATATTTGTTATTGATTACTAACTTATATTTTTTTTGTGTACTGTTCTGTTTATGTTTTATGTTCAATGTTTCTGACATGGTATATTTGTTGCTTTTAATATGTTTCAGCTCATTATTCAAAATATTGTTCCTACGGAGGATGAGAAGGTGCGGTTGGATTTAGGTGGTTTTTATTTTTTCAGTAGAAGTAATAGTGTACCCAAAATTTCTGATATTAAAGTTGAATCATCAAGGAAGGTTAAAGACCTAAGGTTTTCTATTTCCGATGTGAAAAAAGTTATTGATGCTCGGGTGAAACTTTTGGAAGGGAAGGTGATGGAGGTGAAGAAAGAAATTGAGAATTTGGGTGTTGAATTAAAAGATCAATTGCAATTGTTTCATATTCAGATTTGTAGGGACATAAAGAAGATGTTTAGAAAGCATTTTAAACGCCAGTCTAGTTATAGCAAACGAAAAAAATGTAACTGTTGATGATGATGATGATGATGATGTTGAGTTGGATGAGAATGTTGATGGTGGCAATGTTAATGTTGTAGTTGATGATGTTATGACCGTTGAGGATGATGTTATACTTGAAGTTCCTGACAATTCAAAACAGTTTCATAGAAGTGTTGATGCTGATGTTGGTGGTGTTGGTGGGATTCAGTTTGAAGAAGACGATGCAAAGGTTTACATATATGTTTGATTTTCATTTGTGTTTCATTTTTACGTGTTATATTGATCAATTGTAGGTTTTTTTTAACAGGATGAAAAGATCAATGACATTCCAAGTTTTGTTTTATTATGTTTTATATGTTTTTTTTGTTTTAATGATTAATTAGTTTTTTTTATAATTTTTCACAGATTGGCAACGACAATGACATGCCATCTTTTGATTTATTAAGCCAAGCAACTGGGAAAGAGCTTGTTGTTTATGTTGCTGATAAGGTTATTTTTATATTAAAAAAAAATTTAACTTTATATGTTATATTTGCAACTGCATATGTTGGTTTTGATTACATGATGTTTACGTTTGTTTTTACCCCTGTTCAGGTCATTGTTTTTTAAAATATTTTGTTACCTGCATATATTGAGTTGGTTACTTCATTATAGTCAGTCTGTTACTGTTCTGTAAGTTTGTATTGGTTACTCGTGATAATAGTTAACTGCATACATTGGTTACTGCATTATAGTATACATTGGTTACCACATTATAGTATATATAATAGTGCATTATAGTTTATGTTACTGCATTAAAACATTTTTTTTGAATCACATTATTCCTGTTACTTCATATATTGGTTATTATATTGTTGTTTGGATTGGTTATTGCATATACTAGTTACCTGCATATGTTAAGTTGGTTACTGCATTATATTATAGTTTAGATTTGTTACTTCATTACATATTTTCCTGTATGTGTTTGGGTTGAAAATCTAATTTTATATATTCCATTTTTTGTCAATTGATAAAGGGGTATAAAATCAATACAGAAATCATTTCTCCACTTGATCAAATGGTATTAACCACTCAGGACATAGCTCATGTTGTTGAGGTGGAGAGAAACGTCCATAAACATGGTGGTAGACCGATTCGTGAACCTACAAAGAGTGCCGTTTTGAGGTCTCCATATACAACAAAGTTTGGATCTGCTAGTTCATCTTCTAAAGCCGTGGGTGCTACTCAAATACGTACAGGTCTTTGTGCATTTCCCAAATTATGCATGGCCAGGCCATCAAAATACGAAGATGCATTATTTGATCAATGGTTTAAGATTGGCCTAAACAACAGGAAAAGGTATGTTATTTGTAGTTTAACAATTATGTAGTTTTTTATAAGATAAATAAATTTGTTTTATTGTGGAAACAAATGGTTAGTATTATAGTACGTTATGGTTACTATAATACTATGTTTTGGTTTATATTCATGTGCCCTCAAAGTAAAGTTTTGGATACTATGATATTATGTTTGGTTACTAGGTATTTGTTTAGTACAAATAGGTTGCTTAGGTTGGGGTTGATTACATGATGTCTATGTTTTGTTATTATTATATTGTGTTTTGGTTACTATCAAATTATGGTTTGTTTATTGTTATATTATAATCTGGTTAATATGTTATTATGTTTTGGTTACTGTTAATGTGAAGTCAAAGTGGAGTTTTGGTTACTATGTTATTATTTGATGGTTACTATGTAACTGTTTAGAATATAGAGGTTGATTATGTTGATTATTAATGCATGTTCAAACATGATTTGGCTAAAGTGTATAATAATATGGTAATTTTTAATTTTAGTGTGTACTCTGATATGCTTTTATACTGAAGGAATGAAAAATTCCCAGGAGACAACAATAAGATTGAACCTGCATTTATGTTTGGGTCTATCCCAATATCTTCCAAAATATGGTTCTACAAGTTGAAGACTCCAGGACAGTGGCTAGATGATGATGTGAGTTTTTTTTTTTTTATAAAAATTCTTTGTGATAAATATGGTTACCTAAATTAACTGTTTAGTAACTAGTTCTAACAGTGCTAGTTACCTTTAGCACTAAGTTGTTTTTTTCATCAACTGTTTATATATTATGTTTTTTTTTGTTCAGCACATCAACATTGCATTATACTACTTTCGGAAATTGGCCAGACACTCTGACAGTGTTCACATCAGGGCAACGACCACAGACTGTTTGTTTCATGTGAAGATAACTGCTTTGCATGATGAATACACTTTAAAAAATGCAGATACGAGTCTATTATCGGGGGAGGGTGATGTTGCTAAATATATATGTGGATTTTCCATGGAAGTGAATACACCATGGGTCAATATGGATTACGTGTTGTTCCCCATTCACATGTCATCTCCACCACACTGGTTTTTATTGACTTTTGATGTGCATCGCAGACTTTTAAAAGTTTACAATTCTCTGCAACCAAACAGTTCACAAATGCAATCAAAAATTATGGATATATGTGAGTCTTATATTTTTATCTTACCCACATTATTGTCTAACTGTGGTTTTTGGAGGGATAGGACTGATATTGATTTCAAGAGTGAATCGTATCGTAATAAGGAGGAACAAGATATAATTGAACTTGAATTTGAAGAGGGGGTACCAGAACAAAGTGATGGGTAAGGTTTACATTGTTTATATTTATTTATGTATTACATCTGATATGATTTTAGTTTTGGTTTTTGTTTTGATTATTATTATTTTTTTTGTGCAGTGATTGTGGGATGTTCACGATTTATTTTGCTGAGCATGTTATTCACCAACAGTTTGCTGAAATACCTGTACCTTTCCCCATTGTGTAGTACCGGAAGAAATTATACGTAAACCTATACATGCATGCCAGGACCAAACAATTAGAGGGATACGAGTCTGACAATGAAATTCCAGACAGATTTGTCCCAGATTAATTTTAGTTTGGTTGTCATTGTGTTTTCCTTATAAATTGTATTCCGTACATTGTTTTTTTAATGGATATACATAATCATTAATTATGGATACTGAGTTTTTTATGTTTAGACCAGCTTTTGTAAATGGGATTACTTATTTGATTATATTATCAGTTATTTAAAAGAGTTTGTTGGTTCATATTTGGTACTTATAAGTTGTATTTGATATATTGTTTGTAATGTGCAGTTGGTTTCTAAATCTTTTGTAATTACATGTTCGTATAAAGTATTTTGAAATGGTACAGGTAGTAGCTAGATCTGCATATAGAGGACACCATTTTATTTTTAGTGAGTAACCAAATTTTCATAAAAATGTTTTACAACAGTATCCAACAGTTATTTTAGATGAATGGTGCAGTTGGTAACCAAATCTGCATATAAGGCTAACCATTTTAGTTTTTGATTGTAACAAGATAGTACTAATAGTATATCAGACCAATTATCTACTGTTAAATGTATATGTTTTATTTATACTTTGTTATCAGGATGGAATCAGAAACTTCAATTAAAAGTGCCCATTTATATAGATAATGATCACTTTTAAATTACATATAAGCACTTATATGAATTTAAATAATTTATAATTACTGTAGCAGATACCTATCGAAGATAGTTGCATCCCCATTTGGTTACAAAAATGCATGTCACTGATAAACACCCACAATTAAAAATGAAATCATAAAACTCACTTATTAAAATCCTAAAAGACAGTAGTAATATTATCACTATTGGATTATTCCATTAAATTTATTTATTCAAAATTATTACAACTTCATTGTGAAATAATATTATAATAATTTATTCATTTGTGAATTTTTATAAAAAATGCAAATTATTATTTTGGTTTATTAGTAATTTGTTTGTGGATAAATTATTATTTGTTTTTTATATAGTACAGTTGGTTGCCAAATTTGCATACAAAGGTAACCACTTTAATTTTAGTGAGTAACCATACTGTCATATAGAAGAATTACAAATTAATTAACCAATTACGGCATGTTTGTCCTTTATGTATACTGTTATTTGAAAATGGAATAACTTTATGTTAAAAGTAAATTGAAAATATGCATCTTTCAATACTGTGCAATATAAATTTGTTATTGTTACACAAATAAATTGATTACAATATGTATGACTATTGAGCAACCATAGTATTATATCAAATCTTTCTTGGTCTCAAAATTGCTGGATTATTGCATGTTTTCCTGTTGTGTCCTTTTTGTTGGCATCTGCTACATTTATTTTGAACTTTATTTTCAGATGCATGCTTGTATCTACCTATCTTTGGCCTTCTAACTGGTCTTCTTGTATTTGGTGGTTGGACACATATGTTTTTAATCTCTTCTGGAACATCCCAATTCTCTTTGTCATCCAACGGCATGATGGAATTTGAATACGTGTCCACCAAAGTTTTCTTTGAATAGAATTTTGAGCAAAAATCATAACAGCTCAAATTTCTTTTGCTAATAACCGCAGCAGCGTGTGAGCAAGGCATCTCATGGTATTGGAATTTACGGCATGTGCATGTCTTATGTTCCATGTCCACGATAAACTGTTTGGTGACATCGTAAACGGTGAATATCACTAGATTTCATGTCTCAACCTGCAACAGAATTTAATTGTGTAGTTAGCATGTATAATACTTTTTTTAATATGTAATTTGGAATAATGATATTCATATGTAATGTTATTTTTTGTGAGTATCAAAATTTTCATAAAAATTTTTTAGAACAGTATCCATCTGTTAAATTGGTTGAAAGTTGTAGTTGGTAGCCAAACCTGCATATAAGGATAACCTTTTTAGTTTTTGTATGTAACCAGATAGTACTAATATTATATCAGACCTGTTACCAAATATTAAAATGTTGGTAACTTTTACAGTTTATACTAGTAACCAATCGTGCATAATTTGGTTTTTTTTAATTTCAGATGCAATGTTTTGTATGTATGCAGCTAGCAATTTAAAAGTTGTATGACTGACCTTAAGTTTCTTTGACTCAATTATATTAGATTGTAATTTTCTCTCAGCTGTTGTGGAAAGGGTAGTGAAAGTTGACATTGCCGATTGTTTGTTTGAGAAATACCATCTTTGAACCATACAACGCAGGCATTCAATCATCGACGCAACTGGAAGATCTCTTATTCCCTTGATTGCATTGTTAATAGATTCGGCGGTGTTCTAAGTCATTGTTGAGTACCTGCTTACAGTCCCATGGAGCCTCGTGTACTTGTCTAGATTCACTTCTTCCTCCAAATATTTCCTTATTCGAGCATCAATTGCATCAAGTTGAGCCATGTGTATGTCGAACTCTTCAACGGTGTAAGCTCTACACGCCGCGTTGTATGCTTTTTTGATTTCTTCTCCTTTCTTTTTGAATCTATTTTTTATATTTTTCAAAATATGGTATGTACATGAACCGTGCATGACATCAGGGAACACACAGTTAAGTCCCTTAATAATTGCTTCATGTCTGTCTGAGACAATGCATTGTCCTTCTCTAACTCCGCAAGCATCTCTCAAATTAGTGAAAAACCATCTCCAGGATAATTCATTTTCACTGTCAACAACTCCAAAAGCAATGGATATAATGTTTCGGTTTGCATCTTGTGTGCTTGCTATAAGAAGTGTACTCCCGTAGGTTGACTGTATGAAGGTTCCATCAATTACAATGATTGGGAAACAATGTTGCCATGCTTCAATGGATGCACCTATTGCAAAGAAGAGATATTTGAAGTGACCATTTTTTTCCAACTCCAATGATGTGATAGATCCTGAAATGAATTTTCAGTTTTGTTAATGTAAATATATGTAATAAATATTGTCCATATTTGTTTTATAGTCTACACTATTTGTATTACTACTGGTATCCAACTGAATAGATTTTAATATTTTTCATACAGTACAGATCATTTCTAAAATGCCATTTAATAGTTTCATTTCATATATATATTGGTCTCCTGCAAAACCATTTTTTTTAATAACTCAACAGTACAGTTAGTAGCCAAATATTCCTTACTAGGTAACCAAATCATAAAAGTTGGGTAACTGAACTATTTTAAAATGTTAATGAACAGTTTCTATTTCATACCTGGATTTGTTTTTTTCAGCATATGCAACCACGAAGGAATGAGAGTGTAGTCATGTGGATTCTCTCTTACTTTTTCCATTGCTTTTTCTTTCGAGCTCCATGCTTTTTGGTAGGAGATGGACACATTGTACTCCGTCATCATGTCTTCAACTATATCAGTTGGTGTGTAAACTTTCTTGAAGTTTGTTAATTTATGCATTATGCATTCACTAACCATCTGACTATTTGCTTGTCTGTGATCTCCAAGCAGTATGTTTGCTGAACAAGTGTGTGAATCATTAAATTCTCTCACTTTGAACATATTTGTTCTTCGAAACTTTGATACTCTTAGTTTCCATTTGCAATTTTCACTATCTATGCATACCAAAACAAAGTCTCTGCCACTTGTTCTTTCCACCTTGTGTTGTTTGTTTTGCCTTATTGAATGAAGCCTTATCGCTTGTATTAGAATTTTTTTGTCTTTGTATGTTTGATGTAGTTTAACTTCAAACTTATTTGGATCTGATATGACCTCATCACATTGTTCTCCATTTTTTGTTACACATTGTTGTCTATCTTGTTCTTTATCAACAGCTTCAATGGCCAGATGCTCAACATAATGTGATCCAATTTGGTCTTCTTGTGTTGCCAACAATTCAAGTTCCGAATTCCATTGTGTCAATCTTATCGGCGTTTCAGCTAGCATTCTATTTTCTTCTTCATTTATCACGTTTTGTAACATTGTAGTGCCTCCAGTGTTGTTTTCAGAATCTATAATCAGTGGAAACTTGCCATACTCACCTGATTTTCTACTTACTTCCATATAGAATCTTAATGTTGCTTCATTTGTCACCTTTATTGGAGGGATGTTGCTACTAATATGAAATTTGATTGACAACTATGTTGTGTTCGAGTCTAGGTTTAATGCAGTGCATATCAAGTTGTGCATTTCTGTGAATGAACAAGAAGAAGGGACTAGTAGGCCGATAACTTAGAAATTTTGATACTGGTTACTGTCACTCCACATACCATTGAAATAAATTACAACTGGAATCATATCCATGGCCCGGCAACTGAAACAATAATATTAACACAATTATTTACATAGTGAGCAAATCAACATCACACAATAATCAAAATTCATTTTTAACGGAATTCATAAATTTTTAACACATTGCTTGCACTGTCAAATTTAAGAATGAATAGATAGACGAATGTGACCAAACTATGTTATGAATGTGTCACACATTACTCTTTTGTAACTGAAATTAATACTACTACATTATAGGTTTCCAAATCAACATTACATAGTAACCAAAATATACTTTATTAGTATCAATATTTTTTAAAAATTCTGTTTTCAAAACGTTTATTAAAAAATCACAAATAATGCTTTTGTGAAGTTGAATTGCAATATAATGAACACTTAAATCAAGGTAACCAAACTTTAATATGAATGTCCCCAAACTTTGATTTTGTAATGCATACGAAACAAACGTCTGTTGCTTCTACAAATTCTAATGTATTATTTATATCAGACATTCGTATTTTTCAAAACTGATTTAAAATCAGTTTATAAAAAGCTACTAAACCTAGTTAATTGTTTCATACCTTTTTGTTTGTTTGCAGATTCAGTTTGCTGTCTCAGAATCAATTTGTTGATTTTTTTTCGGAAATCCTTTGCTCGGTTATGTTACTGTGGTGTTCGGCTGCTCTGTTTTTGCTTCTTGTTGATTTCGATTCCGGTTTCTGTTGTATTACTGGTTATGGTTCTTCTCGATTGCTCTTTCGTTACAGATTAGAATGATCTTTGATGTTTTCTTTTTGTTCTTCGTTGAATTCCTTCTTCTGCAACGTAATTTTTGAATATTTGGGTTAGTTGGTAACTGCCGAAGTCAGTGGAGTAGTTTTATCCTTTAATTAAGGGTTTTCTATTTTTATTGGAATGGATATAATGACGTGTATTGCACTATTGTTAATATTAATATACATTATTTCACTGTTTTTATAATTATTTGGTTGATGCACTTTTCTTGTAATTACTTTCTATTTGTTGTATACTTATGTAAAGAACCCTAAAAAATAATTGTCCACTTAAAAGGCTTCTTCTCTTTTTTTTGGCATTGCAAAGGTTTGAACTCCTACCCTCTTGGTATACAAGGGATGAGGATAACCATTGGACCAAGGAAATTAATGTGTTTTAATTTTTAATGTTATCCATGTGTCTATTGCAATGATAGAAAAGAACACATGTCCAATCTTTCCGACACAACTATCGTTTTCCCCTAATTTTATTTTAAAAACTAATATTTTCACATCACTTTTTAATATTTTCACACGTATGACTCACATATTAGCTAATAAAAATTCGACACATCAACTAATATATGGGTCCTTCGTGTAGGAATATCAAAAAATAATGTGGGAATATCAATTTCCTTTTATTTTTCATTTCATATTCTCTCTTCGACTTAGTCTCTCAACTGACTAATATGTCAATCTAAGCATTATCTAATTTATGATTGACATCTAATTTTTTGGGAAGATTTAGATTCATTATTGGTGACCTTTATAAGATTATCTCATTGATTTGAATCTCATCATTTAATTTATTCAACTAAGGTCATGTTATTTAACCATCTTGAATTTATTTTATTTGTTTTAGTTTGAATATATTTTTAGATGTACTATCAGAAATTATAAAATTTAAATAGCTCTTCTTATGAGATTATTCTATTTAAATTAAGAGTATTTTAATTTATATGTATGTTTTTCGAAAGTGAGAAGAAATTGGAATTGCAAAGCAACATTGGAATAAGGATACACTTCCATGTGGCAGTTTCTAGCCTAATTGGAAAAGGAAGAAGGCTAGTGACAGTGAATCACTTCCAAAAGTGATTTGAATTTTATTTTACTCAGTAACTTTTTCCCAAAACCAAGTTGGATTTGAAATATATATTGAGTGTATATATATGGCTTATGCATGTCCAACAGTGAGCTCCATATAATCAGTTATATATATATATATATATATATATATATATATATATATATATATATATATATATATATTGTTCGGTCATATATTCGGATTTATTAGAAACCTGAATACTCTCTAGACCCCCCATCTCTCCCTCACTCACATTAATTAATTCTTCCTCCCACCCTCTCCCACCGTCTTTCAACAAATTTAAGTATATATTTAAGTGAAATCATATATGACAATGGTTCGCTCAAAGGTGATGAAAAGAACAAGTAGGGAAAGCAACAAACACGACAATATTAGGGTTTCGATCTTGGAATCTATTCCAATTGAGTTGGTCACTGAAATTATAGCTCGTGCTGCAGCCTCTTCATCTAATAACTTATTGAATGTCAAGTTAAGGTATGTATCTCTCTATATATATATATATCAAACATAACAACTTAACATCTTTTTTTCACTTAATGATACTATACTGTTAAAATTATAATATTATTTCTTTAATTTATTTATTTATGAGCAAAATTTTATATGCATGTAGTTGCAAGACTTTAAATAAAGTCGCAGAAGATAAATATGTATATCAATACGTTTCGTTGGAAAAGTTTCCCATGGTTTCATGGAACTTAAGTGAAGAAGCTTCTTCCTTCTTAAATCGGTGCACCAATAGTGAAAATTCAGAAGCTTTATATCGCCGCGGAGTTGTAAGTATATTTATATATTAATTAGTTGCGTAATTCTCCCTCCATTCCATAATAATAGATTTTTTAGAGAACAACATACATATATATACCTTTAGTTTTGAAACAAGTGGAGTGTGTGTGTGTGTATATATAAACACAAATACCCATACATATGTGTATACATAATAACATAAATTGTGTTTATATATATATAGATATATTGTGGACCCAAGTGCATATTAGGGTTCACATGACCTAATTGAATTAAATGTACAAATTAGGGTTTACAAAAACCTAATTAAATGTACAAATTAGGGTTCATGTGACCTAATTAAATGTACAGATTAGACGAAAATAAATGTGCTAGACCCAGGAAAGTTTTCACGTGTTCCAAGGCAGAAGACTCGTGGATGCGATCCATTTTGGGAATTGATTGAGGGATTGGCTTGGTGGTAGAAGAACAGGGCAATTTGGGCATTACTTTGATGATTAAAGGGCATTTCTGAAATTTTCCCTTTAAAACATGACTAAAGGGTATTTCGGGAATTTCTCTTAAAATATATGTCTGGCATGTGACTACTTCCCAGGAAAACTCTATAAATAGCCTCTCTATTCTAAAAAAAGGGGATCGCTCTCAAGACATTACACTTAGACTCTTGGAAGCTCATTACACTTGGAACTCTCTCTCAACTCGAAGACTCAAGAAGGCTCTTGGAATCCCTGCTACCTTAACCCGATTTCCGGATTCTAGGAGTTCTGCCACGTGTCATCGGAGTAATCGCCCACCTGTTCTTCTCCCCTCTTCAATCAATCAATCAATTTCGTGCTCTTCGTGGATTTCTCTCCTCTCCAGCTAATACGAAACCCTAACCCTAGCAAGGTGTAACTTCTTTACCTACATTTATTTGGCGACTCTGCTGGGGAGATGTAGAATTCGTGAAGGGTATGCCCACAACTCGAAGTGGGAGAATTACAGGAAGAGTTTCACCGACAACAAGCATCACTTCACCGGATCCGATTTCAAGGCAAGCAAATCCTGTGTTCCAAAGCACGAATCTGGATCTTGATCAACCCATCTTAGAAGATGTTTCGGAAGGAAGTTCAACATCACCTCAAATGGCTGATCAACAACAAACCAGTGTTAGACACACAAGCACAGGAAGGCAAGGTGAAGAAGTAGCTGAAGCGCAGACAACCGCGAATGTCGTGCAGATGGAGCTGCTCAAGGCATTACAAGAGGCACGAGAAGGCTAAGGGATGATGATGACCATGATGCTGGAAATACAGAGGAAGCAGGAAGAAATGGAGAAATTCCACCAACAGTTGATGTAAATTCCCACTTTCAGGGCTATGTTCCCAAGAAGTTCGCAGGGGGAACGAGCAGAAGTGGAGGACAACAGTAACAACAAAGAGAATCAGACTGTACCTCCAACAACAGAGAGTCAACCGATTCCAATCATTAACTTAGAGCCCGAAAACAGCGGTGATGTGCCACAACTCAGATTGGAAGCAAGTCAGCCTCAACCCAACATCATCCCGACCACTCTCCCAGCATTTTCATAAGTGCAGATACCGACCATCCCGAGCCACATCCAACGAACAAGCCAACAAGCACAACCGATACAAATTGTGTAGGATGCAAGTGTACATCAACCAATTTCCTTACTATACACACCACCAATGCATCAATACATCACAGCCCCTCAAAAAGTCTATACCACAAGCCAATATGTAACGAAGGATGATATGATCGATGTGATCAATCAACTTCACAAACAGACATCTCGGCCTTCAGAGTTAGACTTTACTCCACCTTACCCGGCACACATTCGGAGACAACCTTACCCAATAGGGTATATTGAGCATCCCCCACAGTTTCCAAAATATGACGGGGAGAAAGAAAATTCTAGGGAACATATTGCCAGGTTCGTAGAGTCGATGTCTCCGTGGCTAGGATATGATGAAGTAAACAACCACAACTTGTTGATGAGGGAATTCAACAAGACTTTACCGGATAGTGCCTTCAGTTGGTACTACAACTTGGAGAAGGGATCAGTCCATGATTAGGATGATCTAAAATTGCAATTTTTTAAGAAATTTTTCTATGTGCAGAAACAGGTAACTATTGTAGAGCTGATGCGATTCAAGCAGAAGTCGAATGAGGAGCTGTCAGATTATGTGGACAGATTCAGGGCCTAAGTACAGAAGTGTGCCGAGCCAATTGAGGAGAAGAACTTGGTTAGCATATGCAACAATGGTGCTCTAGACTCCTTCAAGCCTCATCTCATTACAAAGGTCTGTGATTCATTTGTAACCCTCTCATCATTCGCACAAGATTTGGGAGGAATCGTGACAGTGCCCATCAGTCATGCGACAGTTACATGGAAGGGTAAAAGAACAACAACTGTGGTTTTGGCTGTTTCTCAGTCAAAACCGTAAGGGGGCAAGAGGGAAAAAAACGAGCGAAATTTTGAACGAAGTAAAGGAAAACATGGGGGCAAGTATACCAGGATGCCAGTTCCGAAGGCTATCACATGCAGTGAGAAGGCATTCAGGGGCCTGTACGAACAATGGGTTGAGCACGGAGTGGTGAAACCTCCAACGCCTAAATTTGTGGTGACGGAAGAGATGAAAAGAAGACCGGATTTCTGTGTGTACCACCAGTACACAGGACATTCCACTATGGACTGTTACAGTCTGCGGAGGATATACCATGAGAAGCTGGCAGCGGGAGAAATCGAACTGTGAAAAGAAAAGCAGTGTGTATGACAAGCCACTTCCAAACCACAAAGGAAAAGAAACATGCAATACAATTACCCATGGTGTAGCCCCAGAAGTCGAAAGGATGGAAAATTTAAAAAATGAGCAAAAAGAAGAAGAACTCAAAGGTTCCCTTCCTAGGGTTCGGCCTCTAGGGGCACACTCCTGTTTGAGTTCTGATGTGATTTCCTAATAGAACCTTGGTTATCGTGATGATCAAGACTAAGGAAAGTGACGAAAAATACATGGAGGCTTAGGGATGATCTCCCTCAAGTCCTTCGAGACAAAGAAAGCTACTCAAAAGGGCCAAAGGTCGTGACGCCATGACAAAGCTATGGCTGATGATATGCTAAAGCCGTATGAAGGCAAGGAGGATGAAGGCTCATACTAGATTTCAAGAAACACGATCAAGGGCCACAATAGCCTATTCAAGACAACAGGTTTTAGTAGCATACAACAAGCAAGCATCAAGAATCAATAGTTGATGCTCATCATGTCGAAACTATGAGAAATTTTGTTACGCAAACTTTATCAACACAAGATGATGGACAACCCAAATACTGGCTCTACCATCGAAAGATCTCAGAACTGTAAAGACGAGAATATCAAAAATCCACCCAATATGGTGGTCCACTAGAAAATGGTGGTTGAAGTACTCAAGAGTATCCCTTGCCAAGAAATTGGATGACCAAGGGAGGAGACACAAGAATTGATGAATTAAAAATCCACCCAAGATGGTGGTCCACTCTAAATGGTGGCCAAGTCCTCGTAGATTGCACTTGCCAAGAAATTAGATGACCAAGTGACGAGGCATGCAACTTAAGCACTTATGAAACCCTATACGCCAAACAATTGGCACGACGTACCAAGGGATAAGGCACAAGTTATACTTTCAACTTCAAAAGTAATCGAGGCACCTGACTATAAGTCCTCAAAGTTATACTTTTAACTTTAAAAGTAATCGAGGCACCTGACTATAAGTCCTCAAAGTTATACTTTCAACTCTAAAAGTAATCGAGGCACCTGACTATAAGCCCTCAAACCCGAGAATGTTACACTTTATCTCTAAAAGTGGCGAACGTTATGCTTTATCCGACAAAAGCAAAATCTATTATTATTATCTTTATGAAATTTTTTGAAACGTTGTGTTTTTCGTTAAAAGCAATACGATTATTAATAAAAATGTCAAACTTTCACTTATACTTGAATATTCTTTGATTTTAAAAGTATGGATTCAAGTGTTAGTTTACGAGAAATTGAAAAAAAAAAAAGCATGTTACTTAAAAAATTGCATGTTTACTCTCACTATTATGAATATTGTTGTTTTAGAGTATTAATTTGAATAACTTATGATTCAATGGTAAACATTAGATCTTAAGGAAACATTCATATTAAAGGCAATCAATAATGCTAAATAAACTCTATTATGATAAATGACATATAAATGAGTTCTTTGATATAGGGAATAACAAAAAGCTACAAAAACTCATGATCTAAAGGCTAAGACATATCAAACTGAAGATGGGGCATAACTAAAGCCTCAAAGTTAACAATAGCGGTATCTCAAGCCTTCGTATTTAATGTTATCATTCCCCCAAGGTCTTGAGCAGCCGACTCAAATTTCTAAAGCTTGATCTTCAATTTAGCCATGATATCTTGAAGCCCCAAAAGCTCTACCGAAAGTAAGTAATTCTCATAATGACGTGAAGTGACCTCTGAACTGTTAGGTTTGTACATAGCGCGAATATGCAATCAAAATACATAAATAGTGCGGAAGCGCGATAAAACGGATTTTAAAATTTTCATACAAACCATCACCATGATCATCCATGTGCTCAATTATCAATTAAACGAAAGAGATAGAGATTAATAAATTATACCCTCGTAGAACCGTGCTTCCTCGGGTACAAGTTCACCTCCAATTCCTTCGCGTTCTCCTTGAATTTCACCGATGGGATTCCTTTCTTTGATCAACGTTAGCCACCCAAGTGTTTGGCCTCTAGAGGTGATCCACCAAGGAATAATAGTTATTCAAGAAGATGGGTGTTGGCAAAACCCTAGTTTCTATCTCTATAGAAATTGTAAGTACTCTCTCTCTCTCCAATTCTTATGGAAGAGTGTGTAACTGTCTAACCCTAAATCATGATAAGACTCCTCTTATTTATAGATATAGGGAACCCTCCTAAACTATTTAGGATTAGGGTTTTTATTTTAATTAAACTCCTTTAATTAATTGAACTCCTAATCCAATTAGGAATTCATGAGAGAGTACTTTAATTAATTGAACTCCTAATCCAATTAGAAATTCATGAGAGAGTACTTCTATTAATTAATTCCCAATCCCTATTAGAAATTAAATAATAGTAATAGTAATAATAATAATAAGACTCCTCTTATTAATTTATATTTAATATTTCCAAAATATTAAATAATAAATATTAAGCTATTTAATTTATTCTATCTCCATAGATTAAATTAAATACACTTAACTTATTATTACGATTATGCCATTTACTTCTTAAATAAATATTTTCCTTTTGCGGTGTGAACCCTTTAGGTTCTCCATATTAAACCGGTTGTGAATAAATCAATTAGAACAATTCTAATCTTATTTAAATAAATAAATTAAACTATTTAATTCATTTAAATAAATAATATTTATTCTACAATAAGGGTAAGCCCCCTTAGCGATCAACGACTTTCCAGATAATATAGATTTCAACATTAATCATAAAAGAACCTTTCAGTGAATAGTTACCGTACAATTCAATCCTTCTACCATACAATGTCCCAATTAAATATAAGACATGGAATTACTGTCAAGTCTTATTTTATTTAATTATATGTATTTCGATTCTCAAATGCACAACTCTGATAATGTAAATTAGAAACTCCTTTCTAATTTCATTCTGCTTTGGCCAAAGACTTCTAAGTCGTCATTTATCGAATCACATAGGACATTCTCTCCTTTTACTAGAAGTGGTAGATTCTTTGTTGATCATTCACCTATCTCCATGTATAACTTATTATACCCAATCATACCCTTTGATATACCCTCAGGGTCTTAAGGGACATGTCAAAGTATAACTCATCATACACAAGATACTATGATGATCTCAAGTCCAAGGATCACTTGTACTACTATCACTAGAGGAATTCCTATTGACAAGCGAGTAAAACTCCATTAGGTATTCCTTAGCGAGCCACGTTCAGTGAACTTATTCTCTAATAAGCACCTACATACTTGCTTTAGTGTCTCCACACAAATGATTATGAGATCAATCATCCTCTTCATAAGAGCAAGCAACGTATGTACTAATCTATCCGGATTCACTAATTCCCTTTTTAGTAATCCATCGATTAGGAACAATTTTAGTTTGTGAGCTATCCAGAATTTAGATCTCATTAGCATGATCACCATCATGATTCTAAAAGCATTGCTCAAAACTATGGGTTTATCACATTCAATATAACAGCATCATGTAGATAATGTAAAATGCCTTTAATAACCGAATAAGATTACAAAGTATATGCTACATCATATCTAATATGATTGGCTTGTGTGCATACTACTTTCAATCTCCCACTTGCACTAAAGCCAATCGTCATGGTATCTAATACCCTTCTTCTCTAAGTGACGATCATCCTGCTGTTTGGATAAAGCTTCAGTAGATGGATATGCAATGTTGTTCTTGAGAGTCCACTATCTTTATAGTGACTTATCCTCTTTCAATGATTCCACTAATCAAATGAAAGTGCCGCAACACATGTTTGAGTCCAAGATGAGACTTAGGAACTATTCCTAGTTCTGTGATGAACTTTTCATCCAAACAATCAACTTGCAGCTTCATTTACAGCTATATACTTTGTCTTTGTCACTAAACCAACAACTCTTTGCTGTTTGGAACCTTTCCAATTCACTGCACCACCTTTCAAGGTAACGATTTACTTTAAAATGGATTTGTTATCGTCTTGGTTAGTCTGAAAAACTTGAGTCTGTTAAGCCCTCTAGTTTTAATTCAGACCTACCATGAATCATAATCACGTCTTTAGTACCGGTTAAGTACCTAAAGATGTTTATCACTGTCTTACAGTGATCTTCTCAAGAATATGACTGATCAACATCAGGCCTAATATATTCATTGCATTCATGATAGTAACTCATGCGATCTCTCTTTCAATTAGGGACAATTTTAGAGAGATACACTCCATGGCTCATCATCATGAGACCTCTCTTGGAGTTTGCCATGCTAAACGCCTTTAGCATCGAATAAATATACGTTCCTTGGGTCAAGCCGAACATCCTTTTAAATCTATCTATATAGATTTATAGCCCCAATTTATAGGATGTTCCTCCCAAGTCATTCATGGAGGAATGTTTAGACAATTTTATCTTTACTGATTGTAGCATTGGTGTGTTATTCCTTGTCAGTAGTATATCAACATATAATACCAAGAATGTCACAGCGCTCCCACTGACCCTTTTGTATACACTAGGTTCATTCTCGTTTTTGATAAAATCAAACTCTTTTGATTGTCTCATCAAAATGAATGTTCCATCTTTGAGAAGCTTGCTTCAATCCATCAATGGATCATTGTAGCTTAAAACACGATTTGCTTCAACCTTTGAAACAAATTCCTCTGGCTGTATCATACATACATTCTCCTCAAGTCTTCATTGAGGAAGGACGTCTCCATATCCATTTTGCCAGATTTCGTAATAAGCTGCAATCGCAAGTAAAATCCAAATGGACTTGAGCATTACCCGGTAATAAGGTTTTATCACAGTCAACTCCTTGACTTGAAAAACCTTTTAAACAGGTCTGGTCTTATAGGTCTCCACCTTTCCATTTGCCTCAGTCTTTCTCTTAAAGACCCATATTCACACTCTAGGCACTATGCCCTTTTGTGGAGTAACCAGAGTCTATACTTGGTTCTCATACATGGAGTCCATTTCGAATTTCATGGTCATCTACCATTTCTCTGAGTATCTTATACTCATAGCCTTATCGTATATAACTGGATCATCATCCTCTATGATGCGTACCTCATCATCATCCTCTATGATGAATCCATACCTCCTAGGTATCTTCGGTACTCTTCCAGATTTACGATTCGGTTGTGGTACAATAGGTCTATCTACAGGTTCCTCGGATCGACTTAAAATGCTTTGTGGTTCTTGAACTCTTTCAAGATCTATTACCCTCCCACTAGCTTCTTCAATGATAAACACCTTTATCTAAGAAGGTAGCGTGTAGGATTATAGTAATAATAATAATACCCTAAACTTCTTTAGGATATCCCATAAATTGCACTTGTCAGATTTTTGTCCCAAACTTATCTTTGAAACCTTTTCACATAAGCTGGACAACCCCTTATCTTAACATATTTAAGACTAGGAATCCTCCCTATCCATAACCTTTATGGAGTTTTGGGGCCGGATTTTTGAGGTTACCTTATCTTGTAGATATGCAGCCGTTTCTAGGGCATAACCCCAGATGGATACTAGAATGTCGGTAAAAATCATTATGGACTGCACCATGTCCAACAAGGTACAATTTCTCCTTTTAGATACACCAATCAATTATTGCGTATCAGGAGGTTTCCATTATGAGAAAATACCATTTTGAGATGATCTAAAAACTTATTGCACAAGTATACTATTCCTCGATCTGATCAAAGAATCTTAATACTTTGTCAATTTGTTTCACTTCTGAATTCTTTGAACATTTCAAATGATTCAGACTTGTATTTCATCAAATACACACATTCAACTCTTTGAATGACCATCTCCTTTTTCTTTTACTAGTTTGTTCAATTTGCAAAATTATTTTTCATGTAAGTCAAGTACACAAAGTCTATGAAGTGATCTTCCAGCTTCAAATAAAACATTATCATAAATAGAACAACAATTATTCTTAAATATAATACCAGAATCTTCCTTGTCCAACAATGAAAGTTCTAATGTTTCTAATGAGAACTGGAAGATAATAACAATTTATTAACTTAATAGACTTGCCCGTAGGCAATGCTAAACTATAAGTTCCTATGGTTAATGTAGCAACCTTTGCTCCATTCCCACACATAAGATTACTACTTTGTTTAGCTTTCTACTTCTGCTTAGTCTCTGCATTGGATTGCATACGTGAGAATTACAGCCGGTATCCAATACCCAAGTAGAACCTTGACTTATAGAAAAATTTATTTTTAATCATGAACAAACCCATATTTGTAACCGAAGTTTCACTAAGCTTCTTCTGGTTAGCCTCTGTAAGATTCTCCTTATAGTTTCCTTTCTAGTATCCAGGCTTATTGCAGTGGAAGCAAACTCCTTTGCTATCTGCATCAGTCTTGTTCTTATTGTCCTTTGTTTTTTGCCTTTCCATTTACCTTCTTTGAATTGTTCTTCTTTTAAGAAGATCCTTTGGCCCTCTTCCGCTTCCTGGAAGAATCATCTACCAGTAAGACTTGGTCTTTCTTGGTTGGAAAGTGACTCTTTACAGTTTTCAACATGTTTAAGCAACTCAGGCAGGCTGACATATAGCTTGTTCATGTGGAAATTCACAACAATTTGTGAGAAAGAGTCTGGACGTGATTGCAAGATCAAATCTTGGATCATCTCTCCATCCATTAAAACCCAGTTGTCCCAATTGATCAAGCAGATTGATCATTTTAGGACATATGTCTGTACTGTAGTGCCATCGGTCATTCTAGATCGGAAGAGCTCCTTAGATATCTGATATCTAATAGTCCTACTTTCTTCACCCTTCAACTCTTTGAAGGTGCAGGAGTATAGTAGGAGCATCCATAGTTTCATGCTGACGCTGAAGCTCGTTACTCATGGATGCGAGCATGATGCATTTGAGCCAACTGTGCATCATCTTACTACTTTCTAAAAGTAGCAATCTCTTCCTCAGAGGCATTGTCTGCAACCATTGCATGGATAAGCGTATTAAGGACATAAGATAGCTTTTCAGCCTTGAGAACTATTCTCAAATTCTTTAACCAGCCCTTTTAATATGGTCCGATTAATTAGCATCTAATATGCTATGCAGTGATAGTGAATTAGACATTGTAAAATTCTATAAATGAATTTGTGATTTAACAACATTTTAGCATACATTCATTTCTTAATTAATTACCAAAATAAATTAGGTCTTTATTTTAAATTGGTATCTCCCACTATTTTCATCAAACTATATTACCCTCATTATATAGTTCGGCAATTCTAATTAAAGATTTGCTAGTGAGACTAAGGATCCCATTTCAAATGTATATAGCCTTGTGGTGACACAACAAACGATATATAAATAAATAGGTAGACAACTATTGTCAATTACATCTCTATGTAACTCCTTTCATTTTGCCTCTTAGATTATTTTGATCAAGTGGTGACACATCCGAATCAAAATTATCCAAGTTAAGTCCATCCTAGCACTTCCATATATTCGAAAGAAAAACACTGTCCTTGTGGTGACACAACAAAACAGCATCGTTCAGTCTATGTATAAGCATCAAATGTGATAAAGCAACATCTTAAATATTTTAATACTTGCCTTGTGGTGACACAACAAACTCATACTAAATATTTAATACTCTATCGCTTTACCATGCTAGAAGGCGACGTTCGATATTCCAAATATCTTTGAACGCTTAGGACTTAATATAATTTCTTTGAGGGGTTTGTTATTATTTGTCTCATCTTGTTTAGCGCGCATGCACATATATATATAAAATACGCGTCATATTATTTAACATGCGAAGCATGTTGTATAATATATAATATATACATAGTAAGCATGCACATATAGAATACTATATTCTACCCGGATTGATTATGGACTTTTATTCTAGTTTGGTTCACTAGAGCCACCAAGTGAATCAAAAGGTCAAACCTAGGGTGCAAGAACAAAATTTAAATATAACTATTACATTTAAACCCGGACTCCATTACAAACGGGTCTTCAAGCGCTCCTTGCTCCTTTGTCTCCAATTCTTCAAGTAATTCTAACTAAACCTATTACATAAACTATTTACAATAAATAGAAACCTTGATCAGCAGTCAAGGGGAGGTACATAGGAGGAAGATAGAATTTACATCAAGAAAAAACTAGAGAAGACGAGGTACGCAGACCCCATTTATAAAAACCCATTCATTCAAGCATCCACTAAAATAAATCAAATCACACATTGGTCAGTAGTCCATAATCAATCCCTATTTATTGTCATACATATCTCCATATGTATCAATAAATAACATTCATCTCATGAATAATAAAACCATTCCATATATGCATTGATATCATTTAATGGGCAATTAAAAGTTTGCTAAAAATCTAATTTTGAAACAAAAATAAACTCCTTTATTTTAATCAAAATTTAAATCAAAATAAACTTATTTATTTTATTTTATCCAATTTTGAATAAAAATAAACTCTTTTATTTTTAATCAAATTCCAAATTAAAATAAACTCTTTTATTTTAATTAACATGGAATCCAATTTCAAGTTCAAAACAAACTCTTTTATTTTAACTTAAAATTGTTGGAAAATAAAATATGTTGAATCCTATTCCTTATCAAAATAAACATCTTTATTTTTAAGGAAACATGGAATCCTATTCCATATGT
This sequence comes from Aralia elata, assembly GCA_034770075.1. Lineage (NCBI taxonomy): Eukaryota > Viridiplantae > Streptophyta > Magnoliopsida > Apiales > Araliaceae > Aralia > Aralia elata. Next base: position 141,447 of record JAVJAP010000153.1, read on the forward strand.
GAATAAACTCCTTTATTCTAGGAAACATGGAATCCTATTCCATATGTGAATAAACTCCTTTATTCTAGTTAACTTAGAATCCAATTCCAAGTTCAAATAAAACTTTTAATTTTAATTATATTCCAATTCAAAATAAACCTTTTATCTTAATTGAAAATAAATAAAATCAAAAATAAAATTTTTCAAAATCTGGAGACCGGCGCGGCCGCGCTCCAAAATGAACTAGGAGCGGCGCGGCCGCGCTGCACCCCAGAAACGTTTTCTGGGTTCAGGCGCGGCCGCGCTCCAGAATGAACTGGAAGCGGCGCGGCCGCGCCGCGTAGCAGACTTCGAAAAAATTTTTGTTGCCCAGAAAATCGATCCAATCGCATACCCATACATACATGGAATCATCATAATTGATAATTAGCACAAGGTTAGGCTTTGATACCACTGTTAGGTTTGTACATAGCGCGAATATGCAATCAAATTACATAAATAGTGCGGAAGCGCGATAAAACGGATTTTAAAATTTTCATACAAACCATCACCATGATCATCCATGTGCTCAATTATCAATTAAACGAAAGAGATAGAGATTAATAAATTATACCCTCGTAGAACCGTGCTTCCTCGGGTACAAGTTCACCTCCAATTCCTTCGCGTTCTCCTTGAATTTCACCGATGGGATTCCTTTCTTTGATCAACGTTAGCCACCCAAGTGTTTGGCCTCTAGAGGTGATCCACCAAGGAATAATAGTTATTCAAGAAGATGGGTGTTGGCAAAACCCTAGTTTCTATCTCTATAGAAATTGTAAGTACTCTATCTCTCTCCAATTCTTATGGAAGAGTGTGTAACTGTCTAACCCTAAATCATGATAAGACTCCTCTTATTTATAGATATAGGGAACCCTCCTAAACTATTTAGGATTAGGGTTTTTATTTTAATTAAACTCCTTTAATTAATTGAACTCCTAATCCAATTAGGAATTCATGAGAGAGTACTTTAATTAATTGAACTCCTAATCCAATTAGAAATTCATGAGAGAGTACTTCTATTAATTAATTCCCAATCCCTATTAGAAATTAAATAATAGTAATAGTAATAATAATAATAATAAGACTCCTCTTATTAATTTATATTTAATATTTCCAAAATATTAAATAATAAATATTAAGCTATTTAATTTATTCTATCTCCATAGATTAAATTAAATACACTTAACTTATTATTACGATTATGCCATTTACTTCTTAAATAAATATTTTCCTTTTGCGGTGTGACCCTTTAGGTTCTCCATATTAAACCGGTTGTGAATAAATCAATTAGAACAATTCTAATCTTATTTAAATAAATAAATTAAACTATTTAATTCATTTAAATAAATAATATTTATTCTACAATAAGGGTAAGCCCCCTTAGCGATCAACGACTTTCCAGATAATATAGATTTCAACATTAATCATAAAAGAACCTTTCAGTGAATAGTTACCGTACAATTCAATCCTTCTACCATACAATGTCCCAATTAAATATAAGACATGGAATTACTGTCAAGTCTTATTTTATTTAATTATATGTATTTCGATTCTCAAATGCACAACTCTAATAATGTAAATTAGAAACTCCTTTCTAATTTCATTCTGCTTTGGCCAAAGACTTCTGAGTCGTCATTTATCGAATCACATAGGACATTCTCTCCTTTTACTAGAAGTGGTAGATTCTTTGTTGATCATTCACCTATCTCCATGTATAACTTATTATACTCAATCATACCCTTTGATATACCCTCAGGGTCTTAAGGGACATGTCAAAGTATAACTCATCATACACAAGATACTATGATGATCTCAAGTCCAAGGATCACTTGTACTACTATCACTAGAGGAATTCCTATTGACAGGCGAGTAAAACTCCATTAGGTATTCCTTAGCGAGCCACGTTCAGTGAACTTATTCTCTAATAAGCACCTACATACTTGCTTTAGTGTCTCCACACAAATGATTATGAGATCAATCATCCTCTTCATAAGAGCAAGCAACGTATGTACTAATCTATCCGGATTCACTAATCCCCTTTTTAGTAATCCATCGATTAGGAACAATTTTAGTTTGTGAGCTATCCAGAATTTAGATCTCATTAGCATGATCACCATCATGATTCTAAAAGCATTGCTCAAAACTATGGGTTTATCACATTCAATATAACAGCATCATGTAGATAATGTAAAATGCCTTTAATAACCGAATAAGATTACAAAGTATATGCTACATCATATCTAATATGATTGGCTTGTGTGCATACTACTTTCATGAACGCGCAGTGCAACAACATAATACCTAGAAGTAAGGAGATCCAGCCCAACCCAAAAAAGGAGAAATGTCAAGGCCAACAAGTTATTAACCTTACAACTCAGATATCTAAGTCCTCTGTTCATAGAGAACGGAGAGAAAGACTGTGCATTTCAAGAACAAAACTTACAAGTTGAGCTAATAAGAGGGTCTAGAAGGAGGCCTCACAAATATGTAGCCGATCAAGTATCTGTGGGAACCAAACTAAGAGACGCGTGAGACTTTCCTGATTGGAGGAAGAAACCTGGAAATCCCTCAAAAGAACAAGCTTTCCGGTTGGATTGAAGGAAGCTATAGTAAGAGCCACTTGGGAAGCAATCATGATATTCATCGGGAGAGGGGCTGCACAAATCACGGGCTTAGAGAATGCCTGTAGCTCCACGACATCTTTGTTGTTGGGTGGATAGCCGAGGTCACTAAAAGGCGAGGTGGCAGAATCAAGATGAAGAGAGTCAAATAAGGCGAGCCCCTCAACGGGCAAAGAAAGTAAAACATCGATGCCCCCACCCAAAGAACTAGCAAATATATCCTCCCGTTCAGGTGAAACCTCGGGAGAATCCTTCTGGGGAGGATGGAAATCAACAATAGGTTCCGAAGGATTCCCCCTCGGGGGAGGAGGATTAACTGCCATAATAGCATCAGCATCAACATGGGTGTCACCGGTACCCTCTAAGCTGTCATGAGAAGATGTTATATGTGGGCGTGCAGATGGAACTGTACTAACCATAGCAGGACCTAAGCCCACATCAAACATAGAATCGTCAACATTAAGGCTGACACGATCATCATGAGGTGAGGAGGGCTCGACAACAATCATGTTATGTCAAGGAGGCTCACAAGTAGTGAAGGTCGCCACCTCACTTGTCGTACCCATAAGAAATCCAATGGGAACATCATCATTATCATCATTCACGACAATCTAAAAACAAGGATCCTCGACTTTACTCTAGAGCAAGTAACTCTCATCTCCCCGACAGCAGAGGATCCCGGGAGAGGAACTCGAGGAGGTACCCGAGATGAAGTCTGAAAGGGTTGTGTCATCATGACATCATGAAGTATAATTGTCAGCCTGCCTGAAAGCCTCTATCAAGTATGCAATGTACTTAGTATCCCTGGGAGACAGATTGGATCGGCTACAAGAAACTGAAGCGGCAACAGGGAGGCTATAAGATATAGCTCAACATAAGCACATAGTTTGAAAAAAAGAGGGGGGAATAAGAACGAATGAAAGAAATAGAAGAAAAAGTTTACTGGTAGAGAGTATAGACATTCTCTAGGGTATGAGTGAATTCCCCCCAAGCAGTAACGAATGTGCATGAAGAGGAGCACCAACGGGAAATCAACACAGTAAGGGCGTCATGATCCTGCTGAATACATAGATCCCTACATAGTTGAATGCAGCGATATATGGTCCAATGTTGCCATCCTTGAAGATGGCCAGATGAGTCAGACAGGAAGCGAAAGGGACTGAAAGGATATTCTTGTTTCTCTATGCACATGCGGGGAATGTGACCAGAATGGGAGAAGTCGTCCCAATCTCCGCAAGCTGCGACATAAAGAAACAAGCCTTCTTTCTCTGGTGAAGGAAAAGTTGTGCGATCGTAAGTCCGAACTTACTCCCAAAAAGTGTCAAAAGGCCCAAAAAAGGGAGCTTTTCCCCAATCATTGACGAAGGGAGTTACCCAGGAAATATTCAAGTCTTCAGAGCATCCGGTAGACGAGGCCTTCAAGTAAGGAAGACTCCACATAAGGGTACTAAAGATGTCAAGTAAGGCATATGAACTTGAGTATACTTACCATGGCAAGGGGAGAATCTGAGATTTGCACTTGAGAATACCTGAAAAGAAGAAGAAATGATGTCAGAGAAGGATCAAGATCACAATTATGAAAAAAAAAATAAGATTTGAAATTTTTGCAAAAAACTTTGGACAGCCAAAATACATCCTTCGGAGCCATTTTTTGGCTAATTTTGGTATGCGTCATGGCCGTTGGCGATGAGTTTTGAAGTACTCGTCAATACGGTCGTTTTGATATATTATGGGCCCCGAGACTCCAAACGGAACAAAAGTTATGGTCAAAATAACGATCACGATTCCCAATGTTCAAATTTTGACATTTTTTTCTAGGGTTCGCCCCCTAGGGTTCGGCCCCTCTAGGGTCCGGCCCCCCTAGGGTTCGGCTTCCTGCAAAAAATATTGTTTGGCTTACTTTCCCCTATAGGGTTCGGCCCCCTAGGGTTCGGCCCCTAGGGTTCGGCCATGTATAGGGTTCAGCCCCCTAGGGGGATTTCTTTTGTGTATCTTGGAAATTCTGATGCTCCACAAATTAATTTTTCAGAACGGATGCTTCTTTGTCGCAATAAATATTGTGTTTTTTTTATTATCCGAGAGAACCCTACCGAGATATAATCCAAGTAACGGGGCTCGGAAGACAAAAGAAAAGCTATAATAACCTGAAAAGAAACGTAGGAGAAGAAAGTCAAGAAGAAGTTCGGAAAAAATTACTCAAAGAAACTGAAAAATTGAAAGAAAAAGAAGAAGGAAAGATGACCCTATGTGGTTCAACCCTTAGGATTCGGCCCTATAGGGGTGGAATTGCTTTCTTACCTTTTTCCCAAGATGAAGAACGTTTGCTTAATGACTTCTTGGTGATCTTAAGACTTGAATGAGAAGAGAAAATGCCAAGATAAAAAATTGCACGATGAAAAGAAAAGGCCTAAGTGACTTGGGAGATGTATATATTCAGACTGCACGCTTGCAATAGCAAAGGAAGCAACCTTTATTTTCCTTTTAAGGAAGATTTTGAAATATAAAGATAAGTTTATTTGAGCATACTTCTAAATAAAAATATATGTTTTCGAAATTTGTTTAGATTTAATATTTTAATGGAATTTCGAAAAATATATATATATATTTGATATCTGATATTTTATTCCTAACAATAGGAAAATTTTGAAATCAATATATATATATATATATATATATATATATATTAAGAAAAATAAGAAAATAAATATTGAGCAAGATGTGGAAGCTTTCAGATGATCTATCAATAGGTCCAAGGAAGAGCCCTTCTAGGTCTTGCCTTCCTAGGGTTTAACCCTAATGGTTTGGCCCCTAGGGGTTCCTTCTTCTAGAACTCTTGTGTTCAAGACTTGAACAAATGGAGTCACACAAAAAATCATTCAAAAGCTTGGGGTATTTTGCACGAGCGTCTCTCAGGAATCGTGACTCTCGCGCAGGGGGCAAATGTGGGCCCAAGTGCATATTAGGGTTCACATGACCTGATTGAATTAAATATACAAATTAGGGTTTACAAAAATCTAATTAAATGTACAAATTAGGGTACATGTGACCTAATTAAATGTACAGATTAGACGAAAATAAATGTGCTAAATCCGGGGAAGTTTCCACGTGTTCCAAGGCAGAAGACTCGTGGATGCGACCCATTTTAGGAATTGATTGAGGGATTGGCTTGGTGGCCAGAAGAACAGGGCAATTTGGGCATTACTTTGATGATTAAAGGGTATTTCTGGAATTTTCCCTTTAAAACATGACTAAAGGGTATTTCGAGAATTTCTCTTAAAACATATGCCTGGCATGTGACTATTTCTCAGGAAAACTCTATAAATAGCCCCTCTATTCTAAGAAAATGGGATCGCTCTCAAGACATTACACTTAGACTCTTAGAAGCTCATTACACTTGAAACTCTCTCCCAACTCGAAGACTCAAGAAGGCTCTTGGAATCCCTGCTACCCTAACCCGGTTTTCGGATTCTGAGAGTTCTGCCACGTGTTATTAGAGTAATCGCCCACCTGTTCTTCTCCCCTCTTCAATCAATCAATCAATTATGTGCTCTTCGTGGATTTCTCTCCTCTCCAGCCAACACGAAACCCTAACCCTAGTAAGGCGCAATTTCCTTGCCCACATATATATATCGACTGTAGAATGAATATTTCGGCAAGATGGAAATGGAGTCTGGTATCCAATGCTTGTGGAGGGCTGCAAATTCAGGACACCTTGGAGCTTTATATGTCACCGGGATCATCTTATTGTTGCATGGGGATGAATTTTAGCATGAGGGAATGAAAATTATTAGTGACATGAAGAAATTAAAAACGACAAGAAGAAGAGTGAGAGAATGTCGCGAGAATTTTAAAAAATTAAGAGACAACTTTTGGATAAAAAATTATGTGCTGGCGGGACAAAGACCAACTGCATGTTGTACAACTCATGTCTATGGAAACTCTGTGGATTGGACACCCTTTGAAGATGCTAATCTGGAGTGCGAAGCATGCATGTGTGATCAGGAAATTGCTTCCATTTTTTAAACACTTAATTACCTAGCTAAATTTTTCTTTCTAGTTATTGTCTTATTGATTGGATTTGGATGGATGGATGAGAATTATATATATGAGGACTAATTCATTGACAACGTTGTCAATTTAAGATTAGATTTATAACAGATCGCGACTGTCCATCTGTATATCAAACGGTTAATAGGGCTCTCGTCCGCAGTGTAATACTGCAAATGGGACAGATGACCAAAATATCCCTCCTTTACAATTCATCCATCCGCAGTATTAAACTATAGATGCTAGGTATGACCAAATGTCTAACTGAAAAATGACGCCGTCTGTAAATAAGTCTCGTCCGTAGTATTAAACTGCGGATGTCAAATTCAATTTTTTTTTTAATTTTCAAGGCTCCGATCAATTCTAACAACTCTCTCTCTCTCTATATATATATATATATATATATATATATATATATATATATATGTATACTGTCACTATTGAACATGTACAAGTTAATTTCTAGATTTAATAGGCATTCATTCATTCAATTGTAAGTCACAATTTATGCTGAATTTTGCCATATGAAATTGATTAGTCAAGTTTATAAGTAATCCAAAGTGGAGACAGCCTCAGTTTATTTTATTATGTTATTAATTATAAAATTAACGGTTCGATTTGTTTGCGGGCCTAGTCCTGACCTCTAAGATTGAAATTTAATATCATAGTTTGTTAAAAAAAATTGATATTTCCACAAGTAGAATTGATAGTTTCACAAATTCTTTCTCACATAAATAATAAAAATATTAATTTTTACGCATAAAAATAACAATTCCCAAAAAAAATTAATAATAATTAGAAGTATACTCACTATTCTATTTCTCTCACATCTCCCACGTGTTTCTCTCTTTTCTTTCGACGAGTGCTTATATATTAGGCATATTACTCATGTGTATGTAGACTTTTCCTCTTTTGTTTTTTTTTTCAACAGACAAAAAATTAATCAATACAAAAATATAGTAATTAGGTAAAAACGAGTCGTTTTCGTTGGTCCCGAGTGAACTAAATAATTATACTTTTGTTTACTCAATTGAAAGAAATTTTTATTTTTTGTTCAGTTTTACTAACATGCAATGTATCTTTTGTCCCAATTAATATGAGTGTAATAATACATTAATATTAGGAAACTGATATTTTTATATGAAAAAATGATATTTTCACATAAATATCTCTCACATGAATGTGAGAGTCACTCACTATTATTCATGAGAGAGAATGTGAAAATATCATTTTATTTCAAGTAAAAATATCAATTCCCTAGTATTACTACATACATTGCATTCTAATTTTTACTTTTAGACTTACCAAAAAATATTATAATATTATGACCATTAGCTTTCCTGATTCATGTACCTAATTAGTATAAAGTCATCTCATTCAATTTGCTCTAATACATTATAAATAGGACTCTAACTGCACACCAAATTAAACTCAAAATTTCTACAAGATCATTGTGGATCAATAACATGTTCTTTTAACCAATTATTTATAAGAAAAGATGATCTTATTATACAAAACTAATTGTCCACATTAATACTATCCTACTAAATGAAAAGGTAAGTATTATTTTTTCAATCTACCAATTAATATTTGAAAGTATAAATATTCGCTCAAATATATTATTTGATATGTAATTTTTAAAACTTATTTGTGTTTTGCACAGACAATACATAGATATATGACAAATTAAAAATATACGAATAGACTACTAGAAAACCCAAAACATGTGTTACTGCAAAACAAAAGCTTAAAATACAACTTCAAGCATCCCCACCATGGCACCAATGGCATATAGTACTCCAAAATGTTTTATGTGAAACCCTCTTAATTTCAACACCTTCAAAGGGGCTACCAAGAACATCAACACAAATCCTTTAAAAGAAAGACAAATAATTGATATTTTCACAAGTAAAAAATGATAATTTCACATGTTTAAATATTAAAATATTATTCAAAATAAAATAAATTAAAAGATATGGTAGTATTATTAGTGATGCGGAATGATAGTTCCCAATCTTTGATATGTTAAAATATAGAAGTGTCAGCATTAAAGCAACAATTTTTGGTCAATATTATTGCAATTGGCTCATGTAATGTGTTATCATTCCTCTTATAGCCACTTCATCTGATAGTGTATTCAGATAAATTTGTTATAGCCTGGGGTATGACCCTTAGTCATTGTATTTTTTTTTGAGTTATATTAACAAACAAATTTAGCAACAAAAAATAAAATAAAATATAGAAGTGATTTTATTTTAAAATTTTAATTTTGTTTTTTTCTTAGTTCTCAGTTATTTTATTATTAAATCAAAAGAAATAACTAATTTGTTCGTGAATATCTTTTTGAGGTCTACGGTCGTGCTATGCACGTGTCATTCAAATGAATCTACTGGATCAACACAAGAAAGTGCAACGTTAGGGACCGTTTGGGAGAGTTTTTGGATAAATTAAAAGTACTTCTAAATTAAATATGAAAATGTTTTGGTGTTTAGTAATAATCTTCTAAAAATACTTTTAAAGAGTAGAAATTTGAATTCAAAAACAATTTTAATTGGAATAGAAAATTTGTGCTTTTAAACTCCAGTATTTTTGATAAAAGTAAAATATATAAAATTATCCTTAAATTGTTAAAATAAATAAAATCTCACATCACACACTTACCTTAAAATTATTACAAGATCTCTGTCACATAATAATAAATGGGTCTCACACTCACGTGAATGAGAGCTTATGAAAATATCAAATTTTACTTGTATCATTGTTGTATATATTTCTGATATCCTATAAATGGTCTAAACTCTAAACAATAACTATCACATAGTTGAGTGCTTACAAAACAAAAAAGTATATACCATATTCATGCAGTATTATAAAATAAGAAATAATCATGCAAAATTTATAGAGCAGCACTATTATCATATGTATTTTTGATATTTTCGAATTCCACATGATTCATTCTCACATGAAGGTGAGACCCACTGTATGTTTATGTGAGAAAAGACTATGTAGAAATATCAAAAATACATATGCAAATATCTGTTCTCAATTTCTAATGTCTGTATTCATAATCAAAGTACAAAATTAAATTTGGACAAATTTAGGATTATAATACAAACAATAAAATTTGGGCCAAAAAATTTGTACTAGTGGGTATGAGTCATATATATATACATATATATATATATATATATACACACACACCTTTACTTAAATAAAAACGTCCATAATCATGTAAAATTATCATAAAACAGCTGCTTAGCAACCAAACTTCATTGCTAAAAAAAAATATTAACATTTTTTATAATTAAGAAATTACGGTTTACAAGGATCAAGTGGAGCTCCACACAAGCAACGATTATGAGAAAATGATGAGTTATCAAATCCCTTTGGCCGATACCTTAACTTCCATCCCTTGGGTATTTCGCCACACAATCTATTGTAACTAAAATTCAATCCTTGCAACATGAAAGCTTCCGTGATCAATTGCGGTATTTTCCCATATATCTTGTTATGAGAAATATCCAATATTACCAATGATTCGTCCATAAACTCCACTCGTGAGAAATCAAACTCAAAGTTATTTCGTGAGATATCAAGCACTTGACAAATTTTAGTCGCACCAAAAAGTATGGATGCATCTCCGGAGAGATTATTTCTCGAGAGATCAATTCGAGAGAAATTCATATTACCTAAAGATGCCGGTAATTTGCCCGAAAGCTTGTTATGAGATAGCAAAAGATTGGGAAAGTTGAATGTTGTTGGAAAATGACCATAAGATTCAGGTATCGATCCGGTAAGTTGGTTTCTACTAAGGTCTATAGCAAAAATACTTGGTAGAAGAGGGAGTGAAGGTGGAATTGACCCAGAAAGTTTATTAAACGAGAAGTTGATAATCATGAGATTTTTGAGGTTGACGAGATTTTGGGGCACAGGACCCGATATATTGGTCCAACTTATATCGAGGTAAGTTAAATGTGTCAAATTTTGAATTCCTCGAGGAATTTCACCAACAAGGAATGGCATCTTGTGAAGCCGGAGTCTCTTGAGGTATGTCAAACCGGCTAAGGCGTCCGGTTTGATTGAACCGGATAGATCAGAATTGGTTATTGTAAATTCACTGACCCGATTGCCTTCGCAGCCAAATATGTAACAACAGTTCATATCGGGTGTCCATGAAGGCAAGAGATCCGAATTGGAGAAACTATATTTGAATGCTAGAATGGCGGATATGTCATCCGGGTGGCAAAGGTCCGCTGGAGAGAGTCCGGGGAACAAGAGGATCAAGAAGAGGAGTGACAACATTGTTTGTACAGGCAAATAAACTGGTGAAAGGAGCATATGTATTTATATGAAAATGTGGATATGGTAAAGTTAAAGTTATATGTATGGTCAATTATGGTGACTATATTTATATATTATGATATTGGAGTATTATTAATTATTTGGAGCTTGTGGTTGTTTTAGAAGACTTATTGTCGTCTATATTGGGACCATTCAGTGCATAAGTGCTGGCCTTGGCTGCTGGCATGCATAGTGGCATAGTCACTTTGACACTTTGCTAAATCATGCAGTCCATTTGACTATTGACTTATCTTAAATTAAATTTCATTTAACTTTTGACTTATTTTTTAGGGTTTACGGGAGATACACTCTAAGGTATATAAATTTTAGTTTTATAAAATGAGTTTATCTCAAGTTTTTTAGTAAAAGTTAACTTTATACGGATGAAAAGATCATACAAAAATATGAGTACACATAAATTTTTATTTAATTTGAGGTTGTGTATCACCATTATTATAAGTATATTTTTTTATGACTAAGATTAATTGAGCTTTCATTACTATAAAGTCGATAATAGGCATCACTAAATCATATTAAAATTCATATGTTCAAATATTTGTATATGTTCTTCAAATTTGTATGGTTGAATTTATCTAAAAAAATTTAAAAATAGACGTATTAACCCTATGGGATATACTAGTTAGGTAACATCTAGGGTATCTCTTTTCCACTATATTTTTTATATTTAAAATGTATTGTGAAAACAATTCGGTGTACACTCTCTCTGTTTCAAAATATAAGATCAACTTTAACTTTTCAAATTTAATATGAGAAAATTTAAAATTTAAAATTGATGTGATTCATTTAACTTTTGAATACAATAAATTCTGTAGTAGACAATTTAAGTAATTTATAATTTTCATAACGGTAGTATCTAAAATTAAGATAAAATTACATCAATTTTAATTTTGAAAATATCTCAATTTAGTTTTTGAAAAATCAACATTGATTAAATATATATTATGGGGGTCTGTTTTTTTAAGCTCTATTAAAAATTACATCACTTATTAAATTAATTTGGTAGATATACATGTAAGGAGAAAAGTAAGGATGAGGTTCAATGTAATGGATTGCAGGGAGTCTCATATGGTGCTGGCATTATTGTCCTCAGCATCCATACCCACTTGGTCCAAAAATTTTAGGATTGATTTCTGATGTCAAGGGTGACGCACAAAATTTATTTGGAATATGGAAGGATTGAATCCATCTGTTAATATATTTGTAATTTGTCTACACATATCCGTTCTAAAATATAAAAGAATACTATTAATATTATTTTTAGATATTTAAAATTGATATAAGTACATATGGTTGTTAGTATAATAATAAATATTATAAATTATTTTTAAAAATACTGCTAATTATGAGATGAAAATTATTGATGTTTCACATAGACCTCTCTTATATTATACGGATTGGGTCCTACTAACCATGCATGTGAGGAAATTATATGAAAATATCATATTTATAAATTTTGATTTTTGCCTGAGATTTATTATTTTCAAAACTTTAACTAATTATGTCAATTTTAAATTTTAAAATATCTAATATTTAAAAAGTCTATATTGATTTTATTTTGAGGAATGGAGCATGTGTGTTAACCTTATTTTATTTATTTATTTATTTTGTCCATTCAGTTTCTCTTTAGCCGGTGTGTTTAATTTAGGGACAAATGTTGCGAACTTCATATTAAATTATAAGAAATAGTCCAACATCGATTACAAATGTAATTTAATATCGGTTGATATAAGTATTAACATCTTCTTTTTGGATAACTAACTTTTCGAGATAGGTAAATGTGTTAAGGTTTGTATTATTAATGCGTTCATTCAAAAGTCATGCTTGCGGGTCGACGCACCAATAGTACAAACCTTAAGGCTTAAACCATGTGAGTTTGGATGAAAAGTGTAGAGAAGAAAAACTTCAATTACTATAGCGAAAAATGGAGGGGGAGTTATCATAACTTTTGTCCCATGTGTTTATTTTATTAGTTAAAGAGACAAAGTGGACATAAAAAAAGAATCAAAACAGAATTCTTATTATTTTGATTCTTGTCATTTGAATTGACGCTTATATGTTTAAAGAAGGGTGTTATAAAATGCAATGGATTAATTACATATATAGTACTCATATTAATAAATATTTTTTTCGTTTTAAAGTATGAGATTAATATTGATTTTAAAATATTTTTAAATTCATGATTCATTAAAAAATAATGAAACAATAAATTTTATAATAAATAATATTTTGAAAATAGTTTACTATATCCATTATTGTATTAATTAAAATTAAACAAAATTGTGTTAATTTTAAATTTAAAAATATATATTTTATAACAGAAGGAATATTTTTTTCAAAAACTTAGGGTACAAAAATGTTTACACTGGCTTGCAGCCAAATCCGGCCTCGAGTACTATAGTTGGGAAAACATGTACTAATAACTAAATCAAAATTTACATGGATCAAGTGGAGCTCCACACAAGTATCGATTATGAGAAAATGACGAGTTATCAAATCCCTCCTGCCGATACTTTAACTTCCACCTTTGTGGTATCTCCCCACACAACCTATTATAACTAAAATTCAATCTCACTAATATGGAAGCTTCTGTAATCAGTGGAGGTATTTTTCCATAAATCTTATTATGAGATATATCCAATATTTGCAATGACTCGTCCATAAAGCTTACTCGTGAGAAATCGAACTCAAAGTTATTTCGCGAGATGTCAAGGAGTTGACAACCTTTAGTCGCACCAAAAAGCATCGATGCATCTCCTGCGAGATTATTTCTCGAGAGATCAATTCGAGAGAAATTCATACTACCTAAAGAAGCTGGTAATTTACCTGAAAGCTTGTTATGAGATAGTATGAGAACGGGTAAATTGTCTGTATTTGAAATTTGACCATAAGATTCAGGTATCGATCCGGTTAGTTGATTTCTACTAAGATCTATATAAAATATATTTGGTAATGTAGGAAGCGAGGGTGGAATTGAGCCATAAAGTTTATTAAACGAGAAATCGAGAGTTGTGAGATTTATGAGGTTGGCGAGATTTTGGGGTATAGGTCCAGAGATATTGGTCCAAGTTATTTCAAGGTAAGTCAAGTGAGTAAAAGTTTCTATTGCTCGAGGGATTTCACCAACAAGAAATGGCATCTTGTGAAACCGGAGTCTCTTGAGGTATGTCAAACCGGCTAGGGCGTCCGGTTTAAGTGAACCAAAAAGATCATAAATATCTAATGTAAACTCAATAATACGATTACTTTCACAGGTAAATATGTGACAACAATTCATATGAGATGTCCATTCAGACAAGAGATCCGAATTGGAGAAACTATTTTTGAGATGTAAAATGGCAGATAAGTCATTCGGATGGCAAGGGTTCACCGGAGAGAGCCCGGAGAATAAGAGGAACAAGAAGAGGAGTAACAACATCGTTCTTAACTTGGTGACAAAGGCAAAATATTACATGTATTTATATGAAAATGTGGATATGGTTAAGTTTTGTATATGCCATATGGTCAACAATTGTGACTGTACCTTGAGACATTATTTGCGGTTCTCATTCTCTTAGAAGACTTATTGTCTATATTGGGAGTTGGGACCATTCAATGTACTTGGATTGGTGGGAGTCTCCTATAGTGCTGGCTTGGCCGCATAGTCACATTGCAAAATCTTGTATTCACATGTACTCTCTTCATCATTTGACTTCTTTCAAGTAGTTCGTTCTAAGTAAAAGTCACATTTAACTTTTGACACGATTTTATGTAAAAAAAAATTACTGTAGGAGAATTTTGTTTTGATACTATTAAGGAAGGGTATAACGTTTTAATTTTAATTTTGGAGAATTGAGGCTCGAGTTCGCGATCAAATAGTCAAGCGTGCTTCAAATTGGTAAAAAATGAGGGACAAAACTTTTTAACCTAAGTGGGCGTACCAACGAAACAACTAATAGGTGACAGAATTTATTTTCGAAAAATGTAGTTTAATTTTTATCCTTATTTCGGTCTTGTTTTTTTGCTTGCTTCATTAATCAATCTCATTCCCTCTTTTGTTATTTTTCTTATGGCTAAAAAGTTTGTAACTTGAACCATGATAACCACAATGTTTAACTATTGTCGATTCCCAAAATGCTTTTGATTAAATGTTTTATTACTGGGCTATACACATAACCTCGTGGTTGTTAACTTTATGAAACTAGGGTTTTCTTGGTTATTTATTTTTTTCACCCCAGTCACTTGTCTCACTAGTAATTTTGTATATTAATTGCCCATTTTCCCAAGACTTACTCCAACCTTAATTACAAATATAGTTAAACCCAAAAACTCATTGAATTCTTTGATACCAACGGATACATGGTGGGGTTTAGTCAACTTCATGGCAATGTATTGTGAACAGTTTGAAATACTCAATTATTGGAAAAAGTTACCTTATACAACTGTCTTGAGAAAAGATTATTTTTTATACTCCGCTCATCTCAAAAATAGTTCACTTCCTCGGTCTCACAAAAAAGAGTTTATTTATTTATAAAATAAGAATCATGTTTGTCTCTAAATATATTGAGTTTTTAGTTTACTAGTTGTGACCCGGTAGTTAAATTATGTTGTTAAATTTGAAAACACAATATCATTTTATACTATTATCAAAAAAATAGAATATTCTTACTGTGAATACAAATAGGATTCTTTTTATAAAACGAAAAGAATAATAATATTTTTTATAATTTCTATCGAAAATGGTGCTCTTTCGAAATATTTTAGTAGTAGCTGATCAAGAGAAAGTAATGAATAAAAATGGGCCTATTGACCCAAACCCTTTAATTTCCTTCTAATGTAGTCTCCAATTCCAAAAATATACCATTCTGCCCTTCATAAAATGAAGAGGCCTCAGATACCAAATGGGCAATTTTTTGCTAGCAAAACCAGTTCAAGAATCAATAGTATTGATGCTGAAGAATATGGTTAAAGTGTAACGTTCTAACACGTTATAATTAGTTATTATATTAACACTAACAAGATTAAAACTTGAATTCACAAGAAAGATCTCAATGAGAAATTCATATAATTGTCAAAGATTTTATCTCATAAAACCCTAAGATAACATATTTATAATGTTAAACTATTTTCCTATGACTAATTGAAAAAGAAAAATAATTAAATTCTAAACCAAATAAAATTATCAAAACTAAAGCTCAAAGCATAAGCGAACCAAATATAAATTAAATTACTAAATTTTTCTAACTAATAGATATGTTAAATATCCACACATGCTAAAATATATGAAAATTCGAATTTTCATTATTATTTTTCACGGTATCAAGTATTCCGTCAAGTCTCCTCTACATTTTGCATAGACAAAGCAAACAGCACTGCATTTTTCACAATGACATGAATTATCATTCCATATTGCAATCTCCCCATACTTTTGGCCCAAAATTACCAATCAATTTTTTTTAAAAAAATGTAAAATAAAATCGCTCCATATTGCAATAACAAATTTTATGACTATTGTTTGTGGGAAAATGATTTATACGATGACTAATTTTATGACGACTGTGGATTATAATCATCGTGAAATTGAAAACGATAAGATAGAATATCAATGTGTTAATCTTTTCCTTACTCCGTCTCATCTCAAGCATACGCATTCATCGACATTTAATATTAACATAAATTTATTGTCATATAAAACAAACAATATAAAAGTACTTCAAACATATATACATTGGAGCTATCTATTCGGATTCTGATGCATATTTCACAATCCATTGCTTTAGCACCAAATGCTGCTCCTCTTTCGAAATCTCAATGCTTAGTCTTGTACCAATAATATATATACGTACATATATATATATATATATATATATATATTTGTAATAATTCAATTCCTTTTCAAACGAAGAATAAAAGTATTTCTAATATTTTCTAATGTTTAGGGAATCACAAGATAACTTCATGTAATTTCCAGAGAATAATAAACATTCACAAGATCACTTATTTTGGTTCATGAAATTTCCAGAATATATGCTATTGCGCAAAATAGTCTTATGAGTCCATGATAAAACAGAATATTATTTTTTTTCAAATGGGTCAAAGAGGGAATTGTTTGTATTATCAATAAATAAATAAATAAGATAAAATGACTGCCCACATTTTATTTTCTTTAGTTAAATTTATCATTTTTGAATTTAATTTTGTACCATTTTTGACAAAATATAAGTGGAACGATTATAAGTTAAAATCATAAGAAACTATATGCCGTTTACTATCAATCCATTTTTTGTCATTTCAAAATATATTTATAATTATATACGCATACTTATTGATTATTAAAATAGTTAATTTGACGAAAAAGTTAAAACTGTGCATTATTTTGGGACAGCAAAGTAATAATTATTAAAAAATAAAAATAAACACAAAACTTACTGCATGAGCTGAACAGATTGAGCTTTAGGACTGTTATGGATAACAGTCATGTGATTTTTGGAGTAAAGCTATCTAGGCATATGGCTTTATGATCATCTTTCATCAAAATTCAATAGGAAAGTTGTGCATTCCCAAAAGAACACAACCAATGTTTTACTCCCTCCGTCCAGCAAAGATCGGATTAATTTGAATTTTAAAGTTAAATTGACTAATTTTAAAATTAAAATTTATCTCATTTTTATTTAAATATAAATAAAGAGATTATAATTATAAGAAACTATATTTAATTTACTACGACATTTAATTTTTAAAAGTCAAAAAATATAAATTAATTATCAATTCTAAAGTTAATCAATTTGACCAAAAAAGTCAAACCAAGCCAATCTTTAGGGCTAAGAGAGAGCAGAAAAACTGCAAATCAAACCGCAACCGCATTGTCACGGGCAAAACCCGCACGCGCGGTGCAATTTTATGCAAATATATAATTTTTTATATATACGAACAAACATATTATCAAATAAATACAAATATATGTAATACAAGTAATCTTTTTATATTTAATATTCTAACAATTAATATTTTTTTAAGAAATCAATTTCATTCCAAAGTTTAGAAATACAATTATCTTATTTATATATATTTTAATTTTTTTTAAAGTAAAATAAATATAAAAGTCATTCATGACTTATTAATTTTTTGTTTTTACATTTGACAAAATTAGAAGGAATATAATAGAACTAAAAGACTTCAAAAAGCAATGTTTTATAAACTATGTTGTTAATTGTTATTCTTTATTTGAAACATTCTAGTTAGTAGTTATTGTTAAGAAAAATATTAATTTGGTGTCAATTAAATTTGAATAAAAATAATACTAATTAATATTTTCAATTTGTGTTCTAAGTGTGGTTTTGCACCCGCAACCGCACTCCAAAAAATCACATTGACGCAGTTGCTAAAAGTTAAAAACCGCATATTACAATTACGGTGGGAGTTATCAAACCGCACCCCGTTCTCTCCTCTATTTACGGCACAAAGGAAGCATCATATGAGCCTTCCAAAAGAAATGTACATATTTATTAGATGTTTGGAGCCAGAAAAATAAATGACAGAAAACTTGATGCATTTATAAGATCAAGAAGCATCAACAGAAAAATTGCACGAATAATCAAACATTTTTTTATTGAAATTTTGCTTTTCATTTTAACACACTCCTAAAAAGTGCTTAATTTTCAGAACTGCAGGCTGCAGTAACTGCTTCTCTCTATTATGCAATTCAGAATTGTTACAGTTAACTTTCATGAAACAATGCAATGTAATCAAGAAAATAACTAGAGATTAATCTCGTCACATTTTCAAGTAAACAAGTGTCATATCTCAACCCAGAAAATTACCTAAAATACCAAAATGTAAAGTAAATAAAAATAACAGTAAAGTCGAGATTCTCCGATTTTTTTATAATTTGAGTCTTGCTATATATTACGAAAGATTTTAGCTATATGAATAAAGAAAATGGTGTTTTTTTTTAGAACCGGAGAGTAAGAATGACCCATGAAGGGAATAGAGCTGTGAACCAAAAAAGGGAGAAATAAAATATTCACCTAGATTTGAACTAGGTTGAGAGTGAATAAGAGGAAAAGCATCTTTGGCAAAGGTCACAAGCCTCTAAACTTTGGGGGTTCTGGTTTTGCTTTCTTTTTCAGCTTTGTACAACTTTTTTAGCATTGAGTATTCTTTTACTGCTTTTTGGCACATTGGCATTGCTGTACTAAGAAGAACAGAATGTTCTGTTCTGGATCCAAGCAACTGAATTTTATTTTATTTTTATTTTTTTGCTAATTTGGGGACGGGGTTAAACCCAGGACCAACTGAGCCAAGGCTAGTTCAAGCAACTGGTTTTGTCCGAAAGCCTATGACATATGAAAAGTATAACCACACTTTAACTAGAACGTGGGATTCTGTAGGCCGTTTCAATCTTTAACTCCCCCTGGAAGCACAATTTTGAGGGAAAACTGAATCACAAGAAAAGAAAAAAAAAACAGAAAGAGAGTGTAACTAAATTGGAAATCTCTCCTTCTCGCAAAGAATGTCACTTTTGAGTTTAACTTTTCAACTAAGATTGTAAAAGTGACTCGTTAATTGTATTTTATCCATCTTTATGAGATAAACATACAATCATTTTGCGAGATAAAAATACAATCATCTTGAGTCATTTTCGTGATCACGACAAAACCAAAAAGTTCAAATGTGACACTCTTTGTAGGACGGAGTTTTTATATATATAAAAGGCATTATAGATCAATATCAGTATTAAAGGGGGCATTAATCATTTCTATCTAAAATTCTATATCCTCGTTGAGATCAGGGGAGACGAGATAAAAGAATAAATTGAATTTTCTTACCACATACTGGAAGCCAAAGTTGTGAGGTATAGACAGAATCTCCCTTTTTGCACTATTCCTCCACAATGCAAATCTGAAGTTTTAGCATTTAGAAAATAACCCTTTAACTCTAAAAAACTAAATATAAATTGGCCAAAGTTCTTCCAAAAAGTTTATGCCTTGCCTCCATTTTGCTCTTCATCAACTTTGGTATCTACATAACTCAATGGCAGCTTCTTCAGTAAAACATTCTTTGCTTTAGGACTGAGTTTGAGATATCTTGTGAAGGGTCGCTTTGTGGTAGCTTCTCGCAGCAGGGAAGCAAGAAGAAAAAGGAGCATTATACCGGTAATGGAAGTGACAGATGCTCATAATCTTATGCCAAAAGATAGTTCAGGATCAGCTAGTGTATTTGTATTAGTTCATTTCGAAAACCAACTTAATAAAGCCGTAACTGTCCACAAAAATCTCAAACCCCATTTGGAATCAGAAACTGTTCTTCAATTTCGAAAACTCAAAAAACTACCAACACCAATCCATTGAAGTTTACAACTAGAGGAGAGGCCTATTCATGGGCTGAACTTTCTTGAAAGGGTTAGAATTCCTTTGCTCATAAATTTTCAAGAAAAGTTAGGAAGTTTATCAAATATTCCTCGTTTTTCAAAGCCGAAATTTCCCCCACAATCTTCACCACCAGCTCCAAAACAACCAATACCACCTTCTATTCTTCAACCTTACAATCCTACTATAGGAACTACCACCCTTTGTCACTTGTACATCTTATTCTTCTAAAGCTGTATCAACAGAACAAGAAAACGCCCATTCAACATCACCCGTGATCCAACCTTTTCATTCGCTTGTAGCTAATTCCAGCAAACACCAAGTACTGCATCAACCAGGCGTATTAGTGGGGAAGAGGCCAGAAGGAGTCCTTTTAACAATGCAGCATCAAGTTAATCCCCAGCTTCATCCTAGTCACCAAGAAGACTACGATTTGAAGGACACAAACCCCCAGCTTGGTGAAAGGTGGCCTAATGGAGGAGCATATGGTGGAAGAGGCTGGATGAGTGGTGAGAGATTCACAAGCACATATGACCTAGTCGAGCAGACATACTATCTTTATGTTCGAGTTGTGAAGGCCAAAGATCTTCCACCAAGCGCAATCACAGCTAGCTGTGATCCTTATGTGGAAGTGAAGCTCGGGAACTATAAAGGAAGAACAAAGCACTTCGAGAAGAAACTGAACCCCGAGTGGAACCAAGTATTTGCATTCTCCAAAGAGAGGATTCAATCATCAATCCTAGAAGTTTTTGTAAAGGATAAGGAGATGGTGGGAAGAGATGATTATCTTGGGAGGGTGGTTTTTGACATGAATGAGGTCCCAACTAGAGTTCCACCTGATAGTCCTTTGGCTCCTCAGTGGTACAGATTGGAGGATCGCAGAGGGGGAGGAAAGGTGAGGGGAGAAATTATGGTGGCGGTTTGGATGGGAACACAAGCTGATGAAGCCTTCCCAGAAGCGTGGCATGCGGATGCTGCTTTTGTTTATGGAGAAGGTTTACACAACATTAGATCCAAGGTTTATGTCTCCCCAAAACTTTGGTACCTTCGGGTTAATGTCATTGAAGCTCAGGACATAATCCCAAATGACAAAACCCGAATACCTGAAGTTTCCGTGAAAGTCCAGGTGGGAAATCAAGTGCTGAAAACCAAGATAAGTCAAGCTCGGACGCTTAATCCACTTTGGAATGAAGATTTAGTCTTTGTTGCTGCTGAACCTTTCGAGGAACAGCTGGTTCTAACTGTTGAGGACCGAGTTCACCCTACTAAAGATGATGTTCTGGGGATGATAAGCCTACCGCTGACCATTTTCGAGAAGAGGCTGGACCACAGGCCAGTTCATTCTCGTTGGTTTAACCTTGAGAAATTTGGTTTTGGTGTCCTGGAAGTTGACAGGAGGAAAGAGCTCAAGTTTTCAAGCAGGATTCACCTAAGAGTTTGTCTTGAAGGGGGATATCATGTCCTTGATGAATCAACTATGTACATTAGTGATCAAAGGCCTACTGCAAGACAGCTCTGGAAACAGCCTATTGGGATACTAGAAGTGGGGATATTAGGTGCACAAGGGCTTCTCCCAATGAAGATGAAGGATGCTCGGGGAAGTACAGATGCTTACTGTGTAGCTAAATACGGCCAGAAATGGGTTCGAACAAGAACAATTCTTGACACCTTTAGTCCCAAATGGAATGAGCAATACACTTGGGAAGTTTATGATCCGTGCACAGTAATAACATTGGGAGTTTTCGACAATTGCCACTTGGGGAACGAAAAAACCAGGTACCAGCACAGCACGAGATTCCAAAATTGGAAAGGTAAGAATTCGATTATCAACCCTTGAAGCTCATAGGATTTACACACATTCTTATCCTCTTCTTGTTCTTCACCCTTCTGGGGTGAAGAAAATGGGCGATCTCCAGCTAGCAGTTCGATTTACTAACATATCTATAGCTAACATGATATACCTATATGGGCACCCATTACTCCCCAAAATGCATTACTTGAATCCTTTCACAGTGAACCAAGTAGACAACTTGAGATACCAAGCAATGAATATTGTCGCGGTGAGGCTGGGACGAGCTGAGCCACCGCTCAGAAAGGAGGTAGTGGAATACATGTTAGATGTGGATTCTCACATGTGGAGTATGAGGAGAAGCAAAGCTAACTTCTTTCGGATAATGTCACTTTTTTCGGGGATTTTTTCGGTGAACAGATGGTTTGGGGATGTTTGTCACTGGAAGAATCCTATAACATCAGTTCTAGTTCATATCCTGTTTCTGATACTAATATGGTATCCAGAGCTGATACTTCCAACTTTTTTCCTCTACATGTTTCTTATCGGATTATGGAACTATAGGTTTAGGCCAAGGCACCCGCCTCATATGGATATTAGAGTTTCGTGGGCAGAAGCAGTGCACCCCGATGAGCTTGATGAAGAGTTTGACACATTTCCTACTTCTAGGCCGCCAGATACTGTTAGAATGAGGTATGATAGACTTCGAAGTGTGGCAGGGAGGATTCAAACAGTGGTGGGAGATATAGCAACGCAAGGAGAGAGGTTTCAGTCACTGCTTAGCTGGAGAGATCCTAGGGCGACCAGTCTCTTTATAATGTTCTGTTTGTGTGCAGCTGTGGTGCTTTACGTGACGCCATTTAGAGTGGTGGCTTTAGTTGCAGGATTGTATCTGCTACGACATCCTAGGTTCCGAAGCAAGTTACCTGCTGCTCCCAGTAATTTCTTCAAGAGACTGCCAGCTAGAACTGATAGTTTGCTCTGATATAGTGTAAGATTACCTATATAAATGTTGAAGTTATTTTCTTTTTCTTTTTTCTTTTCTGTTTGACTAATCGTTTGTATACTTTAAATGTTTGAGTTAAATAAATTTCATGTTTGAAACTTTGAATCTTTTAAGAAGGATGTCAATTTACTAAAGAGATATATGTATAATGTTCAAGGTAGTTAAACAAGCCTCTCTATTTCCATTGCTGAGGTTTGTCCTTGTAATTACTCAAGAGGGCAAGGGGAATGTTAAGTGTGTTTTGTGAAGTTTTATGTTGGTTCTCACTAACATGCTTACAATTTCTAAGGAAGTCTACTCTTTCAGGCATACTACAATGAAGACAGTTTGAAAAGTTCAAATCCTGATATCACAGATTTTAAAATATGGGATCCCCAAAGTAGGTCAAATGTTCGCAACCTTACCTCTATTTAATAGACTAACTTCACAAAATTAGGTTATTTACAAAGATTGTGAGGTACACAGGGAGATGCCTTGAGGTATTTTCCTACGAAAATGTAATCAACATCTGGAGCATAAGGAAAATCACTTTAAAGCAGTTCAGGATATCCTAGATAAGACACAGAAATTCTGAGGGTAACTTTTGATACCCAAAAAACAGTGAAACTACAGACAAAACGTCTGTGGAAATGTTGCTAGTCATGAATCTGAAGTTGTCAATTCTCAATTAAGACAAAATGATAGCATGATTTTCAAAAAAAAAAAAAAAAAGAAAAAAGAAAAGAGAGAGAATGTCAGTGGAAAATTATACACTGCAAAATTTGGATTATCTGGTATTGTTATAAAAAATATCCAGGCAACACAAACCAAAGTTCTACTTCACTTTCTCAGACAGTTCATGAGCCGCTAAAACAAACACCATCCCATGGTTTATAAAAAAATATAAAGAGAAACATAGAGAGGCCCTCAATCAAGTGAAAACAAGGTGACAAGTTAAATTTCCTGTTAGAAAATTATGTACAAAATAGAATTTTGATAACCTCTGTAACGTATCTGATATTTAATAATTCTGCACATACCTGAAGACAACCTTGCACATCGCCTCCCAACTAGACTGAAAACCAAATTCCCTTGCTTTCTATAAGGAAAAATCTTCATCTTATGAAGCATCAAGACTTATAGACTGAAAACCAAATTCCCTTGCTTTTTGTCTCTTTGTTTCAGTAAAGTTCACGAGGGATTAATTTCTAACAAACACTTGTAGCACTAAAGTTCATTCCTAGATGCTAGAGAAATTTACATTATTCGATAACCATGGTCCTATTCTCCCTAAACATGTCATTATTCACCAGAGAAACTATGGTCAACAAACAATCTCTCTATCAACTATCTCATGTATACCCAGAAACTGATGCACAACCCAAACGAAAAGAAAAATAGAAGGGAAAAAGAAAAGAAAAAAGACTACACTAAAATCACTATCTATATTAAGGCCATTGCATCAGAATGACAAAATTAATAACTAAAAGATGGTTCGAAAATTCGAGGACAACTAGATAATAAAATGCATTTCTTTTTTTTTTTCTTTTCTAGCAGAAATCCTTACAAAACAATGAAAGAAGGTTGTTTTTCCAATATTTCTACAACACAGATAGCTATCGAATATGACAACCTGGTCTCAAACATCATATCATCATGCTTACAATGTAAGCAGATACTAAGAGAATTCAGCAATCAGAAAATCAACATTAATTGGTCTTAGCATGCAGTTTAATTTGAAATAATTATCACAAATGGATAAGCGGAATTTGTGTATGGGATAATAAAACATGACAATTGACATCAAAATCCAACACTTTCAGATACGAGTAAAGAAGACAAAAATGATCATCCAGAGAATAGTGGTATAACATAAATATAGCTGATTGTCTTAACAACGGGACCTCAAAAGGAAACAAAGAGTTCTCACAATAAACTGTCTGTTTTCGTAGGTAATCTCCTGAAGAAACTAATGGGAACCAAAGGACGCTTATGGCGGAATCTTGGATGCCTTAACACATAAAAACCCATTAAAACGGCCATAACCCGACAGGGAGTAAGGAAGAGTACTATAGCAGCAACAAAACAGAAGATCAGAAACAGAGCCGTGGCCCTGGGGTCTCGCCAACTGAGCAGATTATGCACCCTCTCCACTTGACTGGCCAAGTCACCAGCCACAGTTTGTATCCTCGAGGTGATACTTCTCAGTCGATCATATCTCATTTTTAGGACTTCACCTTGCTTAGAAGTTGGAAATGTATCAAACTCTTCATCTAATTCGTCTCCATGTGCTGTATGAGCAAGAGATAGTTTAATATCCATGTGGGGAGGGTATCTTGGCCTCAACCTGTACTTTGAAATCCCAATCAAGAAAATATAGAGACACATTGTGCCTAAAACCATCTGTGGGAAATAAACTAGTACCAAGAACAGTATGTGAACAAGAATTGTAATGAAAGGGCTCTTCCAATTGCATATCTGATTAAACCATCTGCAAAATGTAGCAAAGCCAGTCAGCACATCAATGATCCTGAAATAATTGGCTTTGCTTTTGCGAACACTCCACATTTGTGAACCCACGTCAAGCATATATTCCACAACCTCCTTCCTCAGTGGCGGCTCAGCACGGCTCAGCCTCGTGGAGACAATCTGAGTAGCCTGATGTCTTAAAGTATCAATCTGATATATAGTTAAGGGGTGAAGATAATGCATTATTGGCAGCAGAGGCTGTGTGTACATTTGGAGCAAATTGATCAGAGATGTGCAACTAAACCGCACAGCCAATTGAATTTCCCCCATCTTCTTAACTCCAGAAGGATCTAAAACTATAAGTGGGTAAGAATGTGTGTACACCCTATCAGTTTCAAGTGTAGATAGCCGAATCCTCACCTTCCCCAATTTCGGATCCTTTGCACCCCCACCCTTGTCAACCCCTTGTAGATGTTGATTATCAAAAACACCTATGGTTATGACAGTACATGGATCAAAAACCTCCCATGTGTATTGCTCATTCCATTTAGGACTAAGATTACTCATGATTGTCCTCGTCCGAATCCATTTCTGCCCGTATTTGGCCACACAATAAGCATCTGTGGAACCATGACCATTTTTAGTCTTCATTGCTGACAGTCCTTGAGCACTCAAAATCCCCAATTCCAGAACACCAATGCTGGGTGTCCACAACTGCTTGGCTGTTGCCCTAAGATCACTACTGTAGTGAGTTAATTCATCTAGGACATGGTACCCACCATCCAAATAGATCCTTAAATTAATCCTACTATTCAACTTTGCCTCATTCTTCTGTCTATTTTCTCCTGTCACATGCTTCTCAAGACTATACCATCTACTTGTGGCAGATTTATGATCCACCCTCTTCTCCACATTCTGTAAAGGGATGGAACACTTGCCCAAAACTTCATCCTTGTTGGCGGAAACTCTATCCTCCAAACTCAAAACCAAGGGCTCTTCAAAAGGTTCTGCCACCACAAACATCAAATCCTCATTCCACAATGGAGCCCTGCCAGAAGAAATTTTTGTCCTCAAAACCAAATTTCCAAGCCCAGCCTTCACAAAAAACTCCGGTTGCCTATTATTCCTTTCACTAAGCTGCAACTCCTGAGCCTCAATCACATTAACTCTAACATACCAAAGCCTAGGTGAAAGATACACCTTTGATCTTATATTCGCAATACCATCACCACTAACCACAGTAGCATCCAAATGCCAAGCCTCCGGGAAAGCTTCATCAGCCTGTGTCCCCATCCAAACAGCCAACATCAATTCCCCTTTAGACCTCTTCCCCTCTTTGTTATCCAACCTATACCATTGCGGCGCCAAAGGACTATCAGGTGGAACTCTTTTGGGCACCTCACTAACATCAAAACTGACCTTCCCAATAAAATCATCCTTGTTGTTATTATCCTTATCCTTCACCAAAACCCCAATACTAGGAGATTGAATCCGATCTCTCAGTAATGCAAATACTTGGTTCCACTCAGGATTAGACATATCCTCAAAATGTTTGGTAACACCCCTAAAGTTACCAAGCTGCAATTCAATATAAGGATCAGGAAAATCATCACCATTCTTTTGGCGCAGCTCCTTGGCCTTAACCACCCTCACAAAGAGATAATGCATTTGCTCAACAAGATCAAAAGCTGTCCCCACCCTGTCATTGCCAGGAACCCTTCCACCTCCAAGGCTTGGTGAGGTCTCCCTGAGATCAAATTCCACATTTGGGTTTGAATTTGGATTAGGGTTTAACTTCTGGGTCTGGTTTTGATTTGGGTTTTTGTTCTGGTTTTGGTTTTGATTTTGATTTGGGTTTTGGTTTTGGCCTTGGTTTTGCTTCCCCATTGCAATAATATTTGAAAACTGAAACAAAAGCAGAGGAAAACAGTGAAATGTAAGTATATAACTACAAATATTACTATGGAAATAAAGGATTTGAAACGAATTAGATTTTTGAAAATTTTCAAACCCTTGAAAAATGGGATGATATCAAGAATTTACCACAGACGTTACAAATGTAGAGTTACTGTAAAGACACAACTTGAAATATGTCCCGAAAATTTTGTAATCGGATTTTTTTTATAAAAAAAAATCCCAAAAGAAACAAACGGTTATGCATTGATTATTCTGAGGAAACCCAGGAATTCTAATCAGTTTTGGACGGAGGAAAATATTGTCCCAAATTCAAACAAAACCCATTTCAACTGATACCATGAACAGGATAATAGATATATGTATGTATGTCTATATATGCAGATATATATAGAAGAGATGTAACTGTTCCAAACCTTGAGTTTATTGCATTTACTTATGGGACTGATGAAGAGAGACAGAAACAGAGAGTGGAGAAAACAACTCCATTAGTTTAGATTAATGAAC
The DNA here is from genome assembly GCA_034770075.1 of Aralia elata. NCBI lineage: Eukaryota > Viridiplantae > Streptophyta > Magnoliopsida > Apiales > Araliaceae > Aralia > Aralia elata. The sequence goes on from JAVJAP010000153.1 coordinate 169,503, forward strand.
TGCAAATTTACAAAACAACATTAGACAGAAAATAAATAAAAAATCCCATAAATCCTTGCATCAATTTAACCCATCATCTCTAAAGCAGCCATTAAAATCTTTGAAAACATATTGAATCATATACTTACATATATGTGTGTGTGTGTGTGTACATATATACATGTATATGCAGAGATAGAAACACAGAGCATAACAAAAACAAACAGAGGGAATGTGGGTACCATGAGAGATGGGTGTTACAGAAATGTTATTAGTGGGGAATTCAAGAGTTATCTGAAGCCTGAATGGTCTGTAATTTGTATCAGTGAAGTCCAATGAGGGGAAATTTGCTGAAAATAAAGCGAAAAAATGTGATTGCAGAGGGAGAGAGAAAGAGAGAGGAAATGGAGCAGTGAAAAAGCTGTCTGTAGCCTGTACTCCCTAGGCCGTAGGGATTATGTGAGTGATGAATCTATTACTATTTAATTTGGAATATATTTGTGTTAGCTTTGGTTCCAAGGAAAGAAATGCTGCTTCTATTTCTTCAGTTTTGGGGCCTGGTTGCCGGAAAAATTTGGACCCAAAGATGATGGCAGAATTGGAAGAAAATTGAACTCGGTTGAAGAACTTTATAAAATGAAATTCTACTTTTTTTTCCCTAAATCTCAATACATTTATTGTTTATAAAAAATGAATCTCTTATTTTTGAAATGAATAAAAAAATTATATATAATTTTGAAATACATGGATTTTACGTATATATGTATAGTAATTGATAAAAATGTTTTTAACTAATGTTGCGTTTGGATTGGTGGAATAAGAGAGAGAATGAAATAAAAAAAATTGTGTTTGGTTCCTTGAGGGAGAGAGAACATATGAAATAACTCATTTCAATTAGAATGGAATGAATCATTCCACTGTTCATACCATTCCTTCAATCCAAACATAACATTAGGTAGGATTGTCAATTGGGCTAAATGAGTCGAGTTTAAGACTATTCAAGCTCAGCCCAATTAAATATTAACAAGCTCGGGCTCAATTTATTCGGATTTATAATATATTGCTCAAATGCAGTTCATACAACTCATTATTAAAATCATATTACCTCATTTGACAACCTATTGGTAGAACATTAAAATCTTTGCAAGTTACAAGATCAAAATGACACTAAAAAATAAGAAGTTTGAACTTCAAACATATAAATAACCATGTTCATAATACATCTTCAAATTATTTAGATAAAACTAATTAAAATGATAAAAACATATTTCATTCATGTTCAACTCTTCTTCTAACAAAATGTTGCAACTACTTTTTCATTTTGAATGGCCTAGTAGCTGCAGCCAAGGGCGGGTGGGAATCTAAACACTAGTCCAGATTCAATACAAAGAAAAACAAGAAAGTAAAAAACTACAGTAAGAGGCTAAGAAAATGAACAACTTTAAAGAAAATATGATACGTAATTTTAAGTTGAAGATATTAGTATAAATATAAATTGAAAGTGTGAATATGTAATGATTAAAATAACCAGTCCATATAATTTACAAGTTTTTAAAATTATAATTTGATTGGGTCTATAATTGGCCGAACGACTTAATGACCAAATTTGGCTTAAATTTTATTTCGAGTTTGAATTTTTGTCTAAGTTGTGCTCAACTCACTCTCAAATTAAATTTAAACGAGTCGAACAATCAAATTTCAGACTTGATCGACCCAATTGACACTAAAGACTAGTATATATGTAGTAATTTGCTAGAGTCTGAAAATTATAATGAAATACAAATGGTAAAAATTAAAGGGCATATATTACCTTTTTTACTAAATTTATGATGTTTAAGAGATAAATATCCAGAGCACTTATCCCATTTTTTCACCCTGAGTGCTTTATGTAATGGGACCATTGCTTTACCACGAGTGTTCCATGCAATGAGGTCCATGGCTTCGTTCCAGGTGTTTCAGGCATTAATCTTATCTCCCGGATATAGTATAATTGTCCCTTCCGTCTTATTAATTTTCGAATTGCTACATCTTCGTATCAAATAATTTAATTGCTTTAATGCAAATGAATCATATCACAATTTGTGTAATAAAATTTTTTCAAATTTAATAGCAAAATTTAATGTGATAGTATTTGCTATGATACTACATGTTAACACTAAATTAGGATATGTAGTTATTATGAATCTCTTACCTTCCTCATAATTTTGTAACAACCATTTTCATATTATTATTATTATTATTATTTTGAAAGCCCTACTTCTTAGGAACACTATAATTTATAATTAAGTATATCATCAATATTATAATATCAAATTTCATCGAAAAAGAAAAAAATAAACTCACAAACAAGTCTCACATAAAAAGGAAACAAACTTCTAATAATGAAAAAAATAAACTCACCCAAAATGATAATCGAATCCAAAACCTATAAATCACTGGGTTAAGATCTTATCGACATTTTCATATTATTTTGGTTGACTAACAAAGAAACTAATGGGTTATTATTTAAAATATATGAACGCGCCCTTCCAAGGTAGAGGCCAATTTAATTTAATTATTAAATATTTTTGTATTACAACAAAATCAATTATCATATGTATTATTATTGACTATTAAAAAGTCAATAATAATCTTATATTTTGATATGGAGAGAGTATATCAAAGTAGCCGTCCCTAGGTTTTTGTCACTTTAAAAATTATAATGTGATTTTTGGGTAAAAACAAGTTTTATTGCGACAAGTATTTAAAATTGATTTTAATTTAATTGTATGGAAAATTAGAAGGACTGAAGTTACAGTGTCCCTAGTTGGTATTTGTTTTTAAAAGGACATACTAACTCGTCCGAATTTTGTTCATTTTTAAAATAATGGCCCTTTATAAGCTTAAGCGAAAAAAAATATTAGACTATTATAGATATTATAAGCTGTAAAATTATTATATTTTGTAACTATCCTACTTGATATATTGTTGCATGTTATCCTTAACCAATTATAAAATTAATTGCAAGTATGAACAAAAAACACTTGGGATACTGATTCCAACCGGTCTAAAATGGATAATTCTTTCGGCCAATTTTCTTTCTTTTGTCATCAAGAGAGCTCTAGTCGATCATTTTTTTAGGCTATGATCGATAAATGGCCAGGCGATTACCCTTATTTTCATATTTGTAATTAGACCCGGCAAAGAATAGTTATGGTTGATTTTGAGTTATACAAAAATATTTATGGGTATTGAAAACCAAAACCATATACCTCACTTAAAATATAGTTTAAAATGGTTTCAACCCATATAGTTATGAGTTGAAACTAGTTAACCATTTTTCATGTATCCATTTGAACTGTGAATTGGAGGAATTTCCTGACTGTCCAAACTCCAAAATGGCAACCATGCATGTTTTGATAATTAAATTTATTTTCATACACTTGTAAAATCTAAATACTCCCTCCCAATTTCAAAAAAAAAAAAATTATTTTTGTTTAGATTAATTTATTTAGAATGAGAAAGTGAATTAATTTTTTTAAAATAGAAAGTAAGAAGCCTTTTTTGTCTGACAATCTCTTAATTAATGTACCAAAAAATATTTAATACCTGATAATCTCTTAGTTAATGTACCAAACTTTACTTTATATTAATTTATAAAATATGTACAATTAAAATTTTGTTCATATGTACAGTTATATTAATTTATAAAATGTTGTTATTTATAAAATTATATTAACTTATTAAATAATATCCTTAATCTCTTCAAACTTTTTACTTTCTCAGTTTAAATTTTTGAACTCTCTCTCACTATTTTTTTTTTCAATTTCTCTATCTAAAACATTCAAAATTTTCATGTCAAAAATCACTTTTTCTCTAAAAATTTGAATTTAATTATTGAACTATACCCATCAATACGAAATAAATTGGCATGAAAGTGAATATAGATTTGGAATCTGTTACGAACAAAATGGAAGATGCGGCGAAGAAATATGAACAAAATATGTTACGAGAGAGAAACAAAAGAAACTTTTGATTTATACTGTTTCAAAGTTATGGAGTAAGACATTAATTCCTCAATAAAATCAACAAAATTGACACATTTTTATCTCCGGTGATAAAATGGCCGGATGGGCAAAAAAGGAAAAATATTGTCTTTAAAACATTTGGGAGTTGATTGTTGATTTTCAAACTTGTGGGTTAAAAACGAAAAAACTGGTTAACTTAAAGGCATAGTTTTGTCATTGCCCCTTATAAATATGTCAAATGTCAAATGTCTAATTGTACTATTAATCGTAAAATATATTATTTTAAAAATTAAAATTTTCAACCTCCAAAAAGTGCATATCTTACTTGGATGTGATAAATTTATATCTTTTAAAAGTCAAAATTTCACAAGCTTTTAAAAGTCAAAGTAAGACTTTTTTTTCTTTTTTATATTGAAACAAAGGAGTATCATAACTCCCTTTATTTATTTTTAATTGATGTTTTAAGTTAAAACACAAATATTAAAAAATATAATCAATGTTTTGTTTAATTGATCAAATTGAATATAATTAAAATCTCAATATTACTCATTTAAAATTTATTACAAAGATGAAAGAAAAATAAATTAATATTTAATGTAAGGATAATATAAAAAATTAAGCAATTAATTATTTCTTGTCTATAAATAACAAATAAAAAAGAACAATTTTATCTCTCTAAAAAGATAGATAAAAAAGAACAAATGGAGTATTATCAAAGAAAAATACAAGTATGTCTTTGAAACCGAAAAAATTTGAGGAAAAAGTAAAGAAAATACAATGACATTAAAAAATTTTAATCGAGTTATCTTAATCGTTAATTATGTTTTTTTATCTGTCATTTATGGATTTCACGTAAGCATTAATGACTTAATTTATCACATTATCCCTACATTAAATACTAATTTATTTCTCTTTCATATTTTCAATAAATTTTAAAAGAATAAGTTAATAATATATGTGTAATTTAATGAATCAGACAAATCATCAATTATATTTCCTAACTGTTATATTTTCTCCTAAAACGTCAATTAAAAGGAACCCACAGTAGTATTTCTTTCTCTTCTTTTTTTTTTCTTTCTCTTCTTTTTTTTTCTTCATACTATCGATACATTAATTATTGATTTGTTTCTTCTTCTTTTTTATTTTTATTTTTTATATATTTTTAATGAATTTTAAAAGAATAAATTTTATATTATATTTGTAATTTAATCAATCAAACAAATCATTAATTACATTCTTAATTTTTATATTTTTTCCCTAAAAACATCAATTGAAAAGTAACTGAGGTATTATTTCTCTCCCTTCTTCGTTATTTTCCTTCCTTCCTATTTTTTTTTGAATGTCCTAATTTATTATAATAATTTCTCCTAACCTAGAGGGAGGGGTCTATGTGTGGTTATTGTATTATATATATATATAACTCTATTTATTAATTTTCATCAGAAGAAATTTATTACCAAACCAACTATTACCCTCATTTTGTCTATTATTGTGTCATAAATGGATTAATATTAGGATACTAAATGTGTAATTAATTATTGTATTATATATATATTTATTATGATTTGATTTAACGTAGGGACAAATTTTGAAGAGTTTTATTTTTATTTTAGTTAAGTATGTTATTATAGTGTCATAATTGGATTAATATTAGGACCCTAAATGTGTGGTTATTGTATTATATATATAACTCCATATATTAATTTTTATCAGAAGAAATTTATTGTGGCTTATAACATCTGTCAGAAGGAATTTATTACCCTCATTTTGCTTCTTTATATATAGTACTCCCTCCGTCCTAAATTAATTGCTTTTCTAGAACTTTTTTAAGTCAAATTGACTATTTTTAAAATTAATAATTAAGCATATATAAATATATTTCTAAAATTATAAAAATTAAAATTAGTAATAAATTGTATATACTTTCTTTTGGTTATAATATCTTCACCTATATATTAGTAAAAATAGTAAAAAGATTAGTTTTAAAAATAGTCAATTTGACTTTAAAAAGTCCTAGAAATACAATTAATTTGAGACGGAGGGAATAATAGTTTTTCATTAAAAAAAAGGTGGCCTAAAATAAATACAAATTTTTGAACGATAAAATCCATCATATAACAAACCACATGCCCCTTCAGCCACTTTTTGAAAAAGCTTTCTGATTTCTTTTTCAAAAGTTGGTGCAGAAAGTATAAGCTACAAGACCAGAAAGCTTATTCCATATAAAGCTATACATATATATATATATATATATATATATATATGTGTGTGTGTGTGTGTGTGTGTGTATGCTTGCATAACTAGATCATGTCAAATTGCTTCATGTCTCATATTTGATATCTCCTCCTTACACATTATTATATATACCACGATTTTTCAGGTGTTAATGCCTGTAAAATTAGCTATATCAAAGTTCATCGTGAAGGGTAATTGCTAAATATTGGAGATGGGAAAGGTTTTGTTGGTTGCGCTCTCACTGGCACCGGTTGCCGGGGCGGTGAAGAGCGTAAAGTTCGTGGGAGTTATACGAGAGGTGGAGGAGCCACCACACAGTTTCCAGAGATTTAACGGAGTAGCAGAAGCGGTTCGATGTGTTCAAGTTTAATGTGCATCACATTCACAAAGTGAACAAGATGAACAAGCCTTACAAGTTGCAACTCAAACAAGTTTGTTGATATGACCAACCATGAGTTCAGAAGCTCCTATGGTGGTTCTAAAGTCAAAGTGTCAAACACTACCGGATTCGTGCATAGCAAGAACGTAAATCTGCCACCATCCATTGATTGGAGGAAGCAAGGAGCAGTCAGTCACTCATGTCAAAGACCAAGGCAAATGTGGTAATTAATAAGCACTCTGAATTAAAATTTTAAAATTTATTACTAATTTACTATAATATGAAATTAAAGGTTGTTAGAAATATTCGACCAATATATGCTCATTTGAAATCACGTCTTGATTCAAAAGATTAAATGCATATATGTACTCAATTTTTCTCCTCATGTTTCGATGTGTGACTTTATTATCACGCGATACCTCAACAATCTCCCCCGAACGCGTGACCTCTCCATCCACATTAACACCAAGCTCTCCCTTAAACTTATCTCTCGTTTGATCCACCAAAAACCTTCCCGAGAAGAGCCCACCACTTGTTCAAAGAGTACATCACGGCACGTCTCTCCTTAATTCATTGAGCTCAACCCATCACGTCTCTCCTTAATGACGAGCCCACAAGAGTTCACCACTTGCTCAATGAATTACTTGCATCCATCATGCGCAGTCCATATCATATATATGATTCATGGCCCACAAAAGGTTAACCTAGCTATTAAGTCTTAGAGCATATATGTCTTCAATTTTATTTTTTTTTATATTTTGATGTGGGACTTTACTATCACGTGGTACTTCAACAAGTTTGTCACAAGTGGCTAAGTGAAAAAGATTTTTTCAACTCACGAGTTTTCAAAGTGTTACAAGTAGTTGCTGGGCATTTTCAACTATAGTTCGAGTATCAATAAAAGTAAACCAAAGGAGTTGAGCTCTTTATCTGAGTAAGAGCTCGTTGATTGTGAATCGGATAACCAAGGTTGCAATGGCGGATTAATAGAGAACGCATTGGAGTTCATTAAGCAAAATGGTGGGGTCATAACCGAGAGTTTATACCTTTACCGGGCAAGAGATGGGGATTGTGATGCATCAAAGGTTAATACAATTTCTTTTAATGAAGTATATATTTTTGACGCGAAACCAGTATAATTGAAAAGCTAATTAACTTAGTGGACTAGTGTGTGTGTATATATATATATATATATATAGGTGACAAAACCTTATACTTTTCATTACAAAACTAATAAACCGGAAAAAAATGGATTATTTTGTGAAAGAATTTTTGGGCCTATCAAAAGCGGAATTTGTGCTTGTGGAAATTATCGAGTAATCGGGAATGAAAAAGAAGACCCGAAATTTTGTGAACAATGCGGAGTTGAATTTGTTGATTCTCGGATACGAAGATATCAAATGGGGTACCAATCCACAGCAAGCGTTTGCCGCAGCAACCAAATTGTTCCCTGTCGCTACAGGCTGTAGCGGCAGTAGTGTTTGGCTTTTTTTGGTTATTTGTCGCTACAGGCTGTAGAGGCAGGGGAATTTTTTTTTTTTTTTTTTTTTTAGCAAATGTTAGTTGGCTTACAATAGGTATTAGTTTTTTATCTCCTTATCCTTATGTACTTTCATACCCAACTCAACTGTCATTTATTATCATAAAGTATATTATAAAAATATACAAAATTTTAATTTCTTCCAATATATTAAAAACTTATAGATATATTTTATTTTTAAGTTAATTTATGAAATACTAAAATATAAAATATAAAAATTTTAAAAGTAACAAATAAATAGATAGTATCATAATAAAAATAACAAATATTTATTATTATATTTGTTACTTTTAAAATTTTAAAATTTTATATTTTAGTATTTCATAAATTAACTTAAAAATAAAATATATCTATAAGTTTTTAATATATTGGAAGAAATTAAAATTTTATATATTTTTATAATATACTTTATGATAATAAATGACATTTGGGTTGGGTATGCAAGTACATAAGGATAAGGATCAAAAATCTGATACCTATTATAAGCCAACTAACCTTTGCTGCAAAAAAAAAAAAAAAAAAAAAAAAAATTCTCCCCCTGCCGCTACAGGCTGTAGCGGCAGATACCAGTAGCGGCAGGGAACAATTTGGTTGCTGCAGCAAACGCTTGCTGTGGATTGGTACCCATATATATATATATATATATATATATATATATATATATATTAATGCAAGCATACAAATGTTTATTTGGAATTACAGATGAATGCTCCTGTAGTTAAGATTGATGGGCATGAAAATGTACCTGAAAATGATGAGAATGCCTTGATGAAAGCTGTTGCAAACCAGCCTGTATCGGTTGCTATTAATGCTGACGGTTCAGATTTTAATTTTACAAAGAAGTAATTTTATTTTATTCTTTTGTTCACAATGCTCTCGCAAATAGCAGAGTCTAATCAAATGTAGGCAGCTTAATTTACTCGTATAAAATCGTTAATTATGAATACAAATTAAGGAACCATACCACACTAGTACAAAGAATGCTTCAAAATTGAGTTATGGAATGCATGGTGTATATGGTGGAGAATGTGGGACGGAGCTAGATCATGGGGTGGCCATTGTGGGCTACGGAACACACCTCTAGCTGGGACAGAGTGCTGGATAGTCCAAAATTCTTGGGGGTGCGAATGGAGAGAACAAAGTTACTTAAGGATGCAACGTGTGGTATCAATGGAGAAGAAGAGCTATACGGTATAGCCATGGAGGCCTCTTACCTGATCAAGTTGACAGCTGATAACCCGAAAAGAGGCCCTCTAAGGGATGAGCTTTGAAAGGCTCGAACCAATAAACATAAATCAGCAGCAAGCTGATGTACTTCTTTTTGGTTTAGTTAACCCCATATATATATATATATATATATATATATATATATATATATATATGAGGACTGATCCACAGAAAACGTTAGTTATGGGCACTGTTTAAGCTAACACATATCTAGTCATTCAATATAAGATCCAAGGGCAGGATTTGAACACGACCACTAGAGGGAGTAGCGGCCAGATATTAAAATAATTAAATATTATCTTGGCCGCTAGAGGGAGTAGCGACTAGTCAAAACGACAGCGTTTTAACTGGCCGCTACTCCCTCTAGCGGCCAAGATGAAAATTAAAATATTATCTTGGCCGCTAGAGGGAGTAGGGGCCAATATGAAAATTAAGTTGTCCCCCTGCTTTGGTTATCATGCTTTTCTTTTGATTCTAGTTGCTTCTGGTATTTGAGGTCTGAGGAGCCTTGTGAATTATCTCTTTGTTAATAGTTGTATTATCACTTTATTGTAGTAGAAACAATATAGAATGCAAAGGAAGGACAATTTATGCTCCCAAAAGAAATTAAAAGCATTTTAAGTGGAAAAGACATAACGGCCCTGAATAAAGCACAACCATCCAATCCCTATTTAAATCTGATAAAGAAACTCTCGAAAAGACCCCATACTAGAGGCCAAAGAGATGCATAAAAGGACATTATCCCAAAACAAGTGGTTGTAAAAAGTTGAACGCATAATAACCAAAGTGGGGGGACAACTTAATTTTCATATTGGCCGTTGCTCTCTCTAGCGGCCAATATGAAAATTAAAATAATTAAATATTATCTTGGCCGCTAGAGGGAGTAGCGGTTAGTTAAAACGTTGTCGTTTTGACTGACCGCTACTCTCTCTAGCGGCCAAGATAATATTTAATTATTTTAATATCTGACCGCTACTCCCTCTAGCGGCCGTGCCCAAATCATGTCATTGGATCTTATATTGAACGACTAGATATGCGTTAGCTCAAACAGTGCTCATAGTTAACGTTTTCTGTGGATCAGTCCCCTATATATATATATATATATGTGTGTGTGTGTGTGTGTGTGTGTGGAGGTCATTAATATTCCTCCCAATAGATCATAAACTCTGTCTGGTGATTTGTGTGGGCTTATATAGGGCAGGGCAGTCTGTAATATATATATATATATATATATATATATATATTTATTATAGATCAAAAATGAGCATATGTCATCTCTATCGTTCAATATAGGAATCAACGGTCGAGATTAAAATTGAAACATTCACGTTCGCTATTATTAGTAGCGGGCAACGGGTTACGTCCGCACGACGATACTATTTTCAGCGTCATCCGCTACTATTAGTAGCGGACATACTATTAGTAGCGGACGTAACCCATTGTCCGCTACTAATAGTAGCAGACATGAATTTTTCAGTTCTAATCTCAGTCGTTGGTTCTGATATTGAAACGATAGAGATAGTGTATGCTCATAGTAAATACATGCTATGGATCATTCCCCATATATATATATATATATATATATATATATATATATGTACAGAACGGATCAAGAGCATACTCCCTTAAATGACATACCAAGCATACCCCTTTTAGCGACGGACCGAGCGACGATTTGGTCCGTCGCCATAGATCCGGTTTGTCGCTATAACTTTTAACGACGGACAACATATAGCGTTGGACCTATCGCTAGACTGGACCTATGACGACGGACCAAACCGTAGCCCAGTCCGTCGCTAAAGGGGGTATGATTAGTATGTCATTTAAGAGGGTATGCTCTTGAAATACACTATATATATATATATAAATATATATATATATATATATATATAGGGTTTCTTTGTCACTAGGTTCGATGATAATAAAACCCATTTCATTAGTGAAAATGGAAAAGAACTAATACATACTTATTTTTATCATTTTTTTTTCTTTCATTGATTTGAAACATTTAGAATTTACTTTTCTTTTAATGGGATGATACTAGTTAAATAGAGATAGGTCGACAGAATTTGGTACTACTTAGTGAGCGATGGCAGGTCGACATTGGGTCTCAGTCAAAAAAATTATTTATTGACGCTCTTTCGGCTATACAACTGAGAGGAGGAAACTTTCCTATCAATTTAAATGATGCAAATTTTATGATGCAAATAATAGTAGTGGTAGTTCACTCAGTTTATGATATTACATTGTTTTACCAGTACAAACAATTTTCCTATCAATTTAAATGATGCAACCTTTATTGGTTTCCAAAAAAATAAAAAACCTACAGCCTCAAAGCAATAACATCATAAGCTGCCACACGATCAAAATCCAGAACCAATAAATAATTTCATCAATTTAAACATTTAATAATAATTTAATCATTCATCAATTCAATTATTCAAACATTTCATCATAATTTCATCAAAACATCAACTAACCTTATTCAATAATTTCAATTATTTCACAACCAATATATCATAAATTATAAATATTCCATAAATTGATAAATATACAATATTAATTCTTATATTCAATGAAAATAACACAATCTCTAATTCATGGCATAACTAACACAAAAATTAAGCAATCTCTAATTCATGGCATAACTAACACAAACTCTAAATCTATCATTTAATATTTTAATGGCAAAATTAAGCACAATTGCACAAATAATTAAGAAACCTGGAGAGACAAAGGGAGAACCGCCCAGGCGCCCACCGGAGAAGAAGCTGCAGCCTGCAGGAGGAAGAGGAACTTGGAGTAGGCAATAAGGTGGAGAACTGCGGAAGGGAAAAGAAAAGTAGAACAGCCCAGCAGTAGCATTCAAAAGAGGCGGAGGCGGAAGGCTTAAGAATTTTTTTTTAACCCTACATGAAACGACGTCGTTTCATGTAAGGTTAAAAAAAAAATTAACCTGTTACCTGGTTGCGCCGAACTGCCGAAGAGAAGAAGAAGGCTGAAGGCTGGCCGCTGGCGGCGGGCGGGCGGTGGCGGCGAGCAGGGTACCAGGGTCGTTTGCCCCCCTCCGACCCCCCCTAGTTCCGCCACTGTGTCTTGTGATGGGTTTGTTGATAGTATGAGTTGAATTTAATTGGGCAACAAAATTTTGTCAACAGCTAGGGATCATGAAAGCTTGATGATGGTAACTGGATTCTAGGTGCATGGTGATTAAAGGTGGTTGTGGCAATGGTGGTAGTTATGAAGGTTTTTAAGATTTGGGTGGAGTTAATTTAAAGAACATTCTTGGTATAATGTTCTGATCCATTGTTTTGGAGGTGATTGTTGTATAATCTGTTTCATAGGATTTGTTAAAGTTCTTTTAATAAGGTTTTAGTCAATTTAATTTCTAGTATTCTTGTTTTATTTTTTAATTTTTTAAATTTGCTTTAATCCCATACATGTATTTTATTTTTTATTTTTGTCTAAAAATAATAATTCAGTATTCAATTTATACTGAATTCATGTAAAATTGAAACTTGTCCAACTCTGTTGTTAAAATGGGCGGACCGGAAAAAAAAGGAATAAATGGTCTTTTAAAAAATAATTGGGGAGTTGATTGTTGATTTTCAAAGTTGTAGATTAAAAACGAAAAACTTGTTAATTTGAGGGTACAATTTTGTCATTATCCCTTGTAAATATGTCAAATGTCTTATTTTACTATTAATCGTAAAATATATTACTTTAAAAATTGAAATTTGCATCCTCTGCATGTTACATGAATATGATAAATTCATATATTTTTAAACTCAAAATTTCACAAACTTTTAAAAGTCTACTGTAAGACTCATTTTTTTTTTCTTTTTTATATAGAAACTAAGGAGTATCATAACTCCCTTTATTCCTTTTTTTATTGATGTTTTAAGTTAAAATATAAATATTAAAAAATATAATCAATGTTTTGTTTGATTGACCAAATTGGATATAAAATCTCAATATTATATTTTTAAATTCACTAAATAGATGATAGAAAAATAAATTAGTATTTAATGTAGAGATAATATGAAAATTGACTATTTGATAAAACTGAATGAAATGTTCTGAATAATTAAGGACGTTTGAATGACTAATGAAATAGATATTCTGAATCAAAATTGAATACTGAATGAATAAAATTTGGTAATTATCTTTTTGAAACATCTAAATAAAAATACTTTCCCATTTTAACCCCTCAATGCTATTTTGAAATATTATTATTAATAATAATAAATGGACTTTAAATCATGTAATGATAAATTTCCTTTTATAATCTAAAATATATTATTTTTAAATATAATAATATAATTATAAAAAGTAGATTAATATTAGATATTATAATATTTCTTTCATTCCAAAATATAAGGCTGTCATTGAATTTTTGAAATCAAAGTTTAAAAATTTTGAAATTGGTTCATAATCATTTAATTTTAATTAGTATAAGATGAACACATTACTAACTATAAAATTTATTATTTTATAATTTTAAATGAATTATAAAAATATATATTTTAAAAAAAATCTCAAATTAACATTTAAAAAGTTGATAATAATTTTATATTCACGGTCTTTGAAGTTTAGCAATGGGAGGAGAAATAAAGAAACAATCCAAAATCACTTTTTATCATGGGTAAAGTCAAACTTATAAAAACCTTTATGTTACGTTTAGATTGAAAAAATATAATGAGTTGAGAAATAGAATAGAAAAAGAAATAAAATAAAGAGTGAAATAATTCATTTTAATTTTGATTGGAATAAGTCATTTCATACCCTCACTCAAGAAATAAAATTTATAAATTTAAAAAAATAAAAATGATTCATTTCATTTTAATAGAATAATCAAACACAAATTTTTTCATTTCCTATTAGTCATTTTATTTCTATCAAATTTCTTTAATCTAAACAAAGCATTACTTTATTTGTCTAACTTTTTTGTAGACTACTAGTACAAGTCATAAATATTAACTTACAGCCTTTGCAAACCCACAAGGAATGACCAATGGAAGGACGATTTCGCTTTTTGTCCAAACTAAAATTCCATTAAGTGACGGGTAAGATTTATAAAAAAAATATATATATATAAATGATAAATAAAAAAAATTAATTTTACTTTTTAAAAAGAAATATAAAAAAGAATAGAGAGAATATTAGTAAAGAAAAATACACATAAAGAAAATGAGATGACATTAAAATATTTAATCGAGTTATCTTAATTATTAATTATAATTTATTTTTTTATCTGTCATTTATAAATTTCATGTAAGCATTAATAACATGATTTCTCATAATATTCCTACACTCCGTCCCAGGATAAAAGTCCTTATTACTATTTTAGGTAGTCCTAAGTTAAATGTCTATTTACCTTAAATAATCTATTTTTTATAATAATTTATCCATAATGCCTTAGTATTAATTGTTATATTTCTATTCCGTATGCATATTTATGGAGCATCACTAGTCATGTGCAAAAAACTATACAATTAAATGAGAATTTAAATATGGACAATTTTGTTATTTTATCTTTTTTCTTAATATACGCAAAAAGTCAAACAAGACTTTTATCCTTGGATGGAGGGAGTAATTTATTTGTATCATCTTTTCAATAAATTTAAAAAAATATAATTTAATTAATTAGACAAATCATTAATTATTTTCTTAATTTTTATGTTTTTTACTCAAACATCAATTAAAAAGTAACCGAGGTAGTATTTGTTTCCATTTTCCTTTATTTTCCTTTCTCCCTATTTAAAACTCTCCCCCCTTTCCAAAGACCGCGTTTTCCAATCTCCCTCCCCGTTTCTCCATATTCCAAACGTTCCCAAATGAAACTTCCAAAAGGTTCTTCCCCTTCTTATTGGCGCCATTTTAGAAAGTCCAGCCCCTTCAATCAAATTACCCAAATCTTATAACCCCACCCTTCTCTTTACGGTTCAGCAAATTACTGTAATTTTTCCAATTAGAAATCCATACCAACATTTTTGGGCTCTGTTGAAATAGTAACAAACACACATTCTCTCTCTCTCTCTCTCTATATATATATATATATATCTATATATCTATATAGATACCCATAAGTCCATTGATTAAAGGGCAGTAGAAGATGTTCTACTCGCAAACATTCTTGGCACGAAAGGGGCCATTGGGGACTGTTTGGTGTGCGGCTCACTTGCAGCACAAACTCAAGAAGTCTCATTACACCGCCACTAATATCCCCACTACCGTTGGTATGTTTTTGCTCTTTTTTTTCTCAAATATATATATATTTTTTAAATAGAATTCTATTTGAATTATGTATCCATTTCATTGATGGGTTTTGTTTTAAATTAGTTGGGTGTGTCTATTTGTGGGTGTTTTATGATATTTTTTGTGGAAAAAATTGTTTCTTTATTTAATATGGTGACAATTCATAGAAATGTATTGGTAATTTGTTTTGGGAATTGTTATTTTTCGATAAATTTGATATTTTCACATGTTTGTTAACGACTTAAAGTGACTTATTTATTATGCGGGTCCCATTTACTATTTGATTATTAAATTCTCTTGTGAAAATAATAATTCTCATTTATTACGTGGGTCTCATTTACTATTTTATTATTAAATTCTCTTGTAGAAATAATAATTCTAGTTTAGAGATTAAACCTTTATCATATTAATATAGGATTGAAATGGATTTATTCTAAATGGGATGTTATGAAGATAAAGTTTCTTTAAAGAAATGAAGTATCAAACAATAGTTTTGTATGACTGTTGTGTAATATTTGATTGAAATCAAATTTTGATGATTTTTTTTATTAATTATTTGATTAATAAAGTGAATTGATTTATTGTAATCTGATATTAGTGTGCTTATGTTTGCATTCTTTAAAGAAATGAATATCAAACAATAGTTTTGTATGACTTTTGTGTAATATTGATTGGAATCAAAATATGATAATTATTTTTTATTAATTTTATTTGATTAATATAGTGAATTGATTTATTGTAATCTGATATCATTGTGCTTATGTTTGCATGTATATACACCCATCAGGTCATAAAAGCCAAATGTTACGGATCTTTTCATCTGTTGTCTCTCTTTGCTTGTATTGATGTTGAATTCAATCAAATTAGCCTTTCAAGACAAAACTTGTTTCTTCATAGTGTGTTTAATATCTTTGAAATTTTATGGCACCTTTTTCTTTTTGATCAAAGTATAAATTAGGATTTCTAAACATGTAAAATATGGGTCCATGTGGTTTTATAAGGAAAGATATAGTGGATATTGGGTTGTTTATTTACCTTATTCCTCCCCCAACCCTACCCCCACCCCCCCCACCCCCCCAAAAAAAAAAAGAAAAGAAAAGAAGAAATTAAAAGAAAAAGGGTGGTTGGTCCATATGTAAATGTGCTATAACTTCATCTCTAACGGGATCCTTCAAGTGACGGTATCTAAAAAAAATTAATTGTCTTTTTTATATTAGTTTTTACCTTTAGATGTTTTTTTCGTTCTCCTTATATAAGCTAGTTTTTGTTTATCAAAAATAAAAATAAAAATTATACATGGTAAGTTTTGTTTTGTATTTTAAGTGTGTTTTATCTTATAAAATTTCATTCATTAAGACGAATGTAGTTGTGTTTATACTTTATACAGTTTACAAGATGTTGGTGCAATTTCCTAATGTATACATAATTTGTGTCCATTCTTCATCATGCATGCTTTACTAAAAGTAATACATCAAATTGAGGCAATTACTTGTGCATTATAACGTTAAGATTTTGGTGTTTACTCTCTAATTTTTTGTCTTGTAGAGCGCATCATGTATCCAGAAGTACCCATAGCACTGAGAATGTCAGGCCATCTTTTGCTTGGTGTTGTTCGTATATACTCGAAGCAAGTTGAGTATTTTTGCCAGGACTGCAACGTTCTATTGATAGGGATAACAAAGGCTTATGCTTCCGCAGATGTTAATCTACCTGAAAATGCGACTCATGCAACACTTGAAGCTGTCACTTTACCGGACAACTTTCAACTTGATGCCTTGGATTTAGACGATGACTTTCTTAGTGAGAGGTAATTTGATGGCAAGCCTTTCATCCGCGTGCTTAATATCAGTGGGTGTTAATTAAACATGAATATTGATTTGTAGGTTCCATGACTATCATGTTAGGAGCCAAGATGAGATAACACTTGAAGGTGATAATATTACTAGTGCTTCCTCAAGTTTTGAATATATTATTGTTGCCTTTGTCTATGATTTTTCTTTATGTTCAACTTTTATGAATATATTGTTTAAACTTCAAAATTCATCATTTTGTAGATCAAATTCCGGTTGGGCAAGATCCTTATATTGCTATTACTTTCAATGAGGTAACTATATTTATTTAGTTTTTCTATTTAACTTCCAGATAACACTGCATATCAGTTGCACTCATGATTTCTGTTCTATAATAGGATTTTGTAAGGAATTCTTCATTCTTGGAAGATTCTTCTGCATCTGGGCCCCAGCCAATGGAAGAAGAGTATGTCTTTGATATATTATGAAACTCCATCTGCACTCCTCTTTTTATTAGGAAGCATAAATTTATTGATTGTTTTTGCCATTACAGCTCTAATCCTCGTACTATATTGGATGCAATTGCTGGTGCTCAAGATCCGAGTTCTAGATATCAGGCAAGAATTGAATGGTCTAATGGTGATAGAAATCTTCTAAATTTTCCGGAAATTGAAGTTATGCGTGATGCTTCCCTTGATTATCTTCATGAAGATGTTCCATTTTGGTCTGACCAAATGGACGACAAATTGGAACCAGACACAGTCTTAATGGAGATTATGAAAGAGAAGGGAACTCCTACCGTAACCATGGAATTGGTTTCTGGAGGTCCTTCTATTCCACCCGAGCAGCGCGAAGAACTGGTTTCTGCTGTTTCAGAACAGGGTCCTGAAAATTTTGATTCACACAATGCATTTGGTAGGTTCAAAATTCTCATGCTTGATTACATGCATGTGATGTATACTTGTTTTGCTTCCATTTATTTCTGCTTTCTTGAACTGCAGGGCATGTGACACCTGAACTAGCGATTCGGTCAACTCCACCCGCTGAGCAGCCTAAGGAAAGAGCAAGAAAGAAAAGGCAGCATTATGATGAGGTTACAATATTAAGTAATAGGTATGAATTGCTAAATGATATATACATATTTCCTTTGTGAATTTTCATGCATTTCCTTTCTCTTCTGCTTTGTTGAATATATGGGCATGGATGTTTTAGGTTTATGAAACGGCGAATAGATGAGTCTAATGATATTCTGCGGACAAGGAAGAAATGCCCTTGCACTGATTTGGGCCTTTGGAAATTGAACAAAATATTAAAAAAAGATACAATGTTCTCTCAGCCCTTAATGACTGGTGAGTCGGTGTTCTTTGGTACTTCATTTTGTGCTTGTCTGCTTTTGGAGCTGATCGTTAAAATGCATTTCTATACTTGTCCAGGGATGTGCAATGATTTGTCTGACGCTTATAAGAAAGACTTCATTTCTGCAAAACCTTATTTAGCTTTAGTAGAGGAAGCTTGTCCTGCTGCTCCAAAATCTTCTACTCGTATGCATGATTCCGATATGGAAATTGAGCGTCTTCGAAACTATGAAATCCCTTCTGGAACCTATACTTTACCTGAACCCATACATTCTCCAAATATAGTTTCGTCTTCTCCCAGCAGAATGATGCCTTCACCATCTAAAGGAGACGAATACACTCCTGCCTTTGGCACTGATATAAGCTTACGGTCCAATCAGGTGGAAACAACTATCAGGACTACACCTGACCTGGCAGCTTCTACTGGACCCCTCGGGTCCGACATGGAAACACCGATGACATTTTTTGAGGAGCGGCTAGGGGTTGAAAACACTTGTCTCACTGATATTCCTGAGTTGGGGAATTCTGGTGACGGGGTATGTTTTTTTCCCCCTTCCAAGCTATATAATTTCAATTTTTTTTCTTTATATATTTCCCTTCAATTACTGGAATCCTTAGGGTTTCTTATTGATTTATGAGTTAAAAGTCTATTGCTTTGGCTCATATTTTGTTCTGTGATTGCTCTCCTTGAAGCACTGATTGATTATAACATTTCAGGCTTTTCGACAGGGCTTTTCCTTGATCATTTGATACAAACGTTATTGCATCTTATAAGTTTAATATGTCAGATTTAGAAATTGTCCATTATTACACCTTTATACATTATCAAAAATAACTTGCAACTTCATTTTGTTCTTTTTTAATTGTTTAAAATATATCACTCCCTCTCTCTCTCTCTCACACACACACACACAGGCACACACAATTTCTATCTTTGAATCTCTTTTATATGTCCAATTTAATCTGTTGCATTTTGTAGTCAGAAAATCTACATATATATTAGTTGTATACTATCAACTAATTAAGGTAATGACATATAAAATTTACACATAGGGCTTGTGACACATGCATTTGTAGTTTCAATTACATTATCTAAGTCAACCTAGTTTAACCTTTCAACTGACTCCGCAACGGCAATTTTTCCCACTCCAGGACCTATCTTTTCTGGCAGAAGATGATTATACCCCAGCTGGTAAGCTGCTTAACCCTTGATATATTTTTCATTGGTGAAGCAAATAATTTTGTTATTAGTACTGATATGGTTATAGATAGTCTTATTCACAATTATTTTACATATCTATGTTTACGCAGGTTCACATGGAACTCCCAACTACTTTATAAGAGAACAGTCGGGAAAATCAGAAGTTGAAACGTTATCTGTGAGGACGAGGTAGTATTTCAAAGACTACATATCTGTCATAAAATGGTGTTCTGTTTTTTTCACTTTCGTACATCTTTTTCAGTGGCTTTATGTTTTTGCGTAAATGTCTGTAGGGCTGTAGCTCAATTTCTTAAAAACAGATCGTCAGTCATGCCTGTCTTAGAAAGCCAATCTGGAGATCTTAGTTTGAACAAGATATTAGAAGGGAAAAGAAAAAAATTATGTGCTCGAATGGTTTTTGAGACACTGGTAAGTCTTCGTATTTTCTATTTTCAACTATTCAATTAATTAATTTGGTAACCTTATGAATCTTAAGTTTGTAACTATATTTTATCATACAAGCAAACAATTTATCTCGCTAGCTACATAGTTACCAGAAAAGGTCACTGTCAAAAAAAATAAATAAATAAAAAAAACCTTGCCAAAAAAGACTACTATCTGATATTATGGTTGTGTAATTTCTTGCGAGTCTATTTTAGGTTTTGAAGAATTCTGGACTTGTAGATGTGCAACAAGAAGAACCATTTGGTGACATTGCTTTGAAGGTGACACCTAAACTTTCAAAGGAGCAGTTTTCCAGCTAGTGTGCTTGGCTTGGCTAGTGTTCATGTATCTTTAGGTGAGTAGCTAATTGTGCATTCTAACTTTTGAAAGTATTGCTTATAATTTCACCTGTACATAACTTTTTAAAAATATTTTTGCATTCTTAATATGTTTCTACTCTATATTTGCAATCATATTAAAAGTACAATATATAAATATGTTATTGGCATGTCTTAAAATACATGCAACACACATCCAAAATAAGCTCCGATCATCTTTACAGGACGAATGTAGTAGTGCTAAATGCCAGATTGTTAGTGATAATCAAGTTGTCCGATTTTGCGAATATGGTTAAGCTCTTATCCAATTGATATTAATTATAGATATCTGAAATGCAGCTCGGATTGTACAGCAGCACCGGTTCATAACCTTATACAAACAAATAGCCGCTTATGAAATGAAGTTGGATTTGTACAATGCCAGCAACAATTTATAACCTTATAAAGAAGTGCAGCCCTCTTGTATTCATTTATTTATTTATTCTTTTTTCCCGGAGCTGCGAGTAATGATGCTAAATTATTGTAATCTGCACCTTTCTCCGGTTCTGGTGCATTAAAATGCAACAATAGTTTTGCTGGCAGGCCTGTTTTTCTGCACATTTGTAATGAAGAGAAGCTGTATGTTAAGTGGGGTTTTAAGGATGGTTCCTATAAATTGCTTAATTATTATTTTAATATTCTTGCAGTTTCTGAATGATGGAGCATGTTTATTTTGTTTTAGTTTTATGTTTTTTAAGACTACTAACATTTTCATGTTCAATTATGCAGTTGAGGGACCAAAGTGAAAAAGTAAAAAAGGTTAGAGATAGGTTTTGTTCAACTTTTGGCTTGGGGGACCAAAATTTAGCTGAGTGCATATTTCGGGAGACTAAAGGGTAATGTTAGGAGTTTCAAAATGATGTAGTATTAATACATTGGTTCGGTAAGTATTTTGTGATTGATTATATTATAAAGTATATTTTGTCTTATTTAATATTACATTATTTGATATATATTTAAGATCAAAAATTTGAGACTCTTAAGATAATTCGGGACTAAATTGTCATTTCATATAATTTTGAGAAGGTCAATTGGACAGGTCTAATCTTTCCATAATTCTCAAGTGTAAGAAATTAGTCAAAGTTTATTTTGTTCACGTAAGTTTTATCTCCTCAAACTTTGCAAGTTATTAAAATAGAAAAACTGAAAAATTAAATTAAAAAAAAATTAAATTTAATGTAAAAGAAAGAAAGTCAAATTAGTTGGCGATGAAGAAGATTTTATGAGAATTGTCAATTTCAGATGTGGATGTTTTTCTTGTTCAACAAGCTCAATTATTATACTGCTCCATCCGTTTTAAAATTTAATATACAATTTGATTTTTGAGGTTAAATAAAAGTATATTAAATTTTAAATTGATGTGAGTTTATTTAATTTTAATTGATACAATTATTATTATTATTGTATAGTATATAACAAAAACCATTAATGACAAAATTTATTTTATTTTAAACTTTTATAAATCATACCAATTTTAAAGTTTAATATGTCGTCGTTAGACCTTATTAATCAAATTGTATCTCTAATTTTAGAACCGAGATAATATAATTCAACAAAAAGTTAAATTACATGTCGGATATGGCATCTTCCTTGCTCACCACACAAAATAAAGATTGAAGATGTTGATTGCTTGCTGAAAAAAATTAAACACTTAATTTCTAACTCCTATATATACATTCATATATATAACTTAACCATTTCAAGAAACACTAGCTACATTCATTTTCCCCTTACTACTTATCTTCATATAACTCACAAGTTCAAAAAATATCCATTAGCTTCATATTTCATAAAACGAGCCATGGGTTTTTTGTCAGCCATATTCAGTTGCTTCATGCCATCCACAACCTCTCGAGTCTCGGACAAAAATGGCAACGACAACTCAAACACGTCTTCGTCTTTTAAACAGAAAAACACATCAAAATCTTCTGGAGCTCCGATACCAGTTTCTTATTTTCCTATTAATTCGCGTGTTTCTTATTTATGATCATTGATATTATTTGAGTCACTCGACTGTTTTTTATTTTATTTTTCTCTTCTGTAAGTTTGAAAATTTGTGCTAGAAGCCTTTTGATTTTGAGATATGTAAATACTAAATAGGTCAATTGTGAAATCTTATAATTCAAAAAGATCGAAATTTGTTTGATTTTAACACAAACAATTAAAACCATTGTAAACAAACTAAATATACTACAAATTACAATACTTATTATTTTCAATTTTTTTTAATGAATACGTACTAATTTTAAAATTTTAAAAATATTTTCAAATTAACTTGAAAAGTCAAAATATATTTTATAATTTAGAAAATTTGCATACTTACTATCATTCTTAGTCCTAGGTTCAGATACTTTTCGCGTGCGCGTACACCAGACACTAACATACATATTTGGAACTCAATTTAACCCAAAAGCTTAAGACATTAGGTCTTAGGCTTATTCATGTTTATTAATCCTTCACAGTTTTATTATTTATCTGATATGACACTTCACTCACTCGTGATTTTCTAACATTCGAATCAATAATATTGTGCATGTTAAAAAAATACTAATGTTAATTTATATTGAATGAAGGAATGAAATAGAGGAAGAAATAAAATAAAAAATACTCCCTCCGTCTCAAATTAATTGCTCAGTTTTGACTTTTAAAAATTAAATTGACCATTTTTAAAACTAATCTTTTTACCATTTTTGCTAAAATATAGGTGAAGAGATTATAACCAAAAGAAAGTATATATAATTTATTACTAACTCCAATTTTTATAATTTTAGAAATATATTTATATATGCTTAATTATTAATTCTAAAAATAGTCAATTTGACTTAAAAAAGTCAAAACTGAGCAATTAATTTGGGACGGAGGGAGTAATACATAAATAATCCCTTATATAAACAGGAAATTTCAATGCAAATATATATTTTTTTCATGCCATTGTCATCACCACCCATCAAAGAAATTCATTGATAAATATTCTACGGACCAAATTACTAAACATCCTTACGCTGTTACAGTTGTCATAAGTTGAGCTGTAAACGAGCAGAGTTTTAATCAAATTTATTTCAATTAAAATACAATTGCCTAAAACAAAACTGGATTCAATTAATTTTATAGGGAAGAGAAAATTGGAAGACCAGGAAGGGTGTAACCAGCATCGATAATGAAGATGTTGCCCGTCACATATTTTGAAGAGTCATGAATTAAGTAACGAAGGAGCGATGTCAATGCCGGATCTGATGTACCAAATGTTTTCAATGGAACTGTTCTTACTGCCACATTCTTAAGCCAATCTTTTTTGACAAGATTTTCGGTCATTTCGGATCGAAAAAGGCCGGCAGCTATTGAATTCACTCTTATATTGTGCACGCCCAATTCGAGTGCCATTACCTGGTAATTATGTTACAAATCAAATTAATTTTAAAAAAAGACCAAAGAGTGATATGAACTATCTGTACAATAAATCCTTAGAAAATTGAAGGAGAAAGAACACAATATTAAATGCACAAGAAACAAAAGCAAAAAGGAACTTTCTTTAGTGAAGAAAAAAAAGTAAATCTAACTCTATATAATTGTAATATCTAATGTTAATAACAATTTCATATATAATGTAATAAGGTGGGGACTTCTTTGCGTCAAATTAATGTAATACCTCTGTAATATACGAGTTCTTTTAATTACTTGAAATCATTATTTACATAGTTCTAAACTAAATTCTTTTAGTTATTTTCAAAATAAAAGATATGAAC
Source organism: Aralia elata (assembly GCA_034770075.1). Lineage (NCBI taxonomy): Eukaryota > Viridiplantae > Streptophyta > Magnoliopsida > Apiales > Araliaceae > Aralia > Aralia elata. The sequence continues at coordinate 194,038 of JAVJAP010000153.1, forward strand.
AAATGTGTGTATGACAAATATTACCTAGATCCATCGTGGTTTTGATTCGCCACGTTGAGTGAAATCAAGAACAAAAACTTTACATTTCGTGGTACGAAATACGTTAATTCGAAACGTGATACGTTGATACGTCGTAAATAGATTTTTAAAAAGTTTTAGTTAAAATTAATTTGAAATTTAGTTAAGACTCATTCAATAGTTTCTAAATGTAGTATCACAACTATAACACAATTTTAGTGGAATTCCAACATGTCATCTCCTGCCTGACACGCATAAGTGCTCATTTGACATTCCCTAAAAAAATTATATATATATATATATATATATATATATATATATATATATGGATTTCTAACAAAGTCCTTGCGCAACTAATATAATTTGTAATATCTTAGCTATTTTAGAGTCTGTTTCTAGATAGTGAATCCTATCCTTTCATCACTGGCGGATCCATTTGAAGGGCAGCGTAGCCTATGCTGGATTTTTTATCCCATGAGTAATTTTTTTTTTAGGTATAGGAGTAGGGCAGAATTTATAAATTAACAAACTTAAGGGGGCAAATTAATAAAAAAATTAAACTCGATGTATTAAAAGAAAATAAGTTCATGCTAATCTAATTTTACAAAGTACAAAGTAAAGCAGTAATATATGTATTAAAAGTTAAACTCGATGTATTAAAAGAAAACAAGTTCATGCGTTGATTATATTTTCAGTAAAATTTAGTTTAATGGGTTTTAATATTTTTTATTCATACATTGATTATTTATTTTAAAATTTCTTTTTTATTTTAGGTAACGATTTATGAATATTTATTTATTGTATATTATAGAATTCTATGTACATTGCATAAAATAATTGATCTCAAATGGGTTGTTGACTTGTTATATATATATATATATAATATTATTACTTGTTATATTAACAATATTATAACCAAATACATATTTTACGTATGCAAATGTCCGTAAAACACAAAATTATCTAAAAAAAATTTGATCGAAGGCGCAGCCCTCGAACCCCCGCTAAATCTGCTCTAGGACCAAAATCCGCCCCTGCTGAGTTTGATTCTTGGATCCGCCCTGCCTTTCATTATAAATTGATGTTAGTTATTGGTTGCATGGCTTAAGGGTTATGTAAGAGGATGTTCCTCATTTGCACATCATTAAAAAAAAAAGTTGTAAACATATATAGTACTGCAATAGAAATTTAAATAAATAGGAGGAAATGTAATGGAAATTTAAATAAATAGGAGGAAAATCTTTTGGATTGCCACATTTGATATTTTTTGTATTGTCACATTTGATGTCTCAGAATAAAAGTGTACCATCTTTTGGAACGTTATTACCAAATCGTAATAGACTATCATATAAGTACAATTTAATATTTTCTGCAAATTCATCCCATAAAATTATGACATCCTGAAATTATTATATATTTTAACTCGCAGAACTAGAAATATCAATTATGTTTATTGTGTAAGCTGACTCCAATAGATATAGAGTGTTAGTAGAGTTTCATATATCCAAACTCATGTATTTCAAATAGATTTGATATTCTAAGTTCAAAGTCTAATTTTTTTCCCAATTATTTATTTATTTTTTCTTTATGTTGATTATTGTTTGTTCATAATATAGTGAAACTAATACTATATAGATGGATAAATATACCTTAGTCATGGAATCAAGTCCTGCCTTGGAGGAAGCATAAGCAACACCTCCACGTAGTTGGGATCTATTTAGACCAGCAATAGAAGAGATATTAATTATACATCCTCCTTGCCCTGCTGCGCGCATGCCTAACCCAACGTACTTGGACACCAACCATGATCCGGTCAAGTTTGTTTGCACCACATCCTTCCATTCCTCCTCCCTTAAATCCAATGGTGATCTTACTCCACCTTTTCAATGTTTTTGTAATGATATTAGTTAATGAACCCACCTATTATATATTTTTTTAGCATCCATTGCTAAACTAGCAACATTACATTAAAAAAAAAACACTTTCTAGGTTAATTAAGCATATGATAGATGAATTAATCTCAATGTTATGAAAAATAATTAAAATTGAAATGACAAAAATACCTTCACTTTAATCGAATATCACAAGCGATTAATAAAAGATTTTATTCATATAATGAATATTTAGACGGTGCAAGAAATTACCCCTAACACCAGCATTGTTAACCAAAGCATCAATACGTCCAAATATTGCCCAAGCTTGCTGTACGGCCGACTTAATTGCCGGACCGTCGCCCATCACATCGAGCTCAACCGCAACAGCTTGAGAAATCGCAGCGGGAGCAGTGGTGGTGGATTGGTTGATTTGTTGACAAAGAGACTCGAGCCTATCCATTCTACGAGCGGCTGCAATGACCTTGCACCCTGCCTTAGCCAGGTCTAAACAAAATTCTCGACCGAGCCCTGATGATGCACCGGTCACCATCACCACCTTGCCTTCTAATTTGCACCATGGCTCCATTTGGTTCAACACTTTACTAGCCATTGCCTTAATTGATTACTTTTATATGCAAGTAATTTTTATTTTTTTTGCACTTATGGTCTTGTGCAGTATTACTGGGTATATGTAGGCATTGAGATCGATGTGGTGACAATTAATGCCTGACAAGGTTAAATTGACAAGACGTGATGAAGCTACATTCATGATACACGAGGTTAAATTGGACTATCATGCACTTTATGAATGAGTGGCTAGAAACATATGTGCCATACCTGTATAGGATTCGGACTCCGTGAAGTTACAAATTCATCAATTGTTTTATCAAGACCAAAAAAAGAAAAGAAAAAAAAATAGTTGCATGCGGAGTTAGACATGTATACTCACTCTTTTTTAAAATTAGCGATATATATTTTTTAGTTTATTTTAAAATTAGAAACATATTTCTATTTTAGGACTATAAAATGACGTGATGTTACTAATTTGTCATTACTTTTTTACTATAATTTTTAATATCACACAACCTTGATTGAATTCCTATGTAATAGTACATTAATGTTATATTTGATAACATTAAATTATCCTTAAAAATCACCGTTTTATAAATGTATCTTTAATTTTGAAATAGAGAGAATATTACTAATATAATGCAACTTTTCTAGTGCTACACTTAATGATACAGTTACAACATTTTCTGTGTCTTGATTTTTTTTTTTTTTTACATATTTGTAATTTCATTGAGTCAGAATCCTTTATCACCTACCAAAAATACAAAAAAGTAAAGAGATTGATCAAGAAAGATCTCTAATTTTTATTATAAGATTGTGATTGAATACACATATATTTGGTAAAAAAAAAACACTTCACAAATTGACAAATATACTTTCGCAAGTGTAGTAACACTAACACATCCTCTTACGGTCCGGGAAACAAAAAAGAGTCTTATTTTATGTTGCTGATATTATCCAAGCAAAAACAATGTTATCCAAAAAATTATATATTTTGTGATAGTTTTATAATTATTTTAGTTACACTTGACATTTTAAGAGACATATTGATCTGACAATTATTTTTTCTCAGACAATATCAACTGCCTTGTATTATTGTAAACCGGTTTTTTCAAATAATAAAATTTACATATAGGAGTCATTTAGATATTATTTTGTAATACTAAATTCTACCAACTAATTTTTTTATTAAAAATAAATTGTGTTTAATCATACAACATTCGTGGGAAAAAAAATCAACATAAACAAGATAGAACTTTTTTTTACTTTTATTTTTATTTTTTTATAATCTTCCCTGAACGGAAGTAATGGAGAGAGGAACTGCATTCTTATTTTTAAAATTTTTGTGCTAGTATATTGTCATCCTCCTACAAATTGAACACACAATTATAGAAAGGGATGTAACAACTAACAACAACCCATATTACACTATATTCGTGGCCCGTGGGTTCCTTACATGCAAGTAATTTTTATTTTTATTTTGCTCTTATGGTCTGGTGCATTATTAGTGGGTATATGTAAGCATTGAGATCGATGTGGTGACAATTAATGCATGACAACATAAGATTTTGATCGCATGATGTGATGATGATAAATGACAAGACATGATATGCACATGTCGGAACAAGATATGACAAGACGTGTGTGAGCCCAAGTACAAATTAGGGTTCACAATGTGACCTAATCGAATTGAATGCACAAATTAGGGTTTACATTTGACCTAATTAATTTAATGAATCAAAGCGAATAAGATGGGAATGAATATATAACAATAAATATACGAGACTAATTGGAGGTGTCGTCACGTGTCCCAAGGCAGAAGACACGTGGGGGCAACTCATTAATTGGGAATCGATTGAAGGATTGGATTGGTGGCTAGAAGAACTGGACGATTTGGGCATTACCCGGATAACCAAGGATATTCTAGAAATTTCCCTATTACTAAGGGTATTTCTGGAATTTTCCTAGAATTATGTGACTGGCACATGACCCATGTGCTAGGCAACTCTATAAATAACTCTTCATTCTTACAAGAAGGGGGACTTTTTTTTGGGGAAAACACTTGGAGGATTCTCTCTCTGGAGACAGGAGAGCTAGAAGAATTCTCTGGACTTGTGATTAACTTAGAATCAAGTGCTGGCGTAGCCTATCTTGAATTCACTCGGGATCACCTAATACTTGACAAGGCTCTTGGACACTGGCGACTACGCTAGGACCCCGAGAGTTCTGCCACGTGTTACTCGGGTAGTTGCTCACCAGTTCTTCTTCCCTCTCCAATCCGTTGACCGATTCCGTATTCTTCGTAGATTTCTCGCCTCCACCATTATTACGAACCCTAACCCTAGCAAGGTACAAAATTCCTTGCCTACATTCTTTTGGCGACTCTGCTGGGGAGGTGAGAATTTGTGAAGGGTATGCCCACAACTCGGAGTGGAAGAGCTACGGGAAGAGTTTCGCCGACAGTGAGCATCACTTCACCAAATTTTGCAGAAAGACAAGCAGACCTCAATCGACCGATTGTTGAAGAAGCTTCGGATAGTAGTTTTGTTTCCCCGATGGCAGATCAGAGACAGACCAATAATGCACAAGGAGGCGTTGGAAGGCCAGGTGAGGAAGCCGTTGGAGAACAAATCGTGTCGATGAATGTGCAGTTGGAAATGTTGAAGGCACTGAAGGAGGCACGTGAAGGTCAGGGAATGATGATGAACATGATGCTTGACATGCAAAAGCAACAGGATGAGATGACTAGTTTTCGACAACAAATGATGCAAGTACCTGCCTTTAAAGCTATATTTCCAAGAAGCTCGCAGCAGCAACAACAGGTAGAGATGGATGGAAGTGATAAAAATCATCAGAATGGGTCGCAAGGAAGAGAAGCCCCACAGATTCCAGTGATAAATCTTGAACGTCAACAAAATGGTGAAAGAGTACAACAAAGGGAAGAAGTGAGTCCCACCCAACAACCACTTATTCCGATTAACCCACAAGTGCATTTGCCCCCTACACCAATCTGTCACCAACAACACAACCAACAACCGACTCTACAAGATGCTAGTATACACCAGCGTGTGTCTATCACACCAACACCCCCGATGAATCAGTATGTGGCGACACCTCAAAAGGGTCCAGAAATCAATCAGTATGTGACAAAGGAGGATATGATGGACTTGATCAATCAAATGAAAAGGTAGACAACCAGGCTTGCGGAATTGGATTTCGCCCCACCATACCCGGCGCACGTGAGGAGGCAACCATACCCTGTTGGGTACGTCGAACACCCACCGCAATTCCCAAAATATAGTGGAGAGAAGGGAAATGCGAGAGAACACATCGCAAGATTTGTGGAGTCAATGTCTCCATGGTTGGAGATTAATGAAGTAAGCAATCACAATATTTTGTTAAGGGAGTTTAACAAGACGCTTACTGATGGAGCCTTTAGTTGGTATTATAATCTGGAGAAAGGGTCAGTTAGAGATTGGGATGAAATGAAACTTCAGTTCTTTAAAAAGTTTTTCTATGTTCAGAAGCAAGTGACGATTGTTGAGTTGATAAGAATTCAACAGAAAATGAATGAGCAACTGTCTGACTACGTTGATAGATTTCGGACCCAGGCACAGAAGTGTGTAGAGCCCATCGAAGAGAAAAATCTGGTGAACATATGTAATAACGGGGCATTAGATACTTTTAAGCCTCATTTGATTACTAAAGCTTGTGACTCATTTGCCACACTCTCCACTTTTGCGCAAGACTTGGGAGGAATTGTAGCAGTCCCGGTGAATCACTCAACGACTACATGGAAAGGAAAGCGAGCTGCAACTGTGGCTTTTGCAGATGCTCGACAAAAGCCACAGGGGGGCAAGAAGGAGAAGACAGAGACAAATGGGGGAAGAAAAGGCAAACCAGGAGATAAGTATTTAGGGTTACCTATCCCAGAAGTAATCACTTGTAGCGAGAAGGCATTCAGAGGCTTGTATGGGTAGTGGGTAGAACATGGGGTTGTGAAACCACCACGAGCTAGATTTCCAGTGACTGAAGAAATGAAGAGGAATCCGAATTTTTGTGTATATCATCAGTATGTAGGGCACTATACAATGGACTGTTATAGCTTGCGGAGAATTTACCATGAGAAGCTGGCAGCGGGAGAGATCGAGTTGGGGCAAGGAAACAGTGTCCATGATAAACCACTACCCGACCATAAAGGTAAGGAGACGTGTAACACTGTGGTTCATGTCGATGTGTCGGGAGCCAGAGAAGTCATGATGGCAGAAACTGTGGAAGTACCGAAAGAGGTGGAAGTTCCTGAACTGGGGATGCAAGTGACGACACTGATGAACGGAGTAAAGTTTCGAAATTTTTTTGATCAGCTTGGGTTGTCCAAGGAAGCGAGGATTGAGGTAACAAAGACAATAATAAAGGTTGCTGAAACCCAGGAGATATGCATGGCGACCAATAAAAGTTTTGTCAGAATGAGGGAGCAGGAGGAAGGCAAGATTTCTTTCTCCAAGGCAGATAGAGAAGTGAAATACCCCCACAACAGGCCACTATATGTGACAACAATCATTAATGGCATAGAAGTTAGGAGGGCATTCATCGACAATGGGGCGTCTGTGAACATCATGCCCTATAGCGTATTTAAGCAGTTGGGGTTGTCAGAAAAGAAGCTCGTCAAGGAAAGAACAAGCATTACAGGATTCGCCAAGCAGTGCACGAGGACCCTTGGTCATGTGAGGGTAGACATGTAAGTTGGGAGGATAAGAGGACCTGTGACGTTTCATGTGGTAGAGATAGATGCTGCTTATCATGTACTGTTAGGACGGGCATAGCAGAATGACTATGGGGTAGTACCTTCTGTGTTTCATCAGTGCATCAAGGCCATTTGGAAAGGAAAGGAAGTGAGGGTGTCGGCAACTAAGAACCCCTTTGCGCCAGAAGAAGCCCACATTATTGAAGCCGCCTTCTTCGATGATGTGGCTGAGGAAGGAGAGAACAACATCGCCAAGCCTACTTCATTAAAATTGGCAAACTGGGAAGATGTACAGGCATACAAGTTTGTTCCCGAGAAGAAAGAGAAGAAGAAAAAACCAGCCACAGAACAGGGGGAAAGCTCCAAAGGGAAGCAACCGATGGTGGTTGACTTGGAAAAAGAAGGAAAAGAACAAGGGAAACAAGAATTAGCCCCAGATGATGCTAGAAATTTGATTAATGCTAAAAAGGCAGAACCTGAAAGGCAGAAACTAGCGGGGACAAAGAGAAAAGATGAAAAAAATGCAAGTTGGAAGTGGGTTATGAAACCTGATGGGAAAGTTGTGTTTCGGTTATGACGGTGCAAGGGGGAAGAGTCTGAAGGCACATTCAGGCCTAAGGACTCAGGAGAAGTCCCCCACTCCAGCAGCAGTGGACAAAAGGAAGTGGTACACCAAAAGGTGGAGCCAACTCCAGAGTACTTCGAAGATCGACCTAGGCCTCAACAGAATGAATTAGAAAAAGTAAACCTATCAACAGAGGAAGGGACGTCGAGGCTGATTCATATCAATAGGGAATTAGATGTTGTCCAGAAAGAAGAACTGGTAAAATTATTGCGGGAGTACCGGGATGTGTTTGCATGGAGCTATGATGAGATGCCTAGGATTGATGGAGAATTAGTAGAGCACAAACTGAACATAAGTCTGGGAGTAAAGCTAGTGAGGCAGGCACCTCGAAATTATGCACCAGAAGTGGAGACACAGATCAAGGAGGAAATTCAGAAGCTGTTAGAAGTAGGGTTCATCAACTCGATTCAACACCCGGTATGGCTATACAGTATTGTACTAGTTAAAAAGTCTAATGGGCTGCTGCGTATATGTGTAGATTTCAGGGATCTGAATAAGGCGTGCCCGAAAGACATGTACCCGTTACTTAACATAGATACTTTGGTGGATACAACGGCTGCCCATGAGATGATGTCGTTCATGGATGGGTTTGTAGGTTACAACCAGATAAAGATGTCCATAGAAGATGCTGAGATGACGGCTTTCCGAACTCCTTTTGGGAATTTTTATTATGTGGTAATGCCATTTGGGTTGAAGAATGCCGGAGCGACTTATCAGCGAGCGATGCATGCTATCTTCCATGATATGATACATGATATAGTGGAAGATTACGTGGATGATGTGGTGGTGAAGTCAAAAAAAAGGCAACCCATGTGAAAGATTTGAGGAAGGTTTTCGAGCGGTGTAGACAGTACAAGCTAAAAATGAATCCGAAGAAATGTGCTTTTGGAATGACAGCTAGAAAATTTTTGGGTTTCCTCGTACATAACATAGGATTGGAAGTGGATCCAGAAAAAAACTAAAGCAATCACGGAAATGCCCCCACCGAAAACGCAGAAACAGTTGAAGAGCTTTTTGGGCAGGGTTTCTTACTTGAGAAGGTTTATGCCAGCATTAGCAGAAGTGACAGAACCCTTCGGGAAGCTATTGAAAGGGAAGGCAGAATGGAACTGGGGGCAGGAACAACAAAGAGCCTTTGAACGGGTGAAAGAGATATTGGTTTCGGCAAAGACGATGGCGGTACCACAAAGAGGAAGCCCACTGCAATTGTACATCACTTCGATTGCGAAATCTATAGGAGGAGTGATTACATAAGAGGTAGACGGGGAGGAGAAGCCTGTGTACTACATAAGTCGGATTATTAGAGGACTGGAGACCAGATACTCATTATTGGAGCGACATTGCTTAGCATTAGTGTTTATTACACAGAAAATGCGACATTATTTTCTGGCACATGAGGTGCAGCTGGTGACAAAGACTGATCCGATCAGGTACTTACTGACTAGGCCTGTATTAGTAGGAAGGCCTGCAAGGTGGATGATGATCCTTTCAGAGTATGACATCAAATGTGTAACACCGAAGGCAATCAAATGTCAAGCTTTGGTGGACCTGCTCGCTCAATTTCCGAACGGAGAATATGAACCCCCATCTGAAGATCTTCCAGGAGAAGAAGTAGAATTGATCGACGTGGAAAAAGAAGACTCAGAATGGTGAAACTTGGCATTTGACGGATCATCTGTAGAGGGAAAAGGAGGAGCAGGAGTAGTTTTGACTACTGAGAAAGGAAAGGAGGTGGCATTGTCCTACAAGTTGGATTTTCCCTGCACGAACAATGAAACAGAATATGAAGCATTTACTGATAGCCCGAGAACTAGGAGCAAAACGCCTCAAAGTAAGGGGAGATTCTAACTTGATAGTGCAACAACTACGTGGGCAATTCGCAGTTAGGGAACCTACCTTGGCACTTTACCGAACTGTGGCACAAAAAGTGATGGAGGCCTTTAGAAAGGTGGTAATCGAGTATGTGCCGAGGGAAAATAAACAGCCTGATACATTGGCGACAATAGTATCCAGAGTATATGTTTCGGGTGAGGACATGAATGTGAAGGTGATCAAGCGAACCCTCCCTACCACGGTACTGGAATTATTCCCCAAGGAGTTGACAAATAATTGGCGACATTCAATTTCTCATCAACTACAAAAAAGGAGGGGACAATACCGTTGGCAGAACTTCAAAAGTACTGCATAATTAAAGGAATGTTGTACCATAGAGAAGCGAATGGAGTTCTGGCAAGATGCTTGGGGAGGAATGAATCAGGGAAAATTCTACATCAGGTGCATGAAGAAAATTGTGGATTGGCAGATATTAGGTTGTATCGGCGGTTACAGGGACAAGGGTATTATTGGCCTGAAATGAAGAAAGAAGCGGAGGAATTACAGCGACAATGTCTTTCGTGCCAAGAATACCCTAGGGAGGAGGAGTGCGCTTTCATTGATGACACATCAGATTGGCGAGTTCCGTATGTGGAGTTTTTACAGAGCGGCATCCTCCTTGTTGAAAAGAAGGATGCAATGATAATACAGAAGAAATCACAAAGATTTTACTTGCATGATAGGGAACTGTTTAGAAGAGGATTCAACGACAAACCTTTACGATGTCTAGATATAGGTGATGTCAATGATTTGGTCTACCAGATGCATAGAGACGAACATCAAGGGGAGCCAAATTGTACAAACAACTGATTGATCATGGGTACTACTGGCCAAAAATAGAGGGAGACTGCCTAGAGTCTGTTAAGAAGTGTCATGCTTGCCAAATCCATGGGAACCTGATACATGCCCCTGCTGTGGATCTACGAACTGTAGCAACGCCTTGGCCATTTCATACATGGGGGATGGATCTCATAGGGCCCATTCATCCTAATTCTAAGGGGAACATTTGGATCCTGACTGCAACAGAAATGTATACGAAATGGGTGGAAACAGTTCCCTTAAAGAAGCTACAGGACCAGCAGTGGCAAACTTTATGAAGAAGCACATTATTTGCCATTTCGGGATTCCAAAAACTATCTTGTCAGATAATGGGACACCCTTCATAAATAAGGATGTCAAGAGATTGATGGACAGATACAGGGTGAAACATTACAAATCGTCACCATACTACCCTAAAGGCAACGGCCAGGCAGAAGCAACCAACAAAAACCTGATCAAGATCCTCTCAAAAACCATGGACGATCATCCGAAGGCATGGGCAGAACAGTTACCAATGGCGTTATGGGCTTATCGAACTTCATAAAGAAAACCTACGGGTGAAACTCCATATGCCCTAGTGTATGGTGAAGAAACTGTCTTGCCCGTTGAAATAGAGATTTCATCTGCCAAGATGAGACTTCGAAGCTTAGTCGAGGAAGAGAACCGACCAGCTGCTCTAGAAGCCTTAGCTGACTTCCGAGATAAAGCTAAAGAAACACTGGAACGATACCATGAAAAATTGCAGCGACTATACAATATTGCAGTAGTACCTCGACAAATTTTGGTGGGGGACTTGGTGCTCAAGACAGCGAGTCCAGTCATGAGGGGAACACCAACCACCAAATTCTTTCCCAAATGGGAAGACCCGTATAGGGTACGAGAGGTCTCCAAAAGCGGGTATTGTAAAATATCTCGTATGGAATCTGATGCTATCTCTGGCCCCCTGAACCTAAAGTGGGTAAAGAAATATTATATGTAAGGTAGACATCGAATCAAGAAAAGTTACACTTAATCTTTAAAAGTGACTGAGGCACCCCGACCAGATCAAGTCCTCGGACCCGACAAGTTACACTTTATCTTCAAAAGTGATGAGGCACTGAACCTATAAGTCCTCAGATTTACTTGTTACCCTTTAGCTTTAAATTTGGGAAACGTTATGCTTTACATGTTAAAAGCAGGAATGATGTGATAAACATTATTCGATTTGTAAAAATTATGATTTAGTAATAAAATTGTTGGAACTTTCACTTATACTTGAATGAATTTCTTGCTTGAAAGTATAGATCAAAATGTTAGTTTGCGAAAATAATTTAATATCATATTGCCTTGGAACATTAACTTTAACAACTTATGATACAAGAAAAAAAATTTCATGAGAATTAAAGTTAAAGGCAAAGACATTAAAAAAAATGTGTTTTGAGAGTTTTTTTTTACAGGAAAGGAAAGTTAAAGGAAGTTATGATCCAAAGGCCATGATACATCAAATAGGACATGGGGAAAAGATAAGACCTCTAAGTCAGCAACGACACTATCATGATCTTCCGTAGCAACTAAAATTCTCTTTTCGATCTCTTGTTCAGCTGACTCAAACTCTTGAACTCTAGCTTTTAACTTGTCCAATGTGTCATGAACCTCCAACAATATTTTTGAAAGATTCTCCTGCTCTTGGTGACGAAAATTGATCCTTGAGCGAAGTCCAATGGCATGGTGATTACTGCCAATAAGGTCCAGCCTAGAATGGAAGGGAGACATATCAAAACCAAAAAAAGAGAGGTCATCAACCTGGTAATTTAGATGCTCTAAATCTTTGGATTGCAGTGACTGGATAGAAAATTGGCGCATCTCAAGAACCAGATTGGCAAGTCGGTCTAGTGCCATAGTTTGGAAGAAAGGACTACGAAGATTGAATCGACCGAGGATATGTGGGTAACGGGTCAAGAGACTTTCAAGAATCTCTTGACTGTGGGCAGCAACATGAAAGTCTTTCCAAGGGACAAGCATTTTAGTTGGATTGAAGGGAACTCTGACAGGAGGTATTTTTGAAGAAATTGTTGTATCTTGAGGCACATGTGTTGTTGGAGCTGGAATGTTGAGAAGATCGTTGATGTCACCAAAAGGCAGATCACCAACCGATGGTGCAGATCAAAAGAAGCAAGATCCCCGAAGGGTATATCCAAAGTATCCATTTCCTTGGCCTAGAAAGAAAAATAAAACGGAATAAGAAATGGCAGAAATATATATATATATATATATATATATATATATATATATGTATATAAAGAACAAACAACGATAACAAATGTAGGAAAGTCCTTACCAGCTGTTCAGGACAAAGAATATCATGAGACGCCTCTCCCACAAAATTAGCAGTTGCGCCTTCCCTTGCACAGACACTTTCGGCAGCATCCTTCTGGGGAGGAATGGGATTCACTATTCTAGCTTCCATGTCATGACTGTAACTGGTACCCTCAGGATTATCAGGAACTATGCTACCTCTGGCTAAAGTTGAACCCGTATCAGATGGAGAATCATCTGCATTGAGACTGACGCGGGGGTCATCTAGGGAAGAAGCTTCGACTATAGTCCTGAGGGGCTGAGAAAGCTTGTTAGTGGTGGAACCCATATTATTTCTAGAAGCTTGGCGAAGTGCAATGGGAACATTATCTTCATCATCTTCTTTCTCATCCTCTATAACCTAATATATATATATATATATATATATATACAGGTAAATATATAATTATTGAAAGAAAATGAGCACAAATCATACAGAGTTTACCAAAAATTTTCGACGTCTTTTAGTGGGATCATTAACAACTGTTATGCAAGGACTCGAATCGTCATTTGGTCGTTTGGACAAAGGCTTCAAAACAATTGTGGTCCCCTTAACTGTCCGCCTAACGATACCATCATCACTAGGATTTATATTGGTTGCCATCGG